>CM060913.1:546595340-547198417 GCA_030737875.1 Allium sativum | reverse complement strand
CTAGTCAGTTCTAATTTTACTTAACTCTATTTGATTAACTCTGATTGATTAACTCTAACTGGTCAACCTTAATTAATTAACTCTAACTGGTTTTACTTGGTTTGACTAACTCAATTTATTAACTCGACTGACTAATTCAACTCGATTAACCTAACTTGATTTACTTATCTCGATTAACTGAACTAATCACTTTGATTAACTCGACTAATTCACTTTGGTTAACTTAACCAATTCACTTAACTAATTCACTTAGTTTAACTTAACTAATTCACTTAACTCCTGTCGAATAAACTATATTCGATAACTCCTCTAACTCTATTCTAATAAACTATATTCGATTAACTCATTTACTCTATTCGAATAAACTATGTTCGATTAACTCCTTCGATTTAACTAATATTCTATAACTCACTTTGATTAACTAATAATCGATAACTCCTTCGAATAAACTAATATTCTATAACTCACTTCGATTAACTAATAATCGATAACTCCTTCGAATAAACTATATTCGATAATCTCCTCTCGAATAAACGATATTCGATAATCTTCCCTTTCGATTTAACAAATCGATAACTCCTTTTCGAATAACTAAATTTGACAACTCCTTTCGATTTAACTAATCGATAACTCCTTTCGATTTAAACTATAATCGATAACTCCTTTGTGTTTGACACTATTCGAATAACTAATTCGAATCACTCTTATTTATTTAACTCTATTCGAATAACTAATTCGATTAACTCTAACTGGTTAACTCTAACTGATTAACTCTAACTCTAATCGATTTCTCCTATTCGAATAACTCCTATTTGATAACATTTATTCATTTATAAAGATTTACTTTTAGTAACGGTTCTTCACTTTATAAATGTCCTCTTTAAAAATGTTACTTCACTTACACAAGTGTTGGGTACATATTCTATTTAAACTATCGGTGTTGAAACCAATATCTCTCCTCTATATAAGTTCAGACTTATATATTTCATTTATCAAATGATAAATATTTATTTAATTTATAAACTATTATTTATAAATTAATCCTTTCTGTTTATCTGTTAAAAACAGATTTCCAATTTCATTCATCTTCTAAATATTCTTTTGATTTAGCTCTATTTATTTATCCAATAAATATCCCTTTTGTTTAATCCTATTTATTTAACAAATAAATATCTCCTTTAATCTTTATTTATTTCCTAAATAAATAAACCCTTTTACTTTTATTTATTTCCTAAATAAATAAATTCTTTTAACTCTTTATTTATTCCCTAAATAAATAATTCCTTTTAACTTGCTTTCAAATATATTTCCTTTTTATAACGTTTCCTTTTCAATTCTATTTGTAAATGGTTTACAAATATTTCCTTTTCAAATTTATTCTTGAAATATTCTAACTCCTTAAATTCTCTGAAAAATTCGCCATAACCCCCTTTGTAACGAGAGCATCGGGAAAATCCCCAAACCCGCCACACAGGCCTTTCCATTCAAAAAGAAAATGGCTTGTAATTATTTCCTTTTTGAATATCTCTTATTTATAAATATTCCAATTTATAAACATTTCTTATTTATAAATATTCCACTTTATAAATATCTCTTATTTATAAATATCCCATTTTATAAATATTCTATTTTCAATATCACTTTGAAAACCCCCTTATCAACATTTCGGTATGTTATGGTATTCAATCATATCAAATCACGATGTTCAATATCGTCCAAGTACATATAATCGCCCACAGATTTTATATCACATCATATAACAATATATGAAAAACAATAAAATAACTGTTGAGGAATCCAGTCAGATTCCTCCAACCTGTCTCCCTACATCCACAGATGTTACACAATATGATTATCATCACTTTCAGTTCAATATAAATTATTCTGATAGCAGAATCAACATATAAATATTTAACGGTTTATATATATATATAATTTTCACTAACTGACTAGCAGTTTAATCAAACAATCAACACACAGTCAATCAGCCAATTTCTAACAGTTCTAAAAATACAACATGAAATTATAAACTGTTCAGAGTTGGTGAGATTTACTCACATTGGCAGTTCATCGTTAATGAACGATAAACTGTTATTTGATTTGAATCAAACAATTTATTTCGCCATAAATTGTAACGAGCTCGGATGGACTTCCAGTCGGTTCCATCATGTAGTGTCCGTCCATATGATCCCAATGAATCTTGTTTCGTCTGATTTCGACACCGTATGGATTAGATATGATATAAACAAGCTATACAATATTTAAATTAAAAATAAAACTTAATTAAATTCTAATTGGGCTTTTTCCCTTTATATTCACCTTGGCCAAAATAGACAAACATCGGCCCCCTCCCCTGTTAATACCCATCCGCGTTACCTTCCTCCCCCAAACACAACGTATCCAACTCCAGAAAGAAAACCCCTTTTGACCTCACTTTGACCGAACAGTTGACCCACGTTTGCTCCTCCTCCGGCCACCTACTCCCCTCGCAACCACCGCCAAACACTTCCTCTTCGCGAACCCTATCCAACCATCACCCTTTTGTTAAGCTCGCACCTCACACCCCATATCTCGACGACGAAGCTGCTCGAGGACTGTACAATGTCGTGCGACATTTTTGGAGTACGAATCATCACCAATTGATGCAAAGACCCTCGCAATCCTACCACGAACTCAATCCAATCCACGGAAACTTGAATCAAAGCCCCAAATCCAAGAAATGTCGAACCCTAGTTCATTTAAGCCTCGCGCTGTACATTTTCGAACGACCAAACATGTCGTCGAATCTCATGAAACGCATACTGAATCGAAAAGGAGGGTTGCAGCAACACAAACATGTATAACAAAGGATTTAAAGAATTTTGTTTGCTTTTATTATGATTTTAGAAGATTGAACATTTATTGAGAGAGGAAAATATAGCAGCGGCGCATTTTCTGAGGATTAGTTCTTAAGGAATGGGATTTGGGGGTACTTATAGGGAGAGTAGATATTTTAGATATTTTTCCCTTTATTATTTTATTGATTTCTATTATAATGCTGCCAGTATTCGTCTTCTAAAAATCCGTGTGCTCACACATGATACCTAAAAATCACGAAACTGGACATGTAGCTAGAGTTCGACATTTCGGTCCCAACGAAACTGGTTTCGTCGAATTCCGACTCCGTATGCTCATACAGCGTATTTTTAACCGTCAAAGTACTGAATGTTTCTCACTCCAAAAATCCGTACGGCCACACAGTGACTCTAAAAATCATGGAAACTGATATCTAGCAATAATTTGACATTGCGGATCCAACAAAATTAGTTTCGTCGAATTCCGACTTCGTTTGCAAAACTGGCTATTTTTAAAGCTTTGGATGACCCATTTAAATATATAAATATATTTAAATATAATTAAATTAAATATAAATAAATTTATATTATCGTATATCTTCACATATGATATCGTACAGCTCCAGAATATCATATCAGAATTTACAGTTTGATATTTCAGATTTCAGATTATCTCGATATTCAGTTTATACTAAAAATCCATCTATAACGTATATAAAGCGTTGCAAATTATAAAGGAATTCTATAGCGACTTTTCTGAAATTTGATTTGGACGTAAATCAAAATCTACATGACGAAATCCCGATCTTTCTCTTCCACTAGAAAGATATACTCCACCAGCTCCAGACGTTTCTTATTTCACAGAAATCCGGCTTAAAACGAATCCTGTACATTTAGTTGAAGTTTGAATCGCCAATTTACGAACTGCAGCGCCATTTCGAGCTCGAATTTAATTATAATGTAATTATACGTTCAAACAGTCGTCAATTGAATATATTCATCAATATAATTCAACTCTAAGTTGAATTAAATCTTGGGGATGACCCTGTTCACCTTATATTGTGATTTCCAATATTTTTGATTATTTCTGAATTAAATATATTATTTAATTTAATTAAATATTCCATATTATTTATTTAACGACGATTAAATTCCCTGTATCACTATTTTAAACAATTAAATTAATTAATTATACCCCTGGAAAATGCGGGTCATTACATTCTTCCCCACTTAAAATAATTTCGTCCTCGAAATTGCTAAGTTAGAGGACGACCCTATCTATTGGAATTCCTAAGATTTGTTTACCCCTTATTTCTGATTTTAACTGAACCAATTAATATCGACTAAAATATTTATTCATTCCGATTAACTAAAATTTTCAAAAATTCTGAAATTTTTCTAACACTTCAATCTTTCGAAAAATTTCGCCAGCACCTCCTTTGTACTGGTCAATAGATCAAACTCCAACTCGCCTCTCTGGGCCTTCTTCAACCCAAAAGAAAATCAAATCGCCAAACGGCTTGCCAATTCGGCTCATAAATTCCAAACTCATATAAAATATAAACTTGTACCTTTTTGTTGGGCATATCATTATATCCCTACCATCTGTTATCAACTCGGCATATACAAATGCCATCCCAATCAACTCCAACCAAGTTATTCTTAACACAACCATTCGCTTATTCAAGCCGAATTTAATTTCAAATTCGAGTTTCAAATTCCAAACTCTCAACTTATCATTTCAAATCCAGATTATTCTCTAATCAATTCAGTTTTTCTTAACCTATCATCTCAAGTTAAATTCTGGTTTATTATTTACTTTTACCATCCCATTCGAATTAACTTCACAAGTTAAATTTTAATTTTTAGAACTTAAATTCCCGGTTTTATTTCAAATCAAATTTGAAATCATAATATCAATTCAAAACCTTTGAATTTCTAAACAACTTGTTTTCTCAAAACAATTCAAATCAAAATCTTTGGTAGTAATCCACCACTTAGAACTCAAAAATCACACCGATGATACTGCGCAGTCATCATCGGAATTATTTTCCAGTGACCCAAGTGATTTCAATACTATATCATTTCAAAACCCTTAATAAATACATCCATTGTGAAAACATCTCAAAATTTCCCAGGAACTTAAAATTTCCTTATTTTAATTCCAAATCTGATTTAAATTCATATTTAATTCATCTTATTTCATATACTTTACTTATATGAATTCTGATCAGTTATTTATAACTATTTCACCTTTTTATAATCTCATTCGATTATAATTACAACCAATATATCAAATATATGATAATATATTACATATCCATACTGTGTCGGTCCATCGTATTCAAGTATTTATTTACTCCTACCGATACAGTGGATCAAACTGATCGACCAGAACTCATAAACAACTCAGCCAATGAATCTCCATAATATAAAATTATTTTTATATCAAATACAAATACGCACTCGTATATATACACTCAAACTCAATCTAGGGTATTACTAACCCTATCTCTACCGAGTCATGCCACAGAGCCAAGGTAATTCTTAACTTAAGCTCTGATACCAACTGTAACGACCCGGATTTTGAGCGACTTTGGTTATCGACATAAGCACGATGTCGATAACCAAAACATCGAAAAATCCCGGTAATTAATGAAAGAAATTAGAAGGTGAGAATAGATAAGATAGAAACTTAGAACAGAAGAAGAAGAAGAAGAAGAACACAACATCAGAGTAACACGAACCTCACAGCGGAATGAATAACATATAATAGATAACATAACTTTGAAATATAATAGTTAAGTATATAATAGCACTTATCAGAGTACAGCACTTACAACACAGCGGAAATAAACTATAGCTATATGATCCAGAAGCCTCCTGCTCCAGCTCTTCAAGTATATATGTAAATCCCGACTACTTGACTGCCCGTACAAATTTTGGCACCCAAGAGTTTAGGGAAAACAACAAAGTAAACTCCGGGTCAGTCATGGGACTAGTGTGAGTAAAATAGTTTAACACAGTTTAACATATATATGATATCTCATAAGACCACGCCGTGAATACGGAACGGGTTTTTCCTTTATGAGAATCCAACATCTTTGACAAGCAATATCATTCTGATATTATAATAATGTCTAAGTACAAATATATATCAATCTAGCAGAAACGCTTTCATCTCACGTTCTACATATATAGTATACAATCAAAGTCGCAAGCACGTATTGGATAATGGATTTCCAACTATGACAAGGTATGGAACCACCTTCTGCTAGTGTACCTCTAGAGAGGAATACACCGGGTTCAATAAGAACATCTTGCAACCCGGCCACACATGACCGACCACTCATTTCGCTTGAGTGTATCGAATGTATATCACCAACGGTTGGGATCAGCAACCGTTTCTCGAATGGAACAGCATCAACAATAGATTTTTAGAAGTAAATGAAACTCTAGATCAGGTGATTATACACCCTAATAGGTGCGACCTACATAGCCATGCTACCTGCCCGATTTCTGTCATTTACCGGCTGATGAGGCTAGAAGCTACGCTTTATCATCACCTCAGATTCACTTCGAATGCCACATGGTCAGATCCATCGAAAATCACTAATTGACGTCTACAACGGTACATTACATGTTAGCTAAAGAAGTTTCCTTCTCCGCTTTCGCTCTTGGTACGGTTGAAGAAATCAATGTACGTGACCTTTCTGGAAATACTCTGTCAGACATTCATTGTCATTCACTTAGAACGTCACATCGTCATACCCGCCAAATCACAAATTGACTTATCCAAAAATAACACAGGTATACAGCTAAGAGAAACGAATTCCTCTGCCACCAAACGTGAATACGTTTGAACAGATCAACTTACGTGATCCATTTGATGTACTCTGTCAGACCTTCATCCATACAAGTTGTCCTGGGACTGGACAAACTGAAGGCACTATTCAGTATATCCATCTTAGTCACTGTTATCTAAGACTTATACAACAGCCCTTGCACTTTACTTCGTCTTCAATTATCTTTGGCATATATGATTCACAACGCTTATGCCAATAAAGAGTGGTTCTTTGGATAATAATCCAACCGGTCTCTCCATATTAACAACGTTAAAATGGTCAAAACTTCGATAGTCTGTGATTTATCTATCAAAGAAAACAAGTGTGCAAACAACGATATTATTTCCAAATGGAAATTATATCGATCAATCATCAACATATATCTATATATATATTCACATTGCCTTATTTTCTATGTTTAGAAAATATATGTTATTAACACTGGAAAACGTTTTCCATTTGCTTATTTACAAATCACTACTCTTCCCCAACTATCAGTCCCTGACTGTAAACTAGTATGAGAACAATCCCCTAAGTATAAATCCCGAAGGCCGAAACCAACATCAGATAGGCACTTAGAAAACCATTCAATTTACTAATCTCTAGTCAGTTCTAATTTTACTTAACTCTATTTGATTAACTCTGATTGATTAACTCTAACTGGTCAACCTTAATTAATTAACTCTAACTGGTTTTACTTGGTTTGACTAAGTCAATTTATTAACTCGACTGACTAATTCAACTCGATTAACCTAACTTGATTTACTTATCTCGATTAACTGAACTAATCACTTTGATTAACTCGACTAATTCACTTTGGTTAACTTAACCAATTCACTTAACTAATTCACTTAGTTTAACTTAACTAATTCACTTAACTCCTGTCGAATAAACTATATTTGATAACTCCTCTAACTCTATTCGAATAAACTATATTCGATTAACTCATTTACTCTATTCGAATAAACTATATTCGATTAACTCCTTCGATTTAACTAATATTCTATAACTCACTTCGATTAACTAATAATCGATAACTCCTTCGAATAAACTAATATTCTATAACTCACTTCGATTAACTAATAATCGATAACTCCTTCGAATAAACTATATTCGATAATCTCCTCTCGAATAAACGATATTCGATAATCTTCCCTTTCGATTTAACAAATCGATAACTCCTTTTCGAATAACTAAATTTGACAACTCCTTTCGATTTAACTAATCGATAACTCCTTTCGATTAAACTATAATCGATAACTCCTTTGTGTTTGACTCTATTCGAATAACTAATTCGAATCACTCTTATTTATTTAACTCTATTCGAATAACTAATTCGATTAACTCTAACTGGTTAACTCTAACTGATTAACTCTAACTCTAATCGATTTCTCCTATTCGAATAACTCCTATTTGATAACATTTATTCATTTATAAAGATTTACTTTTAGTAACGGTTCTTCACTTTATAAATGTCCTCTTTAAAAATGTTACTTCACTTACACAAGTGTTGGGTACATATTCTATTTAAACTATCGGTGTTGAAACCAATATCTCTCCTCTATATAAGTTCAGACTTATATATTTCATTTATCAAATGATAAATATTTATTTAATTTATAAACTATTATTTATAAATTAATCCTTTCTATTTATCTGTTAAAAACATATTTCCAATTTCTATTCATCTTCTAAATATTCTTTTGATTTAGCTCTATTTATTTATCCAATAAATATCCCTTTTGTTTAATCCTATTTATTTAACAAATAAATATCTCCTTTAATCTTTATTTATTTCCTAAATAAATAAACCCTTTTACTTTTATTTATTTCCTAAATAAATAAATTCTTTTAACTCTTTGTTTATTCCCTAAATAAATAATTCCTTTTAACTTGCTTTCAAATATATTTCATTTTTATAATGTTTCCTTTTCAATTCTATTTGTAAATGGTTTACAAATATTTCCTTTTCTAATTTATTCTTGAAATATTCTAACTCCTTAAATTCTCTGAAAAAATCGCCATAACCTCCTTTGTAACGGGAGCATCGGGAAAATCCCCAAACCCGCCACACAGGCCTTTCCATTCAAAAAGAAAATGGTTTGTAATTATTTCCTTTTTGAATATCTCCTATTTATAAATATTCCAATTTATAAACATTTCTTATTTATAAATATTCCACTTTATAAATATCTCTTATTTATAAATATCCCATTTTATAAATATTCTATTTTCAATATCACTTTGAAAACCCCCTTATCAACATTTCGGTATGTTATGGTATTCAATCATATCAAATCACGATGTTCAATATCGTCCAAGTACATATAATCGCCCATAGATTTTATATCACATCATATAACAATATATGAAAAACAATAAAATAACTGTTGAGGAATCCAGTCGGATTCCTCCAACCTGTCTCCCTACATCCACAGATGTTACACAATATGATTATCATCACTTTCAGTTCAATATAAATTATTCTGATAGCAGAATCAACATATAAATATTTAACGGTTTATATATATATATATAATTTTCACTAACTGACTAGCAGTTTAATCAAACAATCAACACACAGTCAATCAGCCAATTTCTAACAGTTCTAAAAATACAACATGAAATTATAAACTGTTCAGAGTTGGTGAGATTTACTCACATTGGCAGTTCATCGTTAAAGAACGATAAACTGTTATTTGATTTGAATCAAACAATTTATTTCGCCATAAATTATAACGAGCTCGGATGGACTTCCAGTCGGTTCCATCATGTAGTGTCCGTCCATACGATCCAAATGGATCTTGTTTCGTCTGATTTCGATACCGTATGGATTAGATATGATATAAACAAGCTATACAATATTTAAATTAAAAATAAAACTTAATTAAATTCTAATTGGGCCTTTTCCCTTTATATTCACCTTGGCCCAAATTGACAAACATCGGCCCCCTCCCCTGTTAATACCCATCCGCATTACCTTCCTCCCCAAAACACAACGTATCCAACTCCAGAAAGAAAACCCCCCTTTGACCTCACTTTGACCGAACAGTTGACCCACGTTTGTTCCTCCTCCGGCCACCTACTCCCCTCGCAACCACCGCCAAACACTTCCTCTTCGCGAACCCTATCCAATCATCACCCTTTTGTTAAGCTCGCACCTCACACCCCATATCTCGACGACGAAGCTGCTCGAGGACTGTACAATGTCGTGCGACATTTTTGGAGTACGAATCATCACCAATTGATGCAAAGACCCCCGCAATCCTACCACGAACTCAACCCAATCCACGGAAACTTGAATCAAAGCCCCAAATCCGAGAAATGTCGAACCCTAGTTCGTTTAAGCCTCGCGCTGTACATTTTCGAACGCCCAAACATGTCGTCGAATCTCATGAAACGCATACTGAATCGAAAAGGAGGATTGCAGCAACACAAACATGTATAACAAAGGATTTATAGAATTTTGTTTGCTTTTATTATGATTTTAGAAGATTGAACATTTACTGAGAGAGGAAAATATAGCAGCGGCGCATTTTCTGAGGATTAGGTCTTAAAGAATGGGATTTGGAGGTACTTATAGGGAGAGTAGATATTTTAGATATTTTTCCCTTTATTGTTTTATTGATTTCTATTATAATGCTGCCAGTATTCGTCTTCTAAAAATCCGTGTGCTCACACACGATACCTAAAAATCACGAAACTGGACATGTAGCTAGAATTCGACATTTCGGTCCCAACGATACTAGTTTCGTCGAATTCCGACTCCGTATGCTCACACAGCGTATTTTTAACCGTCAAAATACTGAATGTTTCTCACTCTAAAAATCCGTACGGCCACACAGTGACTCTAAAAATCACGGAAACTGACATCTAGCAATAATTTGACATTGCGGATCCAACAAAATTAGTTTCGTCGAATTCCGACTTCGTTTGCAAAACCGGCTATTTTTAAAGCTTTGGATGACCCATTTAAATATATAAATATATTTAAATATAATTAAATTAAATATAAATAAATTTATATTATCATATATCTTTACATATGATATCGTACAGCTCCAGAATATCATATCAGAATTTACAGTTTGATATTTCAGATTTCAGATTATCTCGATATTCAGTTTATACTGAAAATCTATCTATAACGTATATAAAGCGTTGCAAATTATAAAGGAATTCTACAGCGACTTTTCTGAAATTTGATTTGGACGTAAATCAAAATCTACACGACGAAATCCCGATCTTTCTCTTCCACCAGAAAGATATACTCCACCAGCTCCACACGTTTCTTGTTTCACAGAAATCCGGCTTAAAATGAATCATGTACATTCAGTTGAATTTTGAATCGCCAATTTACGAACTGCAGCGCCATTTCGAGCTCGATTTTAATTATAATATAATTATACGTTCAAACTATCATCAATTGAATATATTCGTCAATATAATTCAACTCTAAGCTGAATTAAATCTTGGGGATGACCCTGTTCACCTTATATTGTGATTTCCAATATTTTTGATTATTTCTGAATTAAATATATTATTTAATTTAATTAAATATTCCATATTATTTAATTAACGATGATTAAATTCCCTATATCACTATTTTAAACAATTAAATAAATTAATTATACCCCTGGAAAATGCGGGTCATTACAGATTGTTTGTTAGGGGCAAGTCGCTTAGCTTTTGTAGTATTTACTAGTTGAGGGAGGGGTCGAGGTGGGGCCATAGCCACCATGAAAAACAAACTGCACGGAATATCTATATTTTGAGGCCCTTAAAGGTAGACCTATATAGATATGGAAAAGCTCACGACCAAGTTCCGTGTTTCTTGTACAGCCCTGCCACGGAACTTGGTGCAGCATCGAGTACGATTGACAATACATACATGGGAAAGTCTAGATACATGCATGTCTGCTCTGGGTGGTGTATCGTAAACTCAAGGGCATTACTCTATGATGGAATATGATTCGATCGAAGGTGGCAGTCCATACGCTTATGTAGCATGACAATGGCAGATATATGCGGAACGTAGCATTGTTATATAGAGATTCGTACATCACTCTGGGGTAGGATGAGGGACTGCGTACATTTCTGTGGCATTACGGTGGAGACCGTGCGAGTGGGGTACCATGGGGTGTTCCTCAATATTGGGGGTAGCTACATATATATTGTATTAGGTTAATCCACTGGCAAATATATGGGTATGACGTGTGTGTAAGCCTTGAGTGTTGTTAAACCAAGTAACCAAATAAACGATAAAAAAATGCAACTGAACAGTATATGTAGGGTTATCTAAAATGTGTAGTTTAAATCCAGTCACCAGAACTTGTGTTCTGACCCCCACCTCATAACATACTCGTAGGTTAGATTTATGGCAAATATATGATAGCTTTGGATACTGGTTAGGCAGTATTATTACTACGGTAAGGCTATATTTTGATTACATTATATTCTATTCATTCCGTTGTAAGATGTTTTTTATGAGCTCTGATATATTTTATATCTCTGTCTTTTCTGTAGGATACCAGAGCAAACCAACATGAGTTTCGATATATTACAATCTTGAAAAAAAATCGGTCTGTTGGAGTTCAGGTTGTTACAGAAACTATTGTTAGTTATATGACGACCACCAACCATATGTCAAGGGCTAATGGTAAACCCCATTCTAGCAAAAATTGCATATGCCTTCATGACTCGTATATTTGTCTTTTCAAATCTCAACAACTAGGCCCTTCACGACTGCCCAAGTTACTCGATAATTAGGCCCTACACGACTACTGCAAAAGTAGCCATGCTTTGAGTCCGCAAGAACCTACGACAGTGATAATATCTCGGCCTTCGCATCTCTAACCATCAACCCTGATGACCGTTCACAAGCGTAAGCCCCCCTCGAGCAACCATTATCCACGAACTCATCACCTTGAGTCGTCTTCATATTCGTTGCATCACGCCGATCAACGAACACATCACATCATATCGAATATTCCCACCTGGATATACTTCGAAGTCACAACATCACTAAACCAAACAACATTATAAAGTCCAACATACCCAGGTCGTCCCTCCCCAAGTCGCAACACGACCTAAAGACTAGCGACCCGACCCTATGAGACACCCCATAGTTTTCACGACCTATCATCCCATGTACCTGATGTCTTAAGTCGCCACCCCCTTAGGTCGTCCACCTCGACCTAGTATCCACGACCTAGTTTGCTTCATTCTTGACCAACCCACCTCTTCTCTACATCAACGATGCCCCGTACGATCCAATCCCTTAGGTCGCCGTCCGACCTAAGCTATCACAACCCAAAACCAACCACAACGATCTGAATGACCTGAAGCTAACTAAGCCCCAACAACCTACGACCTTGCTTCCAAAGAACCAACATCATTTCTTGGAGATCAAGATACGATCCAAATCTGCCACGTCAGCACCGACCTAAAGTCCAATGATCTAAAGCTTCTCCAACTACCTGAAGCATTCAATACTCCAGTATTTTTGTCCCGTCCATGCTCTAGAACTTTGCCCGGTCCATGCTTCAGACAACTGCCTAGTCCATAAAACTTCCCAATCTGCTTAGTCCATAAATTTGCCCAGTCCATAAAACGAATTGGCCTACGAAAAAAAACCTATCCAGTCCAAAAATGACCTAACCTAAGGAAAACGACCTGACCTAAGAAAAATGACCTGTCCAGTCCAAAAACGACCTGACTCCATATTTGACCAAAAATAGCTCCAATTTTGGCCAAATCATCACTAAACTGCAACATTGATGCGACCACTTCACCCAAATCATCCAATTCAACTGTAAAAACGTTCTAAAATCATTAACAACATCAAAACGACAATTATTCATTGATAATCATATAAAATTCACCAAAAATCATGATAAACCCATGCATAAAGTAAAACAATGGATCTAACTTGCATAAACATATGAACTAACATAAGAATTATAGGTTTTAATTTGCTAGATAAGATCCCATGGTGATTCAAATGAAAGTATAATTACCATGATGTAGATCTAGGTGAAAACAGCTTGAAAATGATGAAATAATGATCAAACAAATCATATACTTGATTGAATCCATGTGAGAGATGCATATCACTCACCAAATCTTCAAAACGACATAAAAACACTTAGATCTAAATCTTGACAACAAAGGATTAGCTTCAAACTCTTCGATTTGATGAAATCTCTCTTTGATTGATGTAGATCTAGCTTCAAACGATGTAGATCTTCAATTCTCTTATGTAGATCTAGAATTTTAATGGTGGAAAAGTGTATTTGATTGAGCAAGGAGGATCACGAGCTCAACCAAATTAGAGAATGAAGAAAGTAACCCTCTTTCCATGCCTCGAACCCCCTATTTATAGCCTCCCACCATCCCACTAATGGGCCTCTCCAAATCAGCCCACTAATGGTTCAAAAACATCAACAACAAACCGTGAAACACAAAAACAAAGATTCCTCCCAAACTTCCAAACCAAATCTTTAATGTGACCACTCTACGAAATTGGCAACACTATTTCCTTTCCAATGAGACTGAGCACAACACCCGATTCGATCCCAGTCAAAAGTTATGCCCTGTACAAGCTTGATAGGGGTAAAATGGTCATAATTAAAATTGGTAAAAATTATGGACATGTCTCACATCCCCATAACCAACATATCAAAGCATGAGAATGATCCAACCCTCAGGGAATAAAATAAAAATATTTTACAATCCTTCGATACGTAAAATGTGGGCTGTTACAAGTGAGCTCGTCCTGCCTCAGTTAAATATTCCTCGGCTCGACCTGGTCGACCCGACCGGCTTCCTCTGTTTGAACTGGAAGCACACAAAACCCAAGTTCCTGAAGATTTTCTTCTCTTTCATATGGTGTCCATTGACATGGTTGTTCCTGACTTCCCCCAAATGACGATGAGCCTTCACTTGCTTGATGATGTGCTGGGGAAGTAGTTCTCTGCCTCCTAAATTCTTCCCACTTCCTAGTAATCTAATCCATATCCTTTCTCATCACTGCATTCTCATGCCTTTTAGAGTTTACTGCTGATGTTGCCTTGTCCAATCTGTTCAGAAGCCGCATGAAGTCATCTCTTGTGGCAAATGTTGTAGTAGAGGATCGATCGATAGGAGCGTTGGAGGTGGTGGCGACTTGGGTCCGTTTGAATTCAAACCGGGCGTTGGAGCAGTTCACGTAGGCTGGTTTTCTTCTTATTGGTTATTTCTAGCTGATAGCCTGGAGGAAGCCCTAACTTCATCGGCTTTTGTCAACACAATGTTCGCTGAGATTGGTGAAAATGCTGAAATTGTAGGAAATGTAGAAAGGGTAGGATTTTCTCTCCAAACTAGGTGATTTAGAAAGTTGATTTAAAAATCCTTAAATACCAAGAAATCTTCAATTATCAGTGGAATCATCAAAGTGTTGATGCCAAAAAGTGCTACAAACACTAAAATAAGTAATACAAAGAGAAATAAGCGAAGAAATATAAGTGAAATATGCAGAAAATACAATCACAAATGAGTTTATAGTGGTTCAGCGTTAACGAGCCTATGTCCACTTTATATTCTCCTATATAACTTGAAAAAATTGAATACAATGGTGGAATATCTCTCAAAAAATGAGTACAATGTAGTAATATAGTGTATAGAAGAGAGAAAAATGCCAAACGTTCTTTTTCAGAAGCTATGGAGGTTTATTTATAGGTTCTCCATGTCTCAGTTCGAATAAGCCATGTGGTTCCCTATTCAGAAGTGGAGCAAGTTTTGAGGTTGTGGGAGATGGCTAGACCCAGCTCGATAATGACACATGGAGATAGATCTAGTGTTGTAATGGTAGCGGTCATACCGGCATTGGAACACTTCTAAAAGAATGATATTCTCGAATCGACCATGCCCATTTCGACATAGTCGAACCAGATGCATGCCAACCCGAGTTATTCTTTTAGCCGAAATAACACTGCTTCTCTTTATGCTCGAGTTACTGGAGATGTGGTTGGTCCTACGTCAACCTTAATCTTGGTTGATCTGATTTTGGAACAGCTGTATCAAATAGAATCCAAGCTCTTCTACAATCCAGATCTTGCATCAGTGCCACTTCTTTGACCTGAGGCATCACCGATCCAAGACCCTAGACATTTTAACTTGGCCAAGCTGAATACATATCAAACTGAAATGTGGTTACCCTGTAGTTGTATTTCTTGGTCATATAGGTATGTGAATGAGTGCTATACTTGTTGGCGATCTTGACGGCCTTGCCAAAAGGTTGGTCAATAGTATGCATATGCAATATTTGATGTTTTCGGATCCAGGTTTTTTTAATGTGATTATTGTTTTGGTGCAAATGTTGACTTCTGGGTAGATCTAAATTATGATGTTTTGATGATAATGTTCTTATGATCACATTTTACTTGGTGTTTCGGTGATATTAGTTCCTTATATATATATATATCATGGTGTTGGATCCATTCTGCTTTGTTGACTTGATCGTAAGATCATACATTTGTGTTTGATTATTTTGGATCTTGAATCCATTCACTTTGATGGTTTGGTGTTTGTTGTTATTAGCGTAATGGTATTACATAAACTCACTAAGTTCTCATATAGTGTTAGTTGCTTTTGGTTATGATATTCTCTTTGACTCATTTGCTTTACATGTGTCGACTTTAGACAAAGCCGATACCTTAAGCCCTGGAGATTATTCAACATTGACACTAGGCATTTTGTCCACCACCAGGATACACTTAGATGTAAACTGGTCCCTGATGTTTTCTTGATCATGTGCATCTATGTCTTTGTGATTACATCTTGGATAGAAGGAATCAATATTCGTTGATATTTCATTTTACCCCATTATTATATTAACTTGTAAGCTAGACTGACCCGTATGTAGGTATTCTTTGGTTAGACCGAGTTGTTTCAAGTTTATTTTTTGTGCTTGGGGTTCAACTATGTCACTATTGGATTATACCACTTGAAGTTACTTCCACTTGTGTGATGAGTATTCGAGTCATGTATTCATTCATATGTATCATGTTGTATTAGTAGTTGGTGTATAATCATGGAACTTGTAGTACATGTATTCATTATATTCTATTGTTGTAATATTATGTAATCTGTTCTGTGAACTGTTCTTGTGTATGCATGTATATTGCATTCTGAGCTGATCCTATAGCCATCGTGGTGACACCCCATGTTCGTTAATCTCACTCTATATAGAATGCATTAAGTTTCGTGAAGCGTTGTAGGTAAATAAGAAAATAATATCACAAGATAGGCACGTAAAATAGCAGTAGAATTAAAAACTTTATTTAAATCAAAACATCATGGTCCCAAATACTGAGTTTACATCATAAGTTTGAAATAACCAATTACATAAATAATCTGTCTTTCTAAAAATATCAGAGTACAAAAGCAAAAAACCATATTTCCCTTGCGAAGCCATAAGAGAGTTGACAAGAAGTCAAAGCGGTAAATCAATATCCGAAATCCAAGCTAAGATGAAAAAATCTAAATCAACTCTAAGCACTTCCACCCTGAGAACCTAGGGGGAGGGGAGGGGAATGGAAGAGAGAGAAGAGGAAACAAAAGGGTTAGACATAAAGTTTGGCGAGTCCAACTACTTTTAAATATAAATAAATAAAAGTATCATGGTAGGTATAAAAAAACTAGAAGAACAAGATAACAATAACAAGGATAAGTGTGAACTGAGCAAGATAAGTTTGAACATAATATACTGTGCTTCTTAAATATGTTTCTCTGCACCACACCAATACTAGTATCTCTGAAACAGAATGATCCCTACAAATACTGTTCCATTACATTTTCTTGATTTTT
Organism: Allium sativum; assembly: GCA_030737875.1. NCBI lineage: Eukaryota > Viridiplantae > Streptophyta > Magnoliopsida > Asparagales > Amaryllidaceae > Allium > Allium sativum. Next base: position 547,180,890 of record CM060913.1, on the reverse strand, counting down.
TGGTTACTTGGGTTAACGGCACTCAACACTTATACACACATCGTACCCATTTACTTCCTAGTGGATTAACCTAATATGATATACATGTAGCTACCTCTCAACACTGAGGTACACCCCGTGGTATCCCACTCGCACGGTCTCCCTCGTAATACCACAGAAAAGTACGTAGTCCCTCATCCTATGCCGGAGTGACGTATGGATCTCTAAATAACAATGTTACGTTCCGCATATATCTGTCATTACTATGCTACGTAAACGTACGGACTGCCACCATCGATTGAATCAGATGTCACTCCGAAGTAATGCCCTCAAATCTACGATACATCACCCAGAGTAGTCAAGCATGCATCTAGACTATCCCACGTATGTACTGTAATTGTAGCTCGATGCCTCAATCGCATGTCTTCTAATGTGCACTGAGTTCCGTGGCAGGGCGATACAAGAAACACGGAACTTATTCGGGAGCTTTTCCATACCCGTATAGGGCTGCCTTTAAAAGCCTCAAAATACAGATATTCGTATGGTTTGTTTTCACGGTGGATATGGCCCAACCTAGGCCCCTCCCTCAACTAGTAAAGACTACAAGAGCTAAATGACTGCCCCTAATAACAAACAATCTAAACATCCATTTGGCGTCTTCCCTCGACCACCCATACCCCGATAGTGATAGGTGAAATGGTCTGTTGGTTTTAGCTCTAGTCTTTTCGCATCCCACTTCTTGTCGATGACGGGCATCCGACGGTTTACTATCCTTGTTGGTCATGACCATGCACCTCCCCGTAGAGGCAACCGCTGAATCACCCTAATGTCACCGCGTCACAACATTCCGACTGCATAACTACTTTTGCAGTCAAGGCCCACCCACCTAGTAGTTACGCGCAGACCCAACCTCTACGGGCACAGCCTAATCATCTGCCACCGCACAGAGGACTACCAGGAGCACCTTACATATCTCAGGAAGCCGCGTACTTCCCCTTCCAGTCCTTCAGGAGCAGCCAAAATAATCAGATGAACGTGTGCTCCTCTCGTGATAACACCACGATGATCTACCCCGTTGGGTTATTCACCCTCAAACGTACGGACTAGTCCAAGCGCCTCTTTATAATGTGTCAATAGACCCTATATCTAAACATTCTTTTACACGCTTGCTTTACCTCACCACGTTTCCATTTAACTTGGTTATTCTCGTTCACATTGACTTCTTATTCAAGTTACCAAGTTTCTCTTGCTTATTAATTTCAGTTATATAACATGACCCATTAATAAGCCCACACTATGTTATTCTCTAGACTGTAATTCAAGGTCTGTACTTTACAATCTCTTTATATTTTCATCGTCCGATTCCATAGTTACAATAACATGTTCTTATTTAATGTGTAATTAAGTATGCCTCATTTTACATGTTTCCTTTTTAACATGCCCCTTATCAATTATGATTTAATATAACTTATATCATTTTATAAGTTTCCCTCATCTTTCTCATTTAATCATAATTCCATTTTACACCGTCACTACAACTTAGCGTTGTTTACTTATTAACCTAGTTCTCTTAACTAAGGTCACTAATAAGTCCCCCCCCCCCCACCAATATAAATAAATTTACAATTAAGTATAACTTATCCCCTTACATAAGTTATTCTATTCCCTTTTTCGTTTATTATAACCTAAGTTATAATTTCCACTTGTCCCTAGGACAAGTCTAAACATGTAATTCTTATCAGCATATTTCATACTTCCAAGTTTACAGATTAATTTATTTATAATTAAGTACAACTTCCTATGTTTCATAAACTTCCCCCTTTTCTCTACTTATTACAAATATCTGGTTTCAGTTTTTCCCTATTTGCTGATTACTTAATTTATAATTAAGTGTCACTTACCTTATCTCACTGGTTACCTCATTTCCTTACTAGTTTATTATAACTTAAGTTATAATATTTACTTATCCCTAGGACAAGTCTACCTATTATTTCTCCTGTTTATACATGTTAATGCCCCAGACCTCTCACATTAAGTCAACCACTTGTGGATGCTGGATATGCCGGGCGGCTCCGGGGCAGACTTAAACCACAAGTTTAGACTTAACCTCGTGTCGTGGCGTCATTTCACACTAGACCTCTTACATTAAACAATCCACTTGTAGTCAATGGATATGCCGGGTGGCTCCGGGCAAACTTATACCACAAGTGTAATCTAGCCCCGTGTCTAAGCGTGATTACAATTCCAATTTTCGGCATATTCATATTTGCAATTATCCTATTTCAATTATAGGTTTCCATGCCCTAAATCAATATTCATATGTGTTCCAGTTTATGCCCCAAATTGACATTTACATATGTTACAATCTATGCCCAATTTCATAATTACATATGTTCCAATTTATGCCCAAATCAATATTTACATGTTTCAGTACAAGTTATACCCAAATTCATGTTCAGATATTTTCCAATGTATGCCTAAATTCTTATTCATATTATCCAACACGATATATGCCCCCAAATCCATATTCATATATTTCCAAATTTTATGCCAAAATTTATATTCATCTTTTACAATACCAGTTATGCCCCAAATTATGTCTTTCCTAGTCGTTCCCAATTTCGCACGTTCCGCATTTTTTGCGTTAGGCCTAGGCTCGATGGTAGCAGGGCTATATAAAAATAAGAAGGGAAAAGAGGGAGAGAAGAGAATCAAGAATATGCATAATAACGAATCAATAATAAACTGATAGAAATAGGCATAAAACTGAATAGGCATATTATGACAAGATTTGACATGGTGATGATACGAACATATAAAGGCAAATCTGATAATTATGTCATAACAGAACTTGTTTAGACATAGATCCAATATCCAATTTTTTATATACATTTTATGATTATCAATTAAATATTTAGATCTAAAAATAACATGAACTCACAGTGAATAAATCTAAGGAAATGGATCCAAATTACTACGAAGAACACGTTGGATTTGTTGTTGTAGCAATCGTTGAATTTGTATAATCTTTGCTGAATTGGATTTGGAGAAGAAAAGGCCACTCAATTTACGTTGTAGCAGAGCTCCGCTGTAACAACCCGGAAAATCAGAACCTATTTAAAATTTTTATTTTGGCAATTTTAATGAATTTTGAATATTTAAAATGATTTATTTTAAATAATAATAACGAGAAATTTATTTTGAATAGAATTAGAACGTATATATTTATTTGAATCGAAGCTAGAATATATTTATTTATTTTTAATTATAAAAGGAATTGAAAATGGCGCGGTAGTTTGAAATTTCGATTTCAAATTTCAAATGAATGTATAGGAATGAAAATAAACCGGATTTTGGCGAAACCAAAAAATATTTGAATCTATTTTAAAATATATTTCCAACGAATCCGAAAAATTGAAATTTCATAGCGGGAATAAAAAGTTATGCCCAGTTGAAAATTCAGAATAGTCGCTATGGAATTTTGGCCCTTAAAAATGGAAATTGTGCAAACGACCTCCGTTTTCAATGACACTTTTGTTGGATCCGGGATGTCAAATTATTGCTAGATTCCAAAATTCATTATATTTGGGATTAATATGTGAGCGTGGCAAGAGAAAACGTGTTTTGACAGTTTCAGTAAATTTGGATCGGCTAGAAAATGGTCATTTTTCAAACGGTCTTCAAATTTGACGAAATTAGTTTTGTTAGGACCGTATCATCAATACGAAGCTAGAAATAAATTTTCTAGAATTTTTTGGGTTCGTATGTGGCCCAGGTAAATTGAAATGTATGTTTAAAATTCAATATAACGATTTAGATATTAATTTAAATGAAAACTAATCGAAACGATCGAATTGGGTTACGAAACATATCCCATTGTGCTCGGAATAGGGGTAATTAGCTGGGGGCAACCGTCGTTGGGCTTGGTTTGGGGTTCGAATGAAAAATTAACTTTTTGGAATTTAAATAATATATATATACACATTCCCTCCTCTCTCTCCTTTCTCTCTTCAGTAAACGTTCTAAATAAAAAAAACCGTAACTCACGAAATCCGCTCCCGCCAGACTGCCGCCGCCACCCACCGTCGTTGAGCGCCCCTCCAGCCACTGGGGCCTCCCCCTTCTCCTCCTCTTCCTTCTCTCTCCCTTCAATCCCTAAAAACCCTAACCCCCAAATCAACTGAAATTCCGCAATCCAGCCCTCCGTGAACCGCCAGCGCACCCCTAACCCCCCTCCGACGATCCCGGCGCCGACATCAGGCCACATCCCCTTCCTTCTTCGACAGTGAGCATTTTTATTTTATTTAGTATATTTTATTTTTTTATTTTCTTTTACATATTAAAGGATTGTTTTTTTAATCCGATTTTCATATATAAAAAGTTTAGATTTTTATTTATTTTACGTTATGACAAAGAAAAGATTAGATCTTTAAAAAGGAAAGATACGATTTTTATTTGTTTAAAGGCGAGATCTTTATTTGTTTAAAGTTTTGATTTTTATTTGTTTTAAAGATAATATTTTGTAAATTGAAAAAGATTTGATTTTTAATAGAAAAGATTATATTTTTATTAGAGAAAAGGTTTGATTTTTATATATGCACATAGCGAATGAAGAAAGGATTTTTATGGTATGAACAACATTATAAAAATAAGATTTTTATCTATGAAGTAGAGTTATAAAAATTTGTTTTTTTATATATTCATGTAGCGAAGAAAAATTCGATTTTTATATATGTATGAAAAGATAGGATTTTTATTTATATTTCTAGTGAATAAAAATTATGATCTTTACATGAGTAGAGAAATAAAAATGTGATTTTTATTTGAATGAAGCGATAAAAATATGATTTTTACTATGAAAAGCGTGAAAAGAATTGCAATGGAACTGGTGGAAAACAAATCCAAATCTGAACCGTTCAGAATTAAAGAATGATGGAGTAGAACCCAAAGGTGAGAACTCCTCACTGAAACTTTCTTATACAGTTATTTATTTTATAACTGCATATATGAACTGCTCCCCGTCCTCCACAAACCATGGACGACTTATTTGATTGTTTGGTTTAGTTGATTAGATTATTTGGTTGAATTTGGTTGTTTGGGTGAAATGAATTGATTAGAATTGTTATGTGTGTAAGGCGCTAGACAATATCAGGAGAGGAGTAATGCTAGACATTACCCCATTTTGATATCGCGCCGTTATGCCGCCAAAATTTTCTAAAATATGCTAGAACAATAAAAATATTATTTTTATTGTGTAAATGAATTGAATAAATATTTTATTGTTAAAAATATAATTTTTAACGTGTATATGAATAAAATAAATATTCATTTACAAATCAGACGATTTGTTTATGTACACCCATTTGACTAATATGGATTGGGACGATAAATTTTACACATCGCCCAACTGTACAAATAAAATATGTGTTTGTTGTTTGAAAACCCTACACGGGTATTGGGATGATATCTGATGTACACTAATCCCAACTGTTTAGTTGCATGTCAATCGATTGGTTGACAGACTATTGTAAGCGTTGAATATCTATATTTAATGCTTATACAGTGTAAAATGCACTCTGGATGATGGATGATTGTTTATTATTGTTGTGATATACATGTATTGTATAAAATCCATATAATCAACATTATATGGTAATTGACTGTGTCTGATTCTAGTCCCGAAAGAATGAATATTATAAAATAACAAATATTTTAAAATAACGAATATTTTAAAATGATATTCGGTAAAAGATCAAAATTTGATTTTGATGTCCGATTTGAGATGGACACGAATATGCTTCAAGATATAAAGCCGTGTTGATTAGATTAACGCCATTTTGACGTGAACGATATTTATATCGATTTTATTCATTTTTATAATGAATATCGAAAAGGAATTGATTTCAAAATATAACGTTTTGAAAATATTATCATTTATATATCGATGATTTGGAATATTCAATTTTGATTAGAAACTAAATATGAAGTTGAAATCGTTTTGAAAACGAATTTAAAACGATTTATAAAATACGTTTTGAAAGGAAATCGATGAAATATATACAATATATATATATATATATATATATATTATATAATGGCCTGAATAGAACGCGCTGCGCTGCGGCAGTTCGCGAATTTCGACCATTGACTTCGAACGGACAGTACGGGAGATCTGACCGTCGGATTCTCCTAAAACTGGAACCGTTGGGTTTGTATCGATAACAGCTTTCTAACGAATATTAGAGATTTGAAATCTAACGGTTGGATTTGGAATTATGTCCAAATCAAATTTGGAAAAGGTCGTTGTAAGTGTAGTTTGATAGCCGTTTATGGAAATTGATTGTACGGGCCTTGGTAAAATTATTAAAAATATTAATAATTAGTGTAAAATCATAAGAAATGATTTTGAAAGAATTGGGATGAAAAATTCCATATTTGAAAAGATAAAAATAGATTTCTATCAAAATGAACTAGTTATGAACTAGAATTATATTCCAATTATTTTTACATAAATAAATTGGATTTGAAATGGTTTTAAAAATAACCAGAATTTCCAATATATGAATTGGAATGGATTTGAATCGAATTTATCTTCGGAATATTTTGATATTGGATTCCGTGATTATACGGATATTGTGGAGGAATCTGGAAGATATATATATCGTTATTCCAATACGGTATTTGTTGATTCCAGGATTCGATATTAAATATAAGTCGATATATTTTCTATTCAAAGCCTTGTATTTAATATCAAATGTGATTTTGGGTTTGCCGTGAATGGTGTCTTCATTAACACTGTTCTTGAACCCAGTTGAGAAAAGATTAAATCTTTTTATTTAGATTTAATGAAGTATACCAATTAATTAATATTTAATTGTAATTGAATTGAAATTGGTTTTTGGGTTTATCGTGAATGGTGTTTTAAATGACACTTGTTCTTTAACCCGATTAACAATGGAATGAGATTTTGGGTTGTTGGAATGATATCTTTAATAATACTGTTCTTAGACCCAATGGAGTTAAGAAAATCAGAAACTAACTGGAGATTAGTTAAGTTGAATGATTTCCTGGGTATTGATCTGATGTTGGTTTCGGCCTTCGGGGTTAATAATTAGGGAATTGTTCACTTGCTAATTTGCGGTTAAAGGCTGATGGAATGGAATGTGATTTTGGGTTTATCGTGAACCGTGTTTTAAATGAAATTGATTTTTTAACCCAGTTAAAGACAGGATATGATTTCCCAAGTTAAACAATCGTTAATATTGATTTTTGGGAAGATTAAAACCGAGTGGAGCTTTAATGCATCTTTAATTAGATTTAAATGATCGAGATTGGAGTATCACCAGTTCTTCTCCAAGCGATAGTTAAATCTTAAATTATATTTGAACGTGAAATGGTAATTAATTTTACCGATAACACCGTGGTGTTAGATGTGGAGTATTACCAGTTTTGCTCCATGGGATGAATAGGTTGGGATTGGGAAATTAAATAAATGATTACTTCGGTGTGGTTCGCTAATCCCGACTAGTTTGGAAAACCGGAACATGGTTTGAATTGAAATTCAAAAGAAGATTAAAGAATAAATTTAAAGAATTTATCTTTGATAAAATTAATGGGAATCTTTCCCAAAGTATAAGAATATTTGAATAAAGGAATATTCTAAAGCGTACATTGTGTTTTTATAGCACTTGTTTATTATATACGCGAGTTATTCAGAAAGACCGGGTTTATCCCATTCTGAATAACTGATTCGACGATGTGTCGAGGATGAAGATGGTGGTTGATGACCGGAGGTCTTCACATCGTTTGGATGATTACTGATGTCTTGATTGGGCTGTACACCCAAGACAAGGTAATAAGTGGTGATCGTCCAGACATACTTGGAGATCGATCGGATATGCGAGGACCTCTCTCCTTTATTGGACATACGGGATGAGGAATAAGGTGCCTCCGGTTTCGTTCAGACCTAGAACGAACTTGTAAATGGATGTGTGTCCGACATCGGATTTCATTCTGTGTGATTGATAGACATCGAGTGCATAGCGTGAATTGCCTGTGTAGCATGCTGAGATGTAAATGATCAAGGATTCTGTTGAAAAGCAGAGTCGTGTGGTTGATGATCAAAGCACAGCTTTAATATAGCATAGCTTTGTGTAGCGTTAATTCACGAGCCTCACACCCCGGTGTGAACCAGAAACGGGAGAGGACATCAGGGAGGACAGGCATTTCCTTCTAGCTAGGAGTGGCGTCAGTGTTTTGCAAGCCCTGATGTTTTACTTATGTGGACGATGGATAGTGAGGCGCCTCGGTTATATCGGTCGTTTCGGGGCCGATGGTTTGGTCAGGATATGACCAGTTTATGCCCATAGGGTGGGGAAACGCATTGTTCAGGCATTTTAATCTACTTCGTGTGGACCGGCCCTGACGATCCATGGGCCCACCTGAGTCTGGGTCCTGAGGCTCGGGCTAGACAGTCTTGAAGCGGTAAGGACGATCCCTTGCCTTGGTTTACGGATGGAAATCCAACTTCCAATACGACATTTTACAGTTTTGATTGTAGAGCCTAGTATGGCGACATAGTGGGATGGGGCACTCATGCCGTCTATGATTGATACATTTATATTTGAAATCGTTTTGACACTATACACTTATAGTAATAGTAAAGGATGAAATTTCACGTACCAAGAACTTTTGGCTATTATAAGGTAAAAACTCTATCCTCCGTCTTGCGTTGCATTGTGTGATGGGACCTGAGTATTATAATAGCTTCATTGTTCTTTATTTAGCATTGCGCTGTTGTTTTATGCACTGGTATTCTTGGGAGGAAACCCGTTCCATGTTATACGGCGTGGTCCCTTGATTTACCTTACTTTAAAACCAAGATAATATCTGTTTTATTTCTCACACTAGTCATATGACTGACCTAGAGTTTATTGTTTTAACCTAAACTCTAGGTGCCCCTATTTTCCGCACGGGCAGCTAGTAGTTTTGGTTTTGCAGATTTATATTCATAGGATCCTAATTTACAGCTGAAGCGATATTCGGAAAGCTCTGCATCCGTGTATTACTTTCAGTTGTGTTTTGTATTTTTTTTCCCCTGCTATGTATTTAAATGTTATTTAAATCTCTTATATTGATCAAATGTATATGATTTATTCATACTCTGTTATATTCTTGTATTCTGATGAAATTGTTGTAATAAGCAATGAAATGTTCTTTTGTTTGTGTTCTGATTCGTCTTATCCTCAAAGCAATCTGTTCTTCCTCTTCTCTTCGGAGACCGGGGAAGTTTCGGGTCCTTACAGTGGTATCAGAGCTTTGGTTTACAGATCTCGGAGAATAAGACACGTTAGAACCAAACGAAAGAATTCATCAGAGATTGGATTAGTAATATCCAATGAGAATGACTCGTTAGAGATGGGATCAGTTGTATTGTAATGGCGCGTTTTGATAGCTGTCGAATAATTAATTTATTTAATTATTTATATATCGATTTGGTGATATCGATAACTTAAAGTACAACGTTCGAACTTATAATTTATAATTATAATTAAAACGAACCTGAAACGTCGCGGCAGTTCGCAATTTGGCGATTTGAACTTCAACTGAATGTACATGATTCATTTTAAGCCGGATTTCTGTGAAACAAGAAACATGTGGAGCTGGTGTAGTATATCTTTCTAGTGGAAGAGAAAAATCGGGATTTCGTCGTGTAGATTTTGAGATATGTCCAAATCAAATTTTAAAATAGTCGCTATAAAATCGTTTAACGACCGTAATGGTTTATTCGTTATAACTAGAGATCGGGCTTGAATTTAGACAAGGTTCTTTTGGGAAATAGTGATAATTTAATTTCTATAATTTTACTGTAATTTTTAGTTAATTAAATAAGCAACTTTTTATTTGGAGTATTTCGCACCCTGAAATCAACATTTTGAAGTTTCAAAATATGAGTCCACCTACCGGTATTATTACATTTTTGGGATCGTGACACCGAGCTGATCACAACAGTATGGTCATTTCTGTCTATAGCAGTCGTAAACAAACGAAATTTCACGAAATGAGGTATCCCTAAATAAATAAACATATTCCTTGATACTTAACTGTCCACGTTTCATTTTTCTCAAAACCACTCATTTCCTTTGGTCCCAAAAGCAACAGACGTGGCCCTTCCTTCACAAAGCAAATTAATTACTATGAATAACACTCAACAATTCTCTAAACCGAACTCCTCAGATTTTTCCGCCGCCAAACATTTCTTTCTCTTCCAGTAAAAGTTCGGATCTTAAATAAATCATGGAAATCAAAATAAAATGTTATAAATCAAACCAAAGGTATATTCAAGATGCTGAAGCATTTCTCTTCGCGTGGGTATGAAGTTGGTGGAGTTCGACGCCCTTTTGCCGACACTGGGTTTTAACAGTGGGAATTAGGGTTGCTATTCGGTTTTGATTTAGGCATTGTTATGTGAATTCGAGCTCGTATTCGAACTTAGAGGACCGAATCGCATCTCGCAGTACATTTTTTTGGGAATCCGTATGTTTTTAGGTCGATACCTGCTGTGTATTTGGGGTTCGACGCAATTCATACAGCGAGCTCAAGTTGGACGTTATGGTGCTGAGGACGGAGAGGAAGTGAACATGAGTGTAATGGTGGTGGTCTTACAAAGTTCGGTGGAGGGTTGAGGTAGGAAGATGGATGGGAACTATGGGAAAATGGGTTCGAATGGGCTACAGGCGGTTTCGATTGGAAGCGTGCGAGCAAGTGAAGGAGGGGTTGGTCAGGTCGGGTCTGCGAAGGGAAAAGTTTTGGTGGTGGTGGCGCTTGGAAAAGATGAACGGAGGAGGTGATAAGTGTGGTCAAAGTGATGGTCAACGGTGGATTATGGGGTTCGAAATACTGAGAGGAGCGACGGATTTATCTTGTTTGGGGAAGACGAGAGGATGCAGACGGGTTTTCATTGATGGAGTGGGCCGATATGTTTGATTGGGTGAGGCCCAATAGCAAAGTTTAATTTATTTAAACTATTTAAATTAAGTCAAAACTTGTATAACCCATAACTTATTCATACGTAATCGAAACTCAGCGAAACAAGATCCGATAGGATCGTATGGACGGGAGCAACACAATGGGACTGACCGCGAGTCGATTGGAGCACGTTACAATTTATGGCGAAATAAATTGTCCGACCGAATCAAATAACGCGAACCGTTATTCAACAGTTAACGCGCCAATGTGAGTAAAACTCACTAACTCTCCTCAGTTTATATTTTTTATATAAACTGTGTTAAACGATTTGATTGCTGTGTATTGATAGTTTGGACTGTTAAATAGATTTGATTGAAACATAGAAATAGTTATATATATAAACGACAATCTAATATTGATTCAGTTCATCAGTATATTTCATGTTGGAATGAAATTGATGTATATTTTATTGTGTAACATCTGTGGATGCAGGGAAACAGGTTGGAGGAATCCGACTGGATTCCTCAACATTTATTTTACCGTTTTTCATATATTGTGATATATGATGTGTTATGAAATCTGTTATTGATTTCATATGTTTGAATGATACCGATCATTGTTATACGACACGTTAAACACCGTAGGTGGTACTAGAATGTAAAAAGGGAATTTTCAATGTTTATATTGAAAATAAATCTTATTTATAAAAATCGATAGGATTTTATAAAATGAAAACATTTATTTATTTAGGAAATAAATAAAGGAACATTTATTTAGATTATAAATAAATGGAATAAAGGAATATTTATTTAGGGAATAAATAAAGGAACACTTGTTCGGAAAATAAATAGAATTATACAAGGATAGATTTAAACACGTGCTTCGCACACGGTATAACACGATATGGATTTAAATGAGATATTAAATAGGAAATCTGTTTTAAACAGATAAATTGAAGTAGATTAATTTATAAATAATGTTTTATAAATTAAATAAATTATTTATCGTTGATAAATGGAATATATATAAGTCTGGACTTATATAGAGAAGTAGAAACGTTATTAAAAGGACATTTATAAAGTGAAGAACGTTGTAAAAAGTAAATCTTTATAAATGGATAAACGTTGTAAAAAGTAAATCTTTATCAATGGATAAACGTTGTAAAAAGGAAACCTTTTTAAATGAATAAACGTTAATAAAAGGAGTTAATCGAATTTAGTTATTCGAAATGAGTTATTCGAATTAGATATTTGAATAGAGTTGAACACATTAGAGTGATTCGAATTACTTATTCGAATAGAGTTAAACAAAGTAATTTGTTAGGTTAACCAAAGCAAGTTAGTCGAGTTAATCAAAGTAATTGGTTAAGTTAACCAAAGTAAATTAGTTAAGATAAACTAAGCGGTTAATCGAAGTGAATTAGTTAAGTTAAACTAATTTGTAAATCAAAGTGAATTAGTTGCGTCAAACTAAGTGACTTAGTTAAGTTAAACTAATTTGTAAATCAAAGGTAATTAGTTGCGTCAAACTAAGTGAATTAGTCAAGTTAAACTAATTGGTTAATCGAAGTAAATTAGTTGGGTTAATCAAAGTGAATTAGCTGAGTTAAACTAAGTAAATCGGTTAGAGTTAATCAAAGTGAATTAACTAAGTTAAACTAAGTGGATCAGTTCAGTTAATCGAGACGAGTAAATCAAGTTAGGTTAAACCATTAGGGTTAACCAGTTAAAGTTTACTAGTTAAAGATAAACAGTTAGAGTTGATCAGTTAGAGTTACTCAGTTAGAATTGACCAGTTAGAGTTGACCAGTTAGAGTTATCCAAGTGGAGTTAATCGAGTAGAGTTGCCGAATATCACTTATTCGAAGTAGAGTTATCGAATATAGTATATTCGAGGGAAGAGTAATCGAATATAGTTTATTCGAGAAGAGAAATCAAATGTTATTCATTTGAGAAGAGTTACCGAATATTATTTATTCGAAGAGTAGTTATCGAATATTTGTTATTCGAAGTTAGTTAATCCAAAGGAGTTATTCGAAGTTAGTTAATCCATAGGAGTTAGTCAAAGGAGTTATTCGAAGTTAGTTAATCCAAAGGAGTTATTCGAAGTTAGCTAATCCAAAGGAGTTATTTGAAGTTAGTTAATCCAAAGGAGTTAGTCGAAGAGTTAATCGAATATAGTTATTCGAAAGAAGGTGTTAATAGAATATAGTTATTCGAGTAAAGTTAAAAGAGTTAATCGAATTTAGTTATTCGAAATGAGTTATTCGAATTAGATATTTGAATAGAGTTAAACACATTAGAGTGATTCGAATTACTTATTCAAATAGAGTTAAACACGTAAGAGTTAATTGAATATTAGTTATTCAATTAGAGTTAAATCGAATTTAGTTATTCGAAAGGAGTTAATCAATTTGAGTTAAGTTAATCGATTTGAATTAAGTTGAATCGAAATGGAGTAAACTGAGTAGAATTAAGTTAATCGATTTAGAGTAAATCGAATATTGGTTATTCGAAGGTAAGTTATTCGAATTAGTTATTCGAAGGAGTTAATCAAATGAGTTGATCCAAAGGAGTTAGTTGAATATTTGTTATTCGAATAGAGTTAAAGGAGTTATCGATTTTAGTTTGATCGAAAGGAGTTATCGATTAGTAAATCGAAAGGAGATTTTCGAATATAGCATATTCGAAAGAAAGAGATCGAATATTGTTTATTCGAAAGAGAGAGATTTCGAATATGAGTTATTCGAAGAGAGATAATCGAATATAGGTTATTCGAAGTAGAGTTAATCAAATAGAGATTACTCGAAAGAGAGTTATACGTCGAATTCGATTATAGCGAATTCGGGAAAGTACTATTTACTTTCCAGGGTTTAAATCAAGATTTAGTTATTGATTTAGAAATTAGGTGTCTGGTAAATTATTCGAGTTAGGAAATAAAATATATAGGGGTAGGAATTATAACGTTATAGTTATAATCAAACGTTTCCATATAAGAAGTAGATTCGTAACCTGAATCCGAGAATTTGCGTAAACAGATGATTGGAAAAAGTGAGTGACGAGCTTCACCTATTTCACAGTAAAGGACGTTGTTCAATTAAGGTCTGAGAGGTAATTATACCCCAACTTGATTGACTTCAGAATTGACAAAGGAATAGTTGTGGTTCGATAGAAAAGGTTGATTTGATATATAGTTAAGTAATAAGCGATTAATGGATTAAGCGTAACGATGTTTTATACAACGTTCATTGGAAATCCGTAAATGAGTTTTGGAAACGTTTTCCAAATATAGTCAGATATGTTTTCTAAACATAGAAAATGAAATGTTTTCATGATAAGAATTTAAGAAATAGAGTTAAGCAAATTCAGAAACTGACTGGAGAGGGTAAGTTGAACGGTTTTCTAAGTGACGATCTGATGTTGGTTTCGACCTTCCGGATTGATACTTAGAGAATTGTTCTCATACTAGTTACAGTTAGGGACTGATAGTTGCGAAATAATAGTGATGTGAAAATAAGCTATGGAAATGTTTTCCAATGATTAATAACATATATTTTCTAAATATATGAAATAAGGAAATATGAACATATATATGTATATGATGATTGATCGATCGAATTTCCATTTGGAAATAAGATCGTTGTTTGTACACCGACATGTTTTCATTTGATAGTTGAATCACAGACTATCAAAGTTTTTACCATTTTAACGTTGTTATTATGGAGAGACCGGTTGGATTATTATCCAAAGAACCACTCTGTATTGGCATAAGCGTTGCGAGCAATATCTGCCAAAGATAAATTGAAGACGGAGTAAAGTGCAAGGGCTGTTGTATAAGTCTTAGATAACAGTGACTAAGATGGATATACTGAATAGTGCCTTCGGTTTGTCCAGTCCCAGGACAACGTATATGGAAGAAGGTCTGACAGAGTATATCCAATGGATCGCGTAAGTTGATCTGTTCAAACGTATTCACGTTTGGTGGCGGAGGAATTCGTTTCTCTTAGCTGTATACCCGTGTTATTTTTGAATAAGTCAATTTGTGATTTGGCGGGTATGACGATGTGGCATTCAAAGTGAATGGTGATCAGATGTTCTGAAGATAGACGTAGCTTCTAGCCTCACACCGGGAAGTAACAAAAGTTGGGCTAGGCAGCATGGCTAGTTGGGTTATCCCCAAGCAGGGTGTATTGTCACCGATCTAGGGAATATCCATATTTATACTTCTTTTTGATTCTGTATCTTCGAATGACGGTTGGATGGCCTACAACCGTGGTGGCAATATATTCGCGACACTCAAGCTAAATGAGTGAGCGGTCATGTGTGGCCGGGTTGCAAGACGTTCTTGTTAAACCTGAGTGTATCACCTCTAGAGTACACTATTCAGAAGGTGCTCCCATACCTTGTCTGTTGGAATCCAATCTTCAATAAGCGCCCTGCGGTTTATGATTTTATACTATGTATGTAGAACGTGAGATGCAAGCGTTTCTGCTAGATTGATACCTATTTGTACTTAGACATTATTATAATATCACAATGATATTGCTTGTCAAAGTTGTTCAGATACTCATAAGGGAAAAACCCGTTCCGTATTCACGGCGTGGTCTTATGAGATATCCTATACCTGTTTTAAACTATTTTACTCATACCAGTCCCATGACTGACCCGGAGTTTACTTTGTTGTTTTCCCTAAACTCTTGGGTGCCTAAATTTGTACGGGCAGTCAAGTAGTCGGGATTTACAGATATACTTGGAGAGCTTGGAGCAGGAGGCTGCAAGATTTTATAGCTATAGTTATTTCCGCTGTGTTGTAAGTGTTGTACTCTGATAAGTGCTATTGTATATATATAACTGTTTACTTCAAAGTTATGTTATATATTATATGTTATTCGTTCCGCTGTGAGATTCGTGTTACTCTGATGATTCTGATGTTCTTCTTCTTCTTCTTCTATTCTATTAGTTCTATCTTTTCTTTATCACCTTCTAAATTCTTTCACTAACGTTCTCGGAATTTTCGACTCTCGAGGAGTCGAAAATTTCCAGTCGTTACAGTTGGTATCAGAGCTTAAGTTAAGAATTACTTGGCTCTGTGGCGTGACTCGGTAGAGATAGGGTTAGTAATACCCTAGATTGAGTTTGAGTGTATATATACGAGTGTGTATTTGTTATTTAATATAAAGTGATTTTATATTGTGGAGACTCATTGGTTGAGTAGTTTGTGAATTCTGGTCGATCAGTTTGATCCACTGTATCGATAGGGGTTACTAAACACTCGAATACGATGGACCGACACGGTATGTTTTGAAAGGAGGGTAAAAGAAATAATTTTACCCGAATATATTTTGATATAATATACTGGTAGTGTTGGTTGTTATTATAATCGAATAAGATTATAAAAGGGTGAAATGGTTATAAATGACCAATCAGAATTCATATGAATGTAATATATGAAATAGTTTGAATTAAAATCTGAAATTTAAATCAGAATTTGGGATTAAAATAAGGAAATTTTAAGTTCCTGGGAGATTTTGAAAATGTTTTTCAAATTTGAAATAAATATAGTATTGAACTCACCTGGATGACTGGAAAATAATTCTGAGGATGGATCGATACATCGTCGGTGTGATTTTCGAGTTTCTAAGTGGTGGATTACTACCAAGGGTTTTGTTTTCAAATTATGTTGGGAAAACAAGTGTTTAAAAATTCAAAGGTTTTGAATTGGTGTTAGGTTTTGAAATTGACTTGAAATAAAACCCAGGAATTTAAATCTTGAAATTTAAAATTTAACTTGTTAAGTTAAATGAATCAAGATGGTAAAAACAAATAAGTAAATTAAAATTTAACTTGAACCAAGTTAAATAAATCGGGATTTGGTTAGAGAATAATCTGGATTGGAATTAAGTTGATGGGTTAAGAGTGTGAAATCTGATATTGGAGTTTGAATATAATTTGACTTGGACAAAACCAAGTGTTTGAGTTGAAGGTTGGATTGAGATGACATTGGTATATGTTGGGTTGATACAGGTGAAAGTGATAAAGTCGATATGCCCGACAAAAAGGTACAAGTTTATATCATATATGAGTTTGGATTGTATGAGCCGAATTGGCAAGCCGCTTGGCTATTTTGATTTCCTTTTGGATGGGAGGAGGCCTAGAGAGGCGAGTTGTGGTTTGACGTATTGAGCCATACAAAGGAGGTTATGGCGAAATTTTTCGAAAATTTAAGGTGTTAGAAAATTTTCAGAATTTTTGAAAATTTTAGTTGGTCGGAAATGAATTAATAAATTAATTAAAATTAAATGGGTCCAGTCGAAACTGAAATTTAGAGGTAAAAAGATTTTTAAATCTAGTTAGTAGAGTTAGTAGCATTTTTCTAACTTAGCAATTTCGAGGACGAAATTATTTTAAGGGGGGGAGTCTGTAATGGCGCGTTTTGATAGCTGTCGAATAATTAATTTATTTAATTATTTATATATCGATTTGGTGATATCGATAACTTAAAGTACAATGTTCGAACTTATAATTTATAATTATAATTAAAACGAACCTGAAACGTCGCGGTAGTTCGCAATTTGGCGATTTGAACTTCAACTGAATGTACATGATTCATTTTAAGCCGGATTTCTGTGAAACAAGAAACATGTGGAGCTGGTGTAGTATATCTTTCTAGTGGAAGAGAAAAATCGGGATTTCGTCGTGTAGATTTTGAGATATGTCCAAATCAAATTTTAAAATAGTCGCTATAAAATCGTTTAACGACCGTAATGGTTTATTCGTTATAACTAGAGATCGGGCTTGAATTTAGACAAGGTTCTTTTGGGAAATAGTGATAATTTGATTTCTATAATTTTACTGTAATTTTTAATTAATTAAATAAGCAACTTTTTATTTGGAGTATTTCGCACCCTGAAATCAACATTTTGAAGTTTCAAAATATGAGTCCACCTACCGGTATTATTACATTTTTGGGATCGTGACACCGAGCTGATCACAACAGTATGGTCATTTCTGTCTATAGCAGTCGTAAACAAACGAAATTTCACGAAATGAGGTATCCCTAAATAAATAAACATATTCCTTGATACTTAACTGTCCACGTTTCATTTTTCTCAAAACCACTCATTTCCTTTGGTCCCAAAAGCAACAGACGTGGCCCTTCCTTCACAAAGCAAATTAATTACTATGAATAACACTCAACAATTCTCTAAACCGAACTCCTCAGATTTTTCCGCCGCCAAACATTTCTTTCTCTTCCAGTAAAAGTTCGGATCTTAAATAAATCATGGAAATCAAAATAAAATGTTATAAATCAAACCAAAGGTATATTCAAGATGCTGAAGCATTTCTCTTCGCGTGGGTATGAAGTTGGTGGAGTTCGACGCCCTTTTGCCGACACTGGGTTTTAACAGTGGGAATTATGGTTGCTATTCGGTTTTGATTTAGGCATTGTTATGTGAATTCGAGCTCGTATTCGAACTTAGAGGACCGAATCGCATCTCGCAGTACATTTTATTGGGAATCCGTATGTTTTTAGGTCGATACCTGCTGTGTATTTGGGGTTCGACGCAATTCATACAGCGAGCTCAAGTTGGACGTTATGGTGCTGAGGACGGAGAGGAAGTGAACATGAGTGTAATGGTGGTGGTCTTACAAAGTTCGGTGGAGGGTTGAGGTAGGAAGATGGATGGGAACTATGGGAAAATGGGTTCGAATGGGCTACAGGCGGTTTCGATTGGAAGCGTGTGAGCAAGTGAAGGAGGGGTTGGTCAGGTAGGGTCTGCGAAGGGAAAAGTTTTGGTGGTGGTGGCGCTTGGAAAAGATGAACGGAGGAGGTGATAAGTGTGGTCAAAGTGATGGTCAACGGTGGATTATGGGGTTCGAAATACTGAGAGGAGCGACGGATTTATCTTGTTTGGGGAAGACGAGAGGATGCAGACGGGTTTTCATTGATGGAGTGGGCCGATATGTTTGATTGGGTGAGGCCCAATAGCAAAGTTTAATTTATTTAAACTATTTAAATTAAGTCAAAACTTGTATAACCCATAACTTATTCATACGTAATCGAAACTCAGCGAAACAAGATCCGATAGGATCGTATGGACGGGAGCAACACAATGGGACTGACCGCGAGTCGATTGGAGCACATTACAATTTATGGCGAAATAAATTGTCCGACTGAATCAAATAACGCGAACCGTTATTCAAAAGTTAACGCGCCAATGTGAGTAAAACTCACTAACTCTCCTCAGTTTATATTTTTATATAAACTGTGTTAAACGATTTGATTGCTGTGTATTGATAGTTTGGACTGTTAAATAGATTTGATTGAAACATAGATATAGTTATATATATAAACGACAATCTAATATTGATTCAGTTCATCAGTATATTTCATGTTGGAATGAAATTGATGTATATTTTATTGTGTAACATCTGTGGATGCAGGGAAACAGGTTGGAGGAATCCGACTGGATTCCTTAACATTTATTTTACCGTTTTTCATATATTGTGATATATGATGTGTTATGAAATCTGTTATTGATTTCATATGTTTGAATGATACCGATCATTGTTATACGACACGTTAAACACCGTAGGTGGTACTAGAATGTAAAAAGGGAATTTTCAATGTTTATATTGAAAATAAATCTTATTTATAAAAATCGATAGGATTTTATAAAATGAAAACATTTATTTATTTAGGCAATAAATAAAGGAACATTTATTTAGATTATAAATAAATGGAATAAAGGAATATTTATTTAGGGAATAAATAAAGGAACACTTGTTCGGAAAATAAATAGAATTATACAAGGATAGATTTAAACACGTGCTTCGCACACGGTATAACACGATATGGATTTAAATGAGATATTAAATAGGAAATCTGTTTTAAACAGATAAATTGAAGTAGATTAATTTATAAATAATGTTTTATAAATTAAATAAATTATTTATCGTTGATAAATGGAATATATATAAGTCTGGACTTATATAGAGAAGTAGAAACGTTATTAAAAGGACATTTATAAAGTGAAGAACGTTGTAAAAAGTAAATCTTTATAAATGGATAAACGTTGTAAAAAGTAAATCTTTATCAATGGATAAACGTTGTAAAAAGGAAACCTTTTTAAATGAATAAACGTTAATAAAAGGAGTTAATCGAATTTAGTTATTCGAAATGAGTTATTCAAATTAGATATTTGAATAGAGTTGAACACATTAGAGTGATTCGAATTACTTATTCGAATAGAGTTAAACAAAGTAATTTGTTAGGTTAACCAAAGCAAGTTAGTCGAGTTAATCAAAGTAATTGGTTAAGTTAACCAAAGTAAATTAGTTAAGATAAACTAAGCGGTTAATCGAAGTGAATTAGTTAAGTTAAACTAATTTGTAAATCAAAGTGAATTAGTTGCGTCAAACTAAGTGACTTAGTTAAGTTAAACTAATTTGTAAATCAAAGGTAATTAGTTGCGTCAAACTAAGTGAATTAGTCAAGTTAAACTAATTGGTTAATCGAAGTAAATTAGTTGGGTTAATCAAAGTGAATTAGCTGAGTTAAACTAAGTAAATCGTTGGAGTTAATCAAAGTGAATTAACTAAGTTAAACTAAGTGGATTAGTTCAGTTAATCGAGACGAGTAAATCAAGTTAGGTTAAACCATTAGGGTTAACCAGTTAAAGTTTAGTAGTTAAAGATAAACAGTTAGAGTTGATCAGTTAGAGTTACTCAGTTAGAATTGACCAGTTAGAGTTGACCAGTTAGAGTTATCCAAGTGGAGTTAATAGAGTAGAGTTGCCGAATATCACTTATTCGAAGTAGAGTTATCGAATATAGTATATTCGAGGGAAGAGTAATCGAATATAGTTTATTCGAGTGGAGAAATCAAATGTTATTCATTTGAGAAGAGTTACCGAATATTATTTATTCGAAGAGTAGTTATCGAATATTTGTTATTCGAAGTTAGTTAATCCAAAGGAGTTATTCGAAGTTAGTTAATCCATAGGAGTTAGTCAAAGGAGTTATTCGAAGTTAGTTAATCCAAAGGAGTTATTCGAAGTTAGCTAATCCAAAGGAGTTATTTGAAGTTAGTTAATCCAAAGGAGTTAGTCGAAGAGTTAATCGAATATAGTTATTCGAAAGAAGGTGTTAATCGAATATAGTTATTCGAGTAAAGTTAAAAGAGTTAATCGAATTTAGTTATTCGAAATGAGTTATTCGAATTAGATATTTGAATAGAGTTAAACACATTAGAGTGATTCGAATTACTTATTCAAATAGAGTTAAACACGTAAGAGTTAATTGAATATTAGTTATTCAATTAGAGTTAAATCGAATTTAGTTATTCGAAAGGAGTTAATCAATTTGAGTTAAGTTAATCGATTTGAATTAAGTTGAATCGAAATGGAGTAAACTGAGTAGAATTAAGTTAATCAAGTTAGAGTAAATCGAATATTGGTTATTCGAAGGTAAGTTATTCGAATTAGTTATTCGAAGGAGTTAATCAAATGAGTTGATCCAAAGGAGTTAGTCGAATATTTGTTATTCGAATAGAGTTAAAGGAGTTATCGATTTTAGTTTGATCGAAAGGAGTTATCGATTAGTAAATCGAAAGGAGATTTTCGAATATAGCATATTCGAAAGAAAGAGATCGAATATTGTTTATTCGAAAGAGAGAGATTTCGAATATGAGTTATTCGAAGAGAGATAATCGAATATAGGTTATTCGAAGAAGAGTTAATCAAATAGAGATTACTCGAAAGAGAGTTATATGTCGAATTCGATTATAGCGAATTCGGGAAAGTACTATTTACTTTCCAGGGTTTAAATCAAGATTTAGTTATTGATTTAGAAATTAGGTGTCTGGTAAATTATTCGAGTTAGGAAATAAAATATATAGGGGTAGGAATTATAACGTTATAGTTATAATCAAACGTTTCCATATAAGAAGTAGATTCGTAACCTGAATCCGAGAATTTGCGTAAACAGATGATTGGAAAAAGTGAGTGACGAGCTTCACCTATTTCACAGTAAAGGACGTTGTTCAATTAAGGTCTGAGAGGTAATTATACCCCAACTTGATTGACTTCAAAATTGATAAAGGAATAGTTGTGGTTCGATAGAAAAGGTTGATTTGAAATATAGTTAAGTAATAAGCGATTAATGGATTAAGCGTAACGATGTTTTATACAACGTTCATTGGAAATCCGTAAATGAGTTTTGGAAACGTTTTCCAAATATAGTCAGATATGTTTTCTAAACATAGAAAATGAAATGTTTTCATGATAAGAATTTAAGAAATAGAGTTAAGCAAATTCAGAAACTGACTGGAGAGGGTAAGTTGAACGGTTTTCTAAGTGACGATCTGATGTTGGTTTCGACCTTCCGGATTGATACTTAGAGAATTGTTCTCATACTAGTTACAGTTAGGGACTGATAGTTGCGAAATAATAGTGATGTGAAAATAAGCTATGGAAATGTTTTCCAATGATTAATAACATATATTTTCTAAATATATGAAATAAGGAAATATGAACATATATATGTATATGATGATTGATCGATCGAATTTCCATTTGGAAATAAGATCGTTGTTTGTACACCGACATGTTTTCATTTGATAGTTGAATCACAGACTATCAAAGTTTTTACCATTTTAACGTTGTTATTATGGAGAGACCGGTTGGATTATTATCCAAAGAACCACTTTGTATTGGCATAAGCGTTGCGAGCAATATCTGCCAAAGATAAATTGAAGACGGAGTAAAGTGCAAGGGCTGTTGTATAAGTCTTAGATAACAGTGACTAAGATGGATATACTGAATAGTGCCTTCGGTTTGTCCAGTCCCAGGACAACGTATATGGAAGAAGGTCTGACAGAGTATATCCAATGGATCGCGTAAGTTGATCTGTTCAAACGTATTCACGTTTGGTGGCGGAGGAATTCGTTTCTCTTAGCTGTATACCCGTGTTATTTTTGAATAAGTCAATTTGTGATTTGGCGGGTATGACGATGTGGCATTCAAAGTGAATGGTGATCAGATGTTCTGAAGATAGACGTAGCTTCTAGCCTCACATCGGGAAGTAACAAAAGTTGGGCTAGGCAGCATGGCTAGTTGGGTCATCCCCAAGCAGGGTGTATTGTCACCGATCTAGGGAATATCCATATTTATACTTCTTCTTGATTCTGTATCTTCGAATGACGGTTGGATGGCCTACAACCGTGGTGGCAATATATTCGCGACACTCAAGCTAAATGAGTGAGCGGTCATGTGTGGCCGGGTTGCAAGACGTTCTTGTTAAACCTGAGTGTATCACCTCTAGAGTACACTATTCAGAAGGTGCTCCCATACCTTGTCTGTTGGAATCCAATCTTCAATAAGTGCCCTGCGGTTTATGATTTTATACTATGTATATAGAACGTGAGATGCAAGCGTTTCTGCTAGATTGATGTGACGAGAAGGAATTTCGCTCGGTCCGAACCAGTCGCTAAACCGACCCAGGCCGTTCGAAACGCCCTATCGTTTGAGAACAGGACAAAACAGAACGCATACAGAAGAACATTTCACTGTTATTACAACAATGCACCAGATTACAAGAATATATAGAGTATAAAAGAATATTACACAGAAATATCAGAGATTTAAATTACATTTAAATACATCGCAGCGGAAAATAATACAATACACAACTAGAAGAGATATACGGATACAAAGCTTTCCGGATATCGTTCCAGCTGTAAACCAGGATCCTGTGAATATAAATCTGCAAAACCAAAACTACTAGCTGCCCGTGTCAAAATAGGGGCACCCAGAGTTTAGGTTAAAACAATAAACTCCAGGTCAGTCATGTGACTGGTGTGAGAACTAAAACAGTTTATCTTTATTTTAAATCATTAGGTAAATCAAGGGACCACGCCGTATAACACGGAACGGGTTTCCTCCCAAGAATACCAGGGCATAAAACAAACAGCGCAATGCTAAATAAAGAAAAATGAAGCTGTTATAAGACCCAGTTCCTATCACACAATGCAACGCAAGCCGGGGGATAGGGTTTTCCCTTATAACAGCTAAAGAATGCTTGATACGTTTAAAACAAATCATTTGATACTATTATAAGTGCATAGTGTATAAAACAACTTCAAATCATAAGTATCAATCATAGGCGGCATAAGCGCCCCATCCCACTATGTCGCCATATATAGGATTACAATTAAAACCGCAAATGTCACGTATTTGGAAATTGGATTTCCGTCTATGAACCGAGGCAAAAGATAGTCCTCAACCGATTCGAGACTGTCTAGTCTGAGCCTCAGGCAAGTACTCTGTCAAGCCTTTGGATCGTCAGGGCCAGTCCACCGATGTGGATTAAAATGCCTGAACACTGCGTTTCCCCGCCCTTTGGTGCGTAAACGAGCCAACGAATGGCTCCATCGGTTCGAGAACGACCGATCAATCCGAGGCGCCTCGCAACAGCAACAACCACATAAGTCAAACTCGTCAGGGCGTGTAAAACCACTGACGCCACTTCTAACTAGAAAGAAACGCATGCCCTCCCTGAGGTCCGTCTCCCGTTTTTGGTTCATACCTGGTGTGAAACACGCGAGGTAAACGTTAGACAAAGCTACGCCACAAAGGCCGTGCTTTGATCATCACCACAAGACTTTGCTTTTCAACAGAAGCCTTGATCATTTGCATCTTAGCATGCCACACAGGCAAACCATTCTATGCAACCGATATCAGTCACACAGAATGAAATCCGATGTCAGACACACAGTCCATTTACAAGTCCGTTCTGGGTCTGAACGAAACCGGAGGCACCTAGTACCCCGCATATCCATCGATCTCCAAGTACGTCTGGACGATCACTAACTGTTTCCATCTTCTTGGGTGTACAGCCCAATCAAGATCATCAGTTATCACCCAAACGACGTGAAGACCTCCGGTCTTCGACCATCGTCTTCATCTTCGACTTATCGTCGTATCAGTTATTCAAAATGGGATAAACCCGGTCTTTCCGAATAACTCGCGTATATATTATAAAAGTGTTACACAAACACAACATACGCCTCATTCCAATTCATTAGTCACTAACCGTAAATTAATCAAGAGAATAATTCCCCAAATATTAACCCCGAAGGCCGAAACCAACATCAGATCAATATCCAGAAAACCATTCTGCTTAGCTAACCGACAGTTAGTTTCTAAATTTCACATTCATAGGGAAAGGTTCCCATTAATTTTATCCAAGATAAATTCCTGAATTTATTCTTTAATCTATCTTTGAATATCAATTCGAATTAGTCGGGATTAACGAACCTTACCGAAGTAATCATTTGTTTTAATTTCCCAATCCCAACCTATTCATCCCATGAAGTAAAACTGGTTATACTTCATATCTAACACCACGGTGTTATCGGTAAATTCAATTACCATTTCACGTTCAAATCTAATTAAAGATTTAACTATCGCCTGGAGCAAAACTGGTGATACCCCATCTTCGATCATTTCAATCTAATTAAAGATTCATTAAAACTCCACTTAGTTTTAATCGTTAACTGGGTTAAAGAATCAGTGTCATTTAAAACACGGTTCACAATAAACCCAAAATCACATTCATCAATTATCGGGTTAAAGAACAAGTGTTATTTAAAACACTGTTCACGATAAACCCAAAAATCAATATCAATTCAATTCCAATTAAATATTATTTAATTGGTACCCTTCATTAAATCAAAATAAAAAGATTTGATCTTTTCTCAACTGGGTTCAAGAACAGTGTTAGTGAAGACACCATTCACGACAAACCCAAATCACATTCGATATTCAATACAAGGCCCTGAATAGAAAATATATCGGCTTATATTCAATATCGAATTCTACGATTAACAAATGTCGTATTGGAAATAACGATATAAATATATATCTTTCAAATTTCCATAACAACACCTGTATAATCACGAATTCCAACATCGAAATATTCCGAAGACAATTTCGATTCAAATCCACTCCAATGCAAACATTGGAAATTTTGGTTATTTTCAAAACCCTTTTCGAATTCAATTTATTTATTTAAAAAAATAAATAGAATTATAATTCTAGTTCAAACTAGTTCATTTCGATAAAAATCTATTTTTATCTTTTCAAATATGGAGTTTTTCATCCCAATTCTTTCTAAATCATCTCTTATGATTTTTCACAAATTATTATTATTTTTAATAATTTTATCAAGGCCCGTACAGTCGATTTCCATCAATGGCCATCGAACTGCACTTACAGCGACCTTTTTCGAATTTGATTTGGACATAATTCCAAATCCAACCGTTAGATTTCAAATTTCTAATATTCGTTAGAAAGCTCTTTTCGATTCGAACCCAACGGTTCCGGTTTTAGGAGAATCCGACGGTCGGATCTCCCGTAATGCCCGTTTGAAATAAATGGTCGAAATTCACGAACTGCCGCGGCGCGGCGCGTTCTATTCAGGCCATTATATTATATATATAATATATATAATATATATTTCGTCGATTTTCTATTCAAAACGAATTATATAAATAGTTTTAAAATTCGTTTCAAAATCTATTTCAACTTCCATTTCAATTCAAAGTAAAATTGAATTCTTCTTTATAAATTCGTTTCAAAATTCATTTCTATTCAATTCAAATTTCAATTCAATTTGAATTCGTTTTCAATTCAATTCATTTCGAAATCGTTTTCAATTCAATTCATTTCGAAATCGTTTTCAATTCAATTCATTTCGAAATCGTTTTCAATTCAATTCATTTCGAAATCGTTTTCAATTCAATTCATTTCGAAATCGTTTTCAATTCAATTCATTTCGAAATCGTTTTCAATTCAATTCATTTCGAAAACGTTTTAAAATCGATATAAATATCGTTCACGTCAAAATGGCGTCAATCTAATCAACACGGCTTCATATATTCCTTTATTTTCAAATATTCTATTTCAAATATTTCTTTTTCAAATATTTCTTTTTCAAATATTTCTTTTTTCAAAACTGGAATGAGGCCCAATCAATTACCATATAAAATTAATTATATGGATTTTCATACAACACATGTATATAATAGCATTGAAAATAATCAACCATCAACCAAAGTGCACTACACTGTATAAGCATCAAATATAGATATTCAACGCTTATAACAGCCTGTCCATCAATCGATCGACATATTTAATCAATCAGGATGAGTGAACTGCATATTTCATCCTAACACCCGTGTAGGGTTTCAAACAATCAAACAAATATTTTATTTGTGCTGTTGGGCGATGTGTAAAATTAATCGTCCCAATCAATGTCATTCAAATAGGTGTACATAAACAAACCGTCTGGTTTATAAATGAATATTCTATTTTATTCACTTCACGTTAAAAATTATATTTTTAACGATTAAAACCTTTTATTTCAACCTATGAATTTCTATTCAATTCATTTATTCAATAAAATGATATTTTTATTTTTCTAACATGTTTTAGAAAATTTCGGCGGCATAACGGCACGATACTAGAAACGGGACAAGGCCTAGCCTTATCCCCGGTCTAGTGAAGGCCCACGCCATTCACACATCAATCAAATCAATTTCATTATGCAAACCACAAAGTTTGGAGTAAGCGTCTAACCTAGCCTTACTCCTTCGCCTTATAACGGCGCACGTCTAATCCTAACCAATTTATCGATTCGATTTTTCACACCACAAACCACATTCAAACCAATATCGCAATAAATTACCAAACAGCCAAACAAACAAGTCCATGGTCTGTGGACGATTGTGTCGGGTGCTACTAAGCACCGTCTGCATCCTAGTATATATATATATATATATATAACTAGAAAAATAAATTGAAATGTGAGAAATTCTCACATATAGCTATCCTAGCTCCCCGGCACTTCATTTGCAGAAGTCTTCGTCGTTTCGCCTTTTTGTCACCTTCGTTGCTGCTTTCACTACATACGTAAAAATCACATTTTTACTTCGCTATTCAATATATAAAAAAAATCGAATTTTCTATCGAAGTTCAATATATAAAAATTCTATTTTTCTATCGAAGTTCAATATATAAAAATTCTATTTTTCTATCGAAGTTCAATATATAAAAATTCTATTTTTCTATCGAAGTTCAATATATAAAAATCGAATTTTTACTTTTCTATAAAAAATCTGTTTCTATACCTTTCTATAAAAAAAATTCAGTTTTTGATTTCCTTTTAAAATTCAGTTTTGATTTCCTTTTAAAATTCAGTTTTGATTTCTAAAACAAAATCAGTTCTGAATTCTAATTAAAATCAGTTTTATAACTTCTTAAAAAAAATCTAAAATCAGTTTTAAATTCTTATTCAAATCAGTTTTTAAATTATGTTAAAAATCAGTTTTTAAATTATGTTAAAATCAGTTTCTAAGTTATGACAAAATCAGTTTTAATACTCTTTAAAATTTACAGTTTTAAACTTTTTAAAATTTACAGTTTTAAACTAAAATCAATTTTCAGTTTTAACCTAAAATCAATTTTCAGTTTTAACCTAAAATCAATTTTCAGTTTTTATCTAAAATCAGTTTTCAGTTTTTTTTAAAAAAATCCTATTTAATTTTAAACTCTAAAATAAAAATAAAATAAAAGTAAAAATAGGAATGCTTACCGTATGCGAAGAGGGGGGGCCATCGGCTTCGTCGAGGGGGGGCCATCGGCTTCGTCGAGGGGGGGGGGGGGGCATCGGCTTCGTCGAGGGGGGGGGGGCTTGGATTCGCGACTGGGGTCTCGCGATTGGAGATGGGGGGTTTCGGGACTGGAGGAGAGGCCGGAGGGGAAGGCGCGCAAAAAGGGGGGGTTGCGGTCACCTCCGACGATCGCCAGGCGTGAGCTCTTCCGCCTTCTTCCCTTATTCTTTTTTTTTTTTTTTATTGAATCGGTTTTCTGATTGAAAAGTAAAGGGGGGGGCCTATATGTAAAACTATATTTATAATTTTTAATTTAATTATTTTATTATTCTCTTTTAAGTTGACTTTTATTTTGAATCCCAATTCGAACCCACCGACTGTCGTCCCTAGCGTTTTACCCCCATTCTGAACACAATGGGATATGTATCGTAGGCTGATTCGATTGTTACAATCAGTTTCCTTTTGAATTTTCACTTAAATCTCTATATTGAATTTTAAACGTACATTTCAAATTACCGGGGCCACATACGAACACGAAAAATCCCAGAAAAATATTTTCTAGCTTCGTATTGACGATACGGTCCTAACAAAACTAGTTTCGTCGAATTCTGAGACCGTTAGAAAAATGGCCAATTTCCAGTCGATTAAAATCAACTGAAACTGGTCAAACGCGTTTTCCTTTGCCACGCTCACATATGGATTCGAAAAATTATGAAATTTGAAACCTAGCAATAGTTTGACATCACGGACCCAACAAAAGTGGTTTCGTCGAAATCCGAGGTCATTTGCAAAATGTCCATTTTTAAGGGCCTGAATTCCATAGCGACTATTCAGAATTTTCAACTGGACATATCTTATCATTTCTAAGATGAAATCTTGATTTTTCGGATTCGTTGGAAAGATATTCACTATTAGATTCCATTATTTTTGGTTTCACTAAAATCCGGATTGTTTTGCACCCGGTACATTCAATTGAAGTTTGAAATCGAATTATCGAACTACCGCGCCATTTTCAATTCTATTTATAATTATATATAAATATTTATATTCTAACGACGACGCGTATAATATATACGTTCGAATTATATTCAAAATAAATTCTCGTCGATATTATTTAAAATAATTCATATTAAATAATCAGAATTCGCTAAAATTGCCAAAATAAAAATTTCAAACTGGCCCAGATTTTACGGGTTGTTACAATCTCCCCCACTTAAAACTTTTCGTCCCCGAAAAGGAACAAAGTCGAAAGTGGTTTGATTATTCAACTCTACGTTCGATCTGGTTTCCATTCTCCAACTCTTTAGTTTCTGAGAATTTTCAAAATTTCAAAAATTTGGCTAACACCCTAAATTTTTGAAAAATTTCGCCATAACCTCCCCTGCAATGGGAGCATCGGGGAATTTCAAATAGCTTCCCCGGTCCTTCAGATCTCAAAAAGAAAAAGGAAAAGCCAAGCGGCTAGCCAATAGGCTCATAAAATCATCATCACCCAAACAAAACAGTAAATTATGTAGTAAACATGTACCTATTTGTCGGGCAAACAAATTTTATTCTCTGGCTCTAGCCTCCTTGCTATGACCTGTTCAATGATATATATGTATATGCAAGCAGATGCAACCAATTTTCAATATAATTCAATATTCGGTTCAATTAGGCATAAAGGTTCAAAATTAGCAAACAAATAAACAAACAACACAAACATCAATCAATTAGTGAATTTAACGTTTCAAATTCATACTTTTGATATATAGTCAAAAATCAGATTCTTGATGCCAAATCACAACAATTAGCCCTATCTAATTTAGTTTTTGGTTCTCACACCAGTCTAATAGGAAATATATAGAAAATCACACCTTCGAAACTCGAACATAAATGTTGATGATGCGATCGCTATCATCAATATCATCTTCGGGCGACTAGAGTGTAATGCTATATCTATTCAATATCTTAAAACTTTGAATACACGCGGATCAGACGTATACGCAAAATCTATATATACTGGATTGTCCTAATCCATATAAATAAATAATCAAATACGAATAATTGATTTAAATTTTCAAAACAAAATTGTTTTCATTTGAAAAATATACCCTTCACACTCGTTCTAGGATACTACTGATCCCATCTCTAACGAGTCATTCTCATTGGATATTACTAATCCAATATCTGATGAATTCTTTCGTAAGGTTCTAATGTGTCTTGTTCTCTGCTTTGTAAACCAAAGCTCTGATACCAACTGTGACGGCAAGGAATTTCGCTCGGTCCGAACCAGTCGCTAAACCGACCCAGGCCGTTCGAAACGCCCTATCGTTTGAGAACAGGACAAAACAGAACGCATACAGAAGAACATTTCACTGTTATTACAACAATGCACCAGATTACAAGAATATACAGAGTATAAAAGAATATTACACAGAAATATCAGAGATTTAAATTACATTTAAATACATCGCAGCGGAAAATAATACAATACACAACTAGAAGAGATATACGGATACAAAGCTTTCCGGATATCGTTCCAGCTGTAAACCAGGATCCTGTGAATATAAATCTGCAAAACCAAAACTACTAGCTGCCCGTGTCAAAATAGGGGCACCCAGAGTTTAGGTTAAAACAATAAACTCCAGGTCAGTCATGTGACTGGTGTGAGAACTAAAACAGTTAATCTTTATTTTAAATCATTAGGTAAATCAAGGGACCACGCCGTATAACACGGAACGGGTTTCCTCCCAAGAATATCAGGGCATAAAACAAACAGCGCAATGCTAAATAAAGAAAAATGAAGCTGTTATAAGACCCAGTTCCTATCACACAATGCAACGCAAGCCGGGGGATAGTGTTTTCCCTTATAACAGCTAAAGAATGCTTGATACGTTTAAAACAAATCATTTGATACTATTATAAGTGCATAGTGTATAAAACAACTTCAAATCATAAGTATCAATCATAGGCGGCATAAGCGCCCCATCCCACTATGTCGCCATATATAGGATTACAATTAAAACCGCAAATGTCACGTATTTGGAAATTGGATTTCCGTCTATGAACCGAGGCAAAAGATAGTCCTCAACCGATTCGAGACTGTCTAGTCCGAGCCTCAGGCAAGTACTCTGTCAAGCCTTTGGATCGTCAGGGCCGGTCCACCGATGTGGATTAAAATGCCTGAACACTGCGTTTCCCCGCCCTTTGGGGCGTAAACGAGCCAACGAATGGCTCCATCGGTTCGAGAACGACCGATCAATCCGAGGCGCCTCGCAACAGCAACAACCACATAAGTCAAACTCGTCAGGGCGTGTAAAACCACTGACGCCACTTCTAACTAGAAAGAAACGCATGCCCTCCCTGAGGTCCGTCTCCCGTTTTTGGTTCATACCTGGTGTGAAACACGCGAGGTAAACGTTACACAAAGCTACGCCACAAAGGCTGTGCTTTGATCATCACCACAAGACTTTGCTTTTCAACAGAAGCCTTGATCATTTGCATCTTAGCATGCCACACAGGCAAACCATTCTATGCAACCGATATCAGTCACACAGAATGAAATCCGATGTCAGACACACAGTCCATTTACAAGTCCGTTCTGGGTCTGAACGAAACCGGAGGCACCTAGTACCCCGCATATCCATCGATCTCCAAGTACGTCTGGACGATCACTAACTGTTTCCATCTTCTTGGGTGTACAGCCCAATCAAGATCATCAGTTATCACCCAAACGACGTGAAGACCTCCGGTCTTCGACCATCGTCTTCATCTTCGACTTATCGTCGTATCAGTTATTCAAAATGGGATAAACCCGGTCTTTCCGAATAACTCGCGTATATATTATAAAAGTGTTACACAAACACAACATACGCCTCATTCCAATTCATTAGTCACTAACCGTAAATTAATCAAGAGAATAATTCCCCAAATATTAACCCCGAAGGCCGAAACCAACATCAGATCAATATCCAGAAAACCATTCTGCTTAGCTAACCGACAGTTAGTTTCTAAATTTCACATTCATAGGGAAAGGTTCCCATTAATTTTATCCAAGATAAATTCCTGAATTTATTCTTTAATCTATCTTTGAATATCAATTCGAATTAGTCGGGATTAACGAACCTTACCGAAGTAATCATTTGTTTTAATTTCCCAATCCCAACCTATTCATCCCATGAAGTAAAACTGGTTATACTTCATATCTAACACCACGGTGTTATCGGTAAATTCAATTACCATTTCACGTTCAAATCTAATTAAAGATTTAACTATCGCCTGGAGCAAAACTGGTGATACCCCATCTTCGATCATTTCAATCTAATTAAAGATTCATTAAAACTCCACTTAGTTTTAATCGTTAACTGGGTTAAAGAATCAGTGTCATTT
The DNA here is from genome assembly GCA_030737875.1 of Allium sativum. Classification (NCBI taxonomy): domain Eukaryota; kingdom Viridiplantae; phylum Streptophyta; class Magnoliopsida; order Asparagales; family Amaryllidaceae; genus Allium; species Allium sativum. Next base: position 547,147,899 of record CM060913.1, on the reverse strand, counting down.
AAAACACGGTTCACGATAAACCCAAAATCACATTCATCAATTATCGGGTTAAAGAACAAGTGTTATTTAAAACACTGTTCACGATAAACCCAAAAATCAATATCAATTCAATTCCAATTAAATATTATTTAATTGGTACCCTTCATTAAATCTAAATAAAAAGATTTAATCTTTTCTCAACTGGGTTCAAGAACAGTGTTAGTGAAGACACCATTCACGACAAACCCAAATCACATTCGATATTCAATACAAGGCCCTGAATAGAAAATATATCGGCTTATATTCAATATCGAATTCTACGATTAACAAATGTCGTATTGGAAATAACGATATAAATATATATCTTTCAAATTTCCATAACAACACCTGTATAATCACGAATTCCAACATCGAAATATTCCGAAGACAATTTCGATTCAAATCCACTCCAATGCAAACATTGGAAATTTTGGTTATTTTCAAAACCCTTTTCGAATTCAATTTATTTATTTAAAAAAATAAATAGAATTATAATTCTAGTTCAAAACTAGTTCATTTCGATAAAAATCTATTTTTATCTTTTCAAATATGGAGTTTTTCATCCCAATTCTTTCTAAATCATCTCTTATGATTTTTCACAAATTATTATTATTTTTAATAATTTTATCAAGGCCCGTACAGTCGATTTCCATCAATGGCCATCGAACTGCACTTACAGCGACCATTTTCGAATTTGATTTGGACATAATTCCAAATCCAACCGTTAGATTTCAAATTTCTAATATTCGTTAGAAAGCTCTTTTCGATTCGAACCCAACGGTTCCGGTTTTAGGAGAATCCGACGGTCGGATCTCCCGTAATGCCCGTTTGAAATAAATGGTCGAAATTCACGAACTGCCGCGGCGCGGCGCGGCGCGTTCTATTCAGGCCATTATATTATATATATAATATATATAATATATATTTCGTCGATTTTCTATTCAAAACGAATTATATAAATAGTTTTAAAATTCGTTTCAAAATCTATTTCAACTTCCATTTCAATTCAAAGTAAAATTGAATTCTTCTTTATAAATTCGTTTCAAAATTCATTTCTATTCAATTCAAATTTCAATTCAATTTGAATTCGTTTTCAATTCAATTCATTTCGAAATCGTTTTCAATTCAATTCATTTCGAAATCGTTTTCAATTCAATTCATTTCGAAATCGTTTTCAATTCAATTCATTTCGAAATCGTTTTCAATTCAATTCATTTCGAAAACGTTTTAAAATCGATATAAATATCGTTCACGTCAAAATGGCGTCAATCTAATCAACACGGCTTCATATATTCCTTTATTTTCAAATATTCTATTTCAAATATTTCTTTTTCAAATATTTCTTTTTCAAATATTTCTTTTTTCAAAACTGGAATGAGGCCCAATCAATTACCATATAAAATTAATTATATGGATTTTCATACAACACATGTATATAATAGCATTGAAAATAATCAACCATCAACCAAAGTGCACTACACTGTATAAGCATCAAATATAGATATTCAACGCTTATAACAGCCTGTCCATCAATCGATCGACATATTTAATCAATCAGGATGAGTGAACTGCATATTTCATCCTAACACCCGTGTAGGGTTTCAAACAATCAAACAAATATTTTATTTGTGCTGTTGGGCGATGTGTAAAATTAATCGTCCCAATCAATGTCATTCAAATAGGTGTACATAAACAAACCGTCTGGTTTATAAATGAATATTCTATTTTATTCACTTCACGTTAAAAATTATATTTTTAACGATTAAAACCTTTTATTTCAACCTATGAATTTCTATTCAATTCATTTATTCAATAAAATGATATTTTTATTTTTCTAACATATTTTAGAAAATTTCGGCGGCATAACGGCACGATACTAGAAACGGGACAAGGCCTAGCCTTATCCCCGGTCTAGTGAAGGCCCACGCCATTCACACATCAATCAAATCAATTTCATTATGCAAACCACAAAGTTTGGAGTAAGCGTCTAACCTAGCCTTACTCCTTCGCCTTATAACGGCGCACGTCTAATCCTAACCAATTTATCGATTCGATTTTTCACACCACAAACCACATTCAAACCAATATCGCAATAAATTACCAAACAGCCAAACAAACAAGTCCATGGTCTGTGGACGATTGTGTCGGGTGCTACTAAGCACCGTCTGCATCCTAGTATATATATATATATATATATATATAACTAGAAAAATAAATTGAAATGTGAGAAATTCTCACATATAGCTATCCTAGCTCCCCGGCACTTCATTTGCAGAAGTCTTCGTCGTTTCGCCTTTTTGTCACCTTCGTTGCTGCTTTCACTACATACGTAAAAATCACATTTTTACTTCGCTATTCAATATATAAAAAAAATCGAATTTTCTATCGAAGTTCAATATATAAAAATTCTATTTTTCTATCGAAGTTCAATATATAAAAATTCTATTTTTCTATCGAAGTTCAATATATAAAAATTCTATTTTTCTATCGAAGTTCAATATATAAAAATCGAATTTTTACTTTTCTATAAAAAATCTGTTTTTATACCTTTCTATAAAAAAAATTCAGTTTTTGATTTCCTTTTAAAATTCAGTTTTGATTTCCTTTTAAAATTCAGTTTTGATTTCTAAAACAAAATCAGTTCTGAATTCTAATTAAAATCAGTTTTATAACTTCTTAAAAAAAATCTAAAATCAGTTTTAAATTCTTATTCAAATCAGTTTTTAAATTATGTTAAAAATCAGTTTTTAAATTATGTTAAAATCAGTTTCTAAGTTATGACAAAATCAGTTTTAATACTCTTTAAAATTTACAGTTTTAAACTTTTTAAAATTTACAGTTTTAAACTAAAATCAATTTTCAGTTTTAACCTAAAATCAATTTTCAGTTTTAACCTAAAATCAATTTTCAGTTTTTATCAAATCAGTTTTCAGTTTTTTTTAAAAAAATCCTATTTAATTTTAAACTCTAAAATAAAAATAAAATAAAAGTAAAAATAGGAATGCTTACCGTATGCGAAGAGGGGGGGGGGCCATCGGCTTTGTCGATGGGGGCCATCGGCTTCGTCGAGGGGGGGGGGGCATCGGCTTCGTCGAGGGGGGGGGGGCTTGGATTCGCGACTGGGGTCTCGCGATTGGAGATGGGGGGTTTCGGGACTGGAGGAGAGGCCGGAGGGGAAGGCGCGCAAAAAGGGGGTTGCGGTCACCTCCGACGATCGCCAGGCGCGAGCTCTTCCGCCTTCTTCTTTTTTTTTTTTTATTGAATCGGTTTTCTGATTGAAAAGTAAAGGGGGGGGCCTATATGTAAAACTATATTTATAATTTTTAATTTAATTATTTTATTATTCTCTTTTAAGTTGACTTTTATTTTGAATCCCAATTCGAACCCACCGACTGTCGTCCCTAGCGTTTTACCCCCATTCTGAACACAATGGGATATGTATCGTAGGCTGATTCGATTGTTACAATCAGTTTCCTTTTGAATTTTCACTTAAATCTCTATATTGAATTTTAAACGTACATTTCAAATTACCGGGGCCACATACGAACACGAAAAATCCCAGAAAAATATTTTCTAGCTTCGTATTGACGATACGGTCCTAACAAAACTAGTTTCGTCGAATTCTGAGACCGTTAGAAAAATGGCCAATTTCCAGTCGATTAAAATCAGCTGAAACTGGTCAAACGCGTTTTCCTTTGCCACGCTCACATATGGATTCGAAAAATTATGAAATTTGAAACCTAGCAATAGTTTGACATCACGGACCCAACAAAAGTGGTTTCGTCGAAATCCGAGGTCATTTGCAAAATGTCCATTTTTAAGGGCCTGAATTCCATAGCGACTATTCAGAATTTTCAACTGGACATATCTTATCATTTCTAAGATGAAATCTTGATTTTTCGGATTCGTTGGAAAGATATTCACTATTAGATTCCATTATTTTTGGTTTCACTAAAATCCGGATTGTTTTGCACCCGGTACATTCAATTGAAGTTTGAAATCGAATTATCGAACTACCGCGCCATTTTCAATTCTATTTATAATTATATATAAATATTTATATTCTAACGACGACGCGTATAATATATACGTTCGAATTATATTCAAAATAAATTCTCGTCGATATTATTTAAAATAATTCATATTAAATAATCAGAATTCGCTAAAATTGCCAAAATAAAAATTTCAAACTGGCCCAGATTTTACGGGTTGTTACAATTGATACCTATTTGTACTTAGACATTATTATAATATCACAATGATATTGCTTGTCAAAGTTGTTCAGATACTCATAAGGGAAAAACCCGTTCCGTATTCACGGCGTGGTCTTATGAGATATCCTATACCTGTTTTAAACTATTTTACTCATACCAGTCCCATGACTGACCCGGAGTTTACTTTGTTGTTTTCCCTAAACTCTTGGGTGCCTAAATTTGTACGGGCAGTCAAGTAGTCGGGATTTACAGATATACTTGGAGAGCTTGGAGCAGGAGGCTGCAAGATTTTATAGCTATAGTTATTTCCGCTGTGTTGTAAGTGTTGTACTCTGATAAGTGCTATTGTATATATATAACTGTTTACTTCAAAGTTATGTTATATATTATATGTTATTCGTTCCGCTGTGAGATTCGTGTTACTCTGATGATTCTGATGTTCTTCTTCTTCTATTCTATTAGTTCTATCTTTTCTTTCTCACCTTCTAAATTCTTTCACTAACGTTCTCGGAATTTTCGACTCTCGAGGAGTCGAAAATTTCCAGCCGTTACATGTATCCTAGACTGAGTCGGAAGAGAGTTGTTTTCAAATAAATATGAAAACATTTACATTATATTAATAACAAAGGAAGTGAGGTTGTACAATCGATAAATTAATGGCTACCAATAAATTAACGGCAGATGCGATCAGGAGTAACAACGATAAAGGGAGACCTCCAGATCGGAGGCCTGGAAAAGAGGTAGCATGGGAGAAAGTAGGACCAAGCAATACATTGCACAGTAATGGCTGGATCTCAATTGGGAAGGGGGGCGACCTAATAGAGTTGCTACTTCGGTTATCCAGAGGAGTGACGGGGGATCCGTGGATCACGAAAATACTACTTTCACAGTGGTACATCCTTCTAGATCACAGAGCAAAGGGGGGAGCGAACGCTCGAACTGGATCTGATGATCACTGGAAATGCCGATCAAAAAACACAGACGGATCGTCCTATGATTGGGAGAACGTTCAGGCTGAAATCATGGAGGGAAGAGCCAAATCATAGGTTCAGGCGGCGTCGGGAGGGACATGCCAATTACAACAAGATTATGTAGATCTGAGTTTTATCGAACCAACTGTTGTTAATTCGAAAAAGAAGGCGTCCATCTCAATGTCAGCGGCGTTCATAGTGAAAAAATGGAGGAACTCTATTATCTTCTACGTTTACGAAACTAGACCGTACCACCTCCATCTGAAAAATTACATCGAGCGGATGTGGAAACCAGTTGGAAAATTCCAACTTCTATCTAAAGAGAACGGTTTTTTTATTATTTGATTTGAGAATAGTTCTTACTGTGATAACATTCTGAAAGGAGGACCGTATCTGTTTAACAATAAAATAATTATATTAAAGAAATGGAACATGGGCATGAGATTTAAAAAAGATCTTCTTTCGACTATCCTTCTTTGGGTTAAATTTTCGAACCTTGAACTCGAACTATGGGACAAGGAGGCGTTAAGTGCAATTGCTAGTGTGTTAGGCAGACCTATTAAAATGGACAAAATAACGGCTGATGAATCCAGAGTGGCTTTCGCCAAGATTCTTGTGGAGATGGACGCTAAGTCGGATTTTCCGAAAGAAGTTGAAGTGGTTATGCACACATGAGAATAATTAAAAGTAAGTGTGGAGTATCTGTACAACCGTCATGTTGTAAATTTTGCGGGGTTTTTGGACATTCATTCTCCCAATGCAAAGCGAAACCAATGGAAGTTTGGGTCCGAAAGTCCGGGGGCAGTAGCATGGGCGATGTTGTAAACACAGATGGTGATAAAGATGCTAGTCAAACTGATGGAATAACAAAAGATACTGGAAATGTTACGATGGATATAGTAGACAACCAAGATGGAGGGTTAACAACTGCTTATGCAAATGGAGATGGCACAAATATTACTTCCACTATAATTGATTGTGAACAGAATAATAGCATACAAAACGACAATGAAACTATTGAATCAGCTCTAACTACTGAGATAATTGAAAATGCATCTAATAGTGAATTCAGTAGAAATGAAACTGAACAGAGCCCTCGACAGACCACAGACTTCCATGAAACTCAATTGATAACTAACAAGTCTGGAGACATGAATAAAGATATTTCTCACAATGTAAACGTGATTGAAAACCAGAATAACAAGGAGATCACACCAACACAATTGGACGCAGACATGCCATTTTCACAAACTCATAGTAAAAAAGATATCCCTGATTCAAGTACAAAAGACATGTCCTGTATTTTTCAACAAGCTGACAACTATCTTAAATCTATCAGGTACCCTTCAAACTTACAGATTCCCAACTCTTTGAATGGCAAGGGGATCCATATTGATTTGGATGAGAACTCCAATGGTCGGGTAGAAGATTGGAAAGACTCCGATGATGAAGGGCTGACTGACCACCTGGATAATACAGAGAACACCTTGAATCCACCTGCAAAGGAAGTAGATGTGTCAGACCATATAGAGGAAAACAAGAAGTTATTGGAAGAAATAGAAAACATTAATAGGCAAAACAAAAAGAAGAACCCTAAAACTGTACAAATTGCTCCTCCTAAAGTGTCGTCAAGGAGCCAGAGCAAAATTAAATGAACATCGTGGCATGGAATGTTAAGGGATTGAATGCTCCAAACAAGTGGTTTGAGGTAATCAAATTCCTTAACAAATTTAGACCTTCTATGGTAGGTCTTCTTGAAAATAAATTAAATAATGAAGAGATTACAAATTTGAAATATGGGCTGAACCCATATTGGAACTCCGTAGATAGTAATGCGTATGGATGTAAAGGGAGAATTCTAGTTTTATGGGACTCAAATTATTGGGACGTCAACATTGTTGCTATGTCTTACCACCACATTTCTTTTATTGCAAATAACAGAAGGGGATTTGCGAGTAGATTCACTTACATATATGCTAGCAATTTTCTTTTAGACCGTGAAAAGCTATGGTGTGATATATCCCAGGAAGCTACTAGTGTGAATTTACCGTGGTTAATACTAGGTGATTTCAATAATATTACATCACCAAGTGATAAAAAGGGGGATCCACGGTTCCATTCAGACATCTATCATGCCTTCTAGACTGTGTTGCGAGTGCAAGTTTGATTAACATACCTATTTCTGGTTTCAAGTACACATGGAGGAAAAAAGGCTTTGCTTCTAAAATTGATAATATTTTCTATAACCATATTTTCATGAAAAAAATTTGCCTGTCTATCTGCATATGGTGTTGCAAGTCCCTTAAGCGATCATATTGCTATGTGTTTTCGGTTTAATAACAAGGATAATAGAAGAAGGAATATCCCTTTCAGATATGTTAACACGTGGTATAATAAGGACGGGTACATGGACACTATTAATATGGCGTTTACTATGATGATTATGTCTAATATTCAGGGATCCAAGAGCTATAAGTTCCAATATTTTCTTAAAATGAGCAAAATGTTTCTTAAATACTAGAATTATAATTCTATTAAAGACGGTGACTACCTGAAGTTGCTGGAGGATAGGTACAACTTTCTTTTGGCTGAAGTCGACAAACATCCCAATGACAGAAGACTCTTTGACTTGCTCTGCGAGGCCTACTACAAATGGAGAGATCAAAGCATTATTGAGACTGACAATGCAAAGCAAAAAGAAAAAAATCAATTGGCTTTCAGAGGGAGACTCTTGCACGAAATTCTTTCACGCCAAAATGTCTCTAAGGAAACACATCAACAATTGGACTAACCTACTTATGTCTAATGGCGATGTCATTTTAGAGGCTAATCACATTGAGAGGGAAGCCATTCAGTATTTTTATGACATTTTTAATTCTGATATTCCCATAAAAGATAATTTTCCAACTATAAATTGTCGATTTATTATTAATGACAGGGGAAGAGGATTTTTAACTTCTATTATCACTCTAGAAGAAATTCACAGAGCTATTGTGACTATTCCGGATGATAAGAGTCTAGGACATGATGGCTTTATTGCTAAATTTTATAAAATTCACTGGAACAATTTGAAAGAAGACATGCTAGAGCTGGTACAAGATGTTATTAATACAGGAAGATTGGATAAAGGCTTAAATCACACTTTTATTGCCCTTGTTTCGAAAAGTGACAATCCTGAAGGCATCTCTGACTACAGGCCGATTGCTTGCTGTAATGTGAGTTACAAAATCATCTCTAAAGTCATTTGCAATAGAATTAAGCCGTATCTTATTCATTTGATCTCCAATAATCAATCGGCTTTCATTCCGGGAAGGTATATTGTTGAAAACATTTTGTTAGCCCATGAACAAGTTAGATGTTTCAACAAGAAAGGTAGCGGGAAAATTTGCATTAAAATTGTTTTGCAAAAAGCTTATTATATGATTAACAGGAACTTTATATGTCATGTGCTAAGAATGATGGGTTCCCAGGGCAGATTATTAAAATCATTACAACTTGCATTTCGATTCCTACTTATTCTATTTTGGTTCAAGGGTCTCCAAAGGGGTTTATACATAGCAATCGGGGCCTGAGACAGGGAGACCCCTTTCACCTTATTTATTCGGTGTTGCTATGGAATTTCTAACTATTTTGATGTATAAAGCAGAGGAATCTATGTTGATACAACCAATTTTTAAAGTGGAACCAAAGATTACGCACCTGATGTATGCGGATGATCTAATGATCTTCTGTAAAGCCATTACCAAGGGTATCGAGGCTATTAAAAGAATTTTGAAACACTTGAGAGATTATGTTGGGCTTAATATCAATAGTTTTAAATCTAAGGTGTTCTTTAGCAAAGGGGTAAACAACAAAAATCAGATTCTTCAAATTCTAGACATGAAGGAAGGTCGCCTTCCTGTAAAGTATCTGGGAGTACCCCTTTCCTACAATTATCTTCATTTCTCGGACTGCGGTGAACTTCTAAACAAAATTATAAAGAGAATGGATAGCTGGGATTGTAGGCTCTTGTCCATGGCTGGCAAAATTGAATTGATTCGGACAGTTATTACACCTATGGATGTTAATGTATCAACTTCCCGTAGCTACGATTAACAAGATAAACAAATTATGTTCGAATTTTATATAGACCGGGAAAAAACACAAAATTGCGTGGAACACGTTGTGTACTCCGAAAAGTGAGTGGGGAGTAGGGTTAAGAAATTTTATTAACATCAAATCTGCAGTTGCTCTTAAATTGCTTTGGCATTTTATTAACGGAAATAGCTTATGGAAAAGATGGATGGTTAATAAATACTGTAATGGAGAATTCTTCTAGGTGATGAAGGTGGATAATAATAGTTCGGGCACATGGAAATCTATCCTACGGCATAGGCAGAAGGGGCTGCAATGTATTAAGAGATGTATAGTGGATGGCCATGACACTAAGCTCTGGTTTGATCCGTGGCTCAATTGCAATACTATGGTCAACATTTTAGGCTGGGACAGTTTGAGCCTATTTGGGGGGTGGGGGACAATCTCAACGTCAATCACATTATTCACAATGGAACTTTCGATCCAAATTGTCTACCTGTCACTAGACTTCTTGCAAATCAAATCAGGGATGTTAACATACACTCAAACATGAACAAAAACTTTTGGTGCTGGAATGATAATCCAAATGGTTTCTCCTTTCAGTAGGCCTGGGACTTTTCTAGAACGCAAAATCCCGAACTTGGGTGGTGCAAAATCATTTGGCATAACATCAATAGTCCTAAAATGTCATTATGTGCGTACAAAGCTATTCTCAACCGACTCAGCACAAACGACGTTATGACTAACTGGGGATATGAAATAGACCCTAAGTGTGTTCTATGTAAGAACGAAGATGAGAACAGAAATCACTTATTTTTCCGATGTCCTTATTCGTCATACCTGTGGACCAGATGTAGAATTAAAATTAGCACACCACCTTCTCTTGACAGACCGCTGGTTATAGATGACGAATTGGAAGAGCTGAAGAGTTCTTTCACCACGGTTGATGTATGCCAGGATGCAGCTTTTTGCAGCCTCGTAGCCACTGTCTACCACATCTAGATGGAAAGAAACTCCCATTCTCACAATAAGATGAGAAGAGACAAGTTTCAAAGATGGAGTTTATTAGACCTTGACATTAAATATTGCTAAGAAATTATAGAAGAAGAAGGAAAGAAAAGGACTTACGTATGCTCAATCGATGGGGGATAGAAATGCTTGACACTGGTTAATTCGCCATGGATCCCTTGCTTTGCTGAAGTCACCAAGTTTGGGATAAATCTTAAATTTGACTTTCTCTCTTTGGTCCCTGTAGAAGATAAAGTAGCTTACTTTGGTGGAAGACACGTGTCTGTTTCATTTTTGATTGGAAAACGGTCAAGTCTTTTGGGTCTTTTTTTGGTTTAGCCGGTAGAGTTTTGTTGTTTTGGGTCTTGGCAGCCGAAAGGTTTGAAGTTGATTGCCATAGTGTACATTGTTTTGTACCTTTTATTGATGCGTTATCAATAAAGCGCCGCACTCTTTTTTCCTGTCTAGACATCACGCCGATTTCTAGATCAGGTTTTTAACGAGGCGGTTTACCCATTTAAAAAAAAAAGATGAAAACATTTTTTGTTTTGAAAATTTAAATCACTTATTCATATTTGAATATTATTTTTATATTGATTTGGACAATCAAGTATATAAAGATTTTGCATATATGTTTGATCCACGTGTATTTGAAGTTTTAATATATTAGACAGATATAGAATCATGCTCTAGTCGCCCGAGGATGATCCTAATGATGAGGCCTCATCATCAGAGTCTGTGCTCAAGTTTCGAAAGTGGAAAATCTATGTATTTCCATTAGACTGGTGTGAGAACCAAAATTTAGATAGAGTTATTTATTGTGACTTGGCATCAAAAACATGATTTTGGGTATATAAAAATTATGAATTTGAAACTTTAACCAATTAATTGATTGATGATTGTGTTGTTTGATTATTAGTTTGACTAATAGAATTGTTGAAACTAATTCGTACATGTATGTTAAATTTGGCCAAATTGAGTCAAATATTGGACTGGATTGAAATTTTCTTGAAATTTACATATATGTACATGTATATACATTGAACTGGTCATAGCAAGGAAACTAAGAAAGGAACAAAATTGTTTGCCCGACAAATAGGTACATGTTTATAGTATTTCTTGGGGTTTTGATGATTTTATGAGCTGATTGGCTAGCCGCTTGGCTGTTTCCTTTTCTTTTTGGATTGGAGAGGCTTGTGTGGCGGTTTGGGCATTTTCCCGGTGCTCCCGTACAAAGGAAGTTATGGCGAAATTTTTCGAAAATTTAGGGTGTTAGCCAAATTTTTGAAGAATTGGAAAATTCTTAGAAACTGAAAAGTTGAAGAATGAAAGCCAAACTGAAAGTTGAGTTAGTTTGTAAAACAACTTTCAGCTTCATTCCTTTTCGGGGATGAAAAATTTTAAGTGGGGGAGATTGTAAAAACCCGGAAAATCAGAACCAATTTCTAATTTTTATTTTGGCAATTTTAATGAATTTTGAATATATTAATGATTTATTTTAAATAATAACGACAAGAAATTTATTTTGAATAGAATTAAAACATATATATTTATTTGAATCGAAGTTAGAATATAATTATTTATTTTTAATTATAAAGGAATTGAAAATGGCGCGGTAGTTTGAAATCTCGATTTCAAATTTCAAATGAATGTACAGGATTCAAAATAAACCGGATTTTGGAAAAACCAAAAATATTCGAATTTATTTGAAAATATATTTCCAACGAATCTGAAAAATTGAAATTATATAGCGGGAATAAAAAGTTATGCCCAGTTGAAAATTCAGAATAGTCGCTATGGGATTTTGGCCCTTAAAAATGGAAATTGTGCAAACGACCTCCGTTTTCAATGACACTTTTGTTGGATCCGGGATGTCAAATTATTGCTAGATTCCAAAATTCATTATATTTGGGATTAATATGTGAGCGTGGCAAGAGAAAACATGTTTTGACAGTTTCAGTAAATTTGGATCGGCTAGAAAATGGTCATTTTTCAAACGGTCTTCAAATTTGACGAAATTAGTTTTGTTAGGACCGCATCGTCAATACGAAGCTAGAAATAAATTTTCTGGAATTTTTGGGGTTCGTATGTGGCCCAGGTAAATTGAAATGTATGTTTAAAATTCAATATAACGATTTTGATATTAATTTAAATGAAAACTAATCGAAACGATCGAATTGGGTTACGAAACATATCCCATTGTGCTCGGAATAGGGGTAATTAGCTGGGGGCAACCGTCGTTGGGCTTGGTTTGCAAACGACCTCCGTTTTCGACGAAATCACTTTTTTTGGATCCGGGTTGTCAAATTATTTCTAGATTCCAAAATTCCTAATTTTTGGGATTAATATGTGAGCGTGGCAAGAGAAAACATTTTTTGACAGTTTTAGTCAATATGGATCGACCAGAAAATAGCCTTTTTTCAAACGGTCTTCAAATTTGACGAAATTAGTTTTGTTAGGACCGTATCGTCAATACGAAGCTGGAAATAATTTTTTTGAAATTTTTGGGGTCCGTATGTGGTCCCGGTAAATTGAAATGTACGTTTAAAATTTAATATAACGATTTAAATGTTAATTTAAATGAAAAACGATCGAATTGGGTTACGACACATATCCCATTGTATTCGGAATAGGGGTAATTAGCTAGGGGCGACAGTCATTGGGCTTGGTTTGGGGTTCAAACGAAAAATTAACATTTTGGAATTTAAATTAAATAATATATATATATATATACATATATATTTATATATACTCCCTCCTCTCTCTCCTTTCTCATCTCAGTAAACGTTCTAAAAAAAACCCTAACTCACAAAATCCGCTCCCGCCAGACCGCCGCCGCCACCCACCATCGTCGAGCGCCCCTCCAGCCGCCGGACCCACCCCTTCTCCTCCTCTTCCTACTCCTCTCTCACTTCAATCCCTAAAAACCCTAACCCCCAAATCAATTGAAAATCCGCACTCTAGCCCTCCATGAACCGCCAACGCACCCCTTTCCCCCCTCCGACGATCCCGACGCCGACATCAGGCCATACCCCCTTCCTTCTTCGATAGTGAGCATTTTTATTTTATTTAGTATATTTTAATTTTTTTATTTTCTTTTACATACTAAGGCATTTTTTTAATCTGATTTTTATATATAAAAAGTTTAGATTTTTTATTTTACGTTATGACAAAGAAAAGATTAGATCTTTAAAAAGGAAAGATACGATTTTTATTTGTTTAAAGGCGAGATCTTTATTTGTTTAAAGTTTTGATTTTTATTTGTTTAAAAGATAAGTTTTTGTAAATCGAAAAAGATTTGATTTTTAATAGAAAAGATTATATTTTTATTAGAGAAAAGGTTTGATTTTTATATATGCACATAGCGAATGAAGAAAGGATTATTATGGTATGAACAACATTATAAAAATAAGATTTTTATCTACGAAGTAGAGTTATAAAAATTTGATTTTTATATATTCATGTAGCGAAGAAAAATTGGATTTTTATATATGTAGGAAAAGATAGGATTTTTATTTATATTTCTAGCGAATTAAAATTATGATCTTTACATGAGTAGAGAAATAAAAATGTGATTTTTATTTGAATGAAGCGATAAAAATATAATTTTTACTATGAACAGCGTGAAAAGAACTGCGATGGAACTGGTGGAAAACAAATCCAAATCTGAACCGTTCAGAATTAAAGAATGATGGAGTGGAACACAAATGTGAGAACTCCTCACTGAAACTTTCTTATACAGTTATTTATTTTATAACATATATGAACTGCTCTCCGTCGTCCACAAACCATGGACGACTTGTTTGATTGTTTGGTTTAGTTGATTAGATTATTTGGTTAAATTTGGTTGTTTGGGTGAAATGAATTGATTAGAATTGTTATGTGTGTAAGGCGCTAGACAATATCAGGAGAGGAGTAATGCTAGACATTACCCGATTTTGATATCGTGCCGTTATGCCGCCAAAATTTTCTAAAATATGCTAGAACAATAAAAATATTATTTTTATTGTGTAAATGAATTGAATAAATATTTTATTGTTAAAAATATATTTTTTAACGTTTATATGAATAAAATAAATATTCATTTACAAATCAGACGATTTGTTTATGTACACCCATTTGACTAATATGGATTGGGACGATAAATTTTACACATCGCCCAACTGTACAAATAAAATATGTGTTTGTTGTTTGAAAACCCCACACGGGTATTGGGATGATATTTGACGTACACTAATCCCAACTGTTTAGTTGCATGTCAATCGATTGGTTGACAGACTGTTGTAAGCGTTAAATATCTATATTTAATTCTTATACAGTGTAGAACGCACTCTGGATGATGGATGATTGTTTATTATTGTTGTGGTATACATGTGTTGTATGAAATCCATATAATCAACATTATATGGTAATTGACTGTGTCTGATTCCAGTCTAGAAAGAATGAATATTTTAAAATAACAAATATTTTAAAATAATGAATATTTTAAAACAATATTCGGTAAAAGATCAGAATTTGATTTTGATGTCCGATTTAGGATGGACACGAATATACTTCAAGATATTAAGCCATGTTGATTAGATAAACGCCATTTTGATATAAACGATATTTATATCGATTTTATTCATTTTTATAATGAATACCGAAAAGGAATTGATTTCAAAATCTAATGTTTTGAAAATATTATCATTTATATATCGATGATATGGAATTTTCAATTTTGATTAGAAATTGAATATGAAGTTGAAATCGTTTTGAAAACGAATTTAAAACGATTTATAAAATACGTTTTGAAAGGAAATAGATGAAATATATATATATATATATGTATATATATCTTATATAATGTCCTAAATAGAACGCGTCGCGCTGCAGCAGTTCGCGAATTTCGACCATTGACTTCAAATGGACATTACGGGAGATCCGACCATCGGATTCTCCTAAAACTAGAACCGTTGGGTTTGTATCGAAAAGAGATTTCTAACGAATATTAGAGATTTGAAATCTAACAGTTGGATTTGGAATTATATCCAAATCAAATTTGGAAAAGGTCGTTGTAAGTGCAGTTCGATGGCCGTTTATGGAAATCGACTGTACGAGCCATGGTAAAATTATTAAAAATATTAATAATTAGTGTAAAATCATAAGAAATGATTTGGAAAGAATTGGGATGAAAAATTCCATATTTGAAAAGATAAAAATAGATTTTTATCGAAATGAACTAATTATGAACTAGAATTATATTTCAATTATTTCTAAATAAATAAATTGGATTTGAAATGGTTTTAAAAATAACCAGAATTTCCAATATATGAATTGGAATGGATTTGAATCAAAATTATCTTCGGAATATTTCGATATTGGATTCCGTGATTATACAGATATTGTGGAGGAATTCGAAAGATATATATATCGTTATTCCAATACGGTATTTGTTGATTCCAGGATTTGATATTGAATATAAGCCGATATATTTTCTATTCAGAGCCTTGTATTTAATATCAAATGTGATTTTGGGTTTGTCGTGAATGGTGTCTTCATTAACACTGTTCTTGAACCCAGTTGAGAAAAAATTAAATCTTTTTATTTAGATTTAATGAAGTATACCAATAAATTTATATTTAATTGGAATTGAAATTGGTCTTTGGATTTATCGTGAACGGTGTTTTAAATAACACTTGTTCTTTAACCCGATTAACAATTGAATGAGATTTTTGGGTTGTCGTGAATGGTATCTTTAATAATGCTATTCTTAGACCCAGTGGAGTTAAGAAAATTATAAACTAACTAGAGATTAGTTAAGTTGAATGGTTTCCTGGGTATTGATCTGATGTTGGTTTCGACCTTCGGGTTTAATACTTAGGGAATTGTTCACTTGCTAATTTACGGTTAAAGGCTGATGGAATGGAATGTGATTTTGGGTTTATCATGAACCGTGTTTTAAATGACATTGATTCTTCAACCCAGTTAAAGACAGGATGTGATTTCCCAAGTTAAACAATCGTTAATGTTGATTTTTGGGAAGATTAAAACCAAGTGGAGTTTTAATGCATCTTTAATTAGATTGAAATGATCGAGAATGGAGTATCACCAGTTCTTCTCCAAGCGATAGTTGAATCTTTAATTAGATTTGAACGTGAAATGGTAATTAATTTTACCGATAACACCGTGGTGTTAGATATGGAGTATTACCAGTTTTGCTCCATGGAATGAATAGGTTGGGATTGGGAAATTAAATAAATGATTACTTCGGTGTGGTTCGCTAATCCCGACTTGTTAGGAAAACTGGAACATTGTTTGAATTGAAATCCAAAAGAAGATTAAAGAATTAATTCAAAGAATTTATCTTTGACAAAATTAATGGGAACCTTTCCCAAAGTATAAGAATATTTGAATAAAGGAATATTCTGGAATAGAATGAGGCGTATGTTGTGTTTTTATAGCACTTGTTTATTATGTACGCGAGTTATTCAGAAAGACCGGGTTTATTCCATTCTGAATAACTGATTCGACGATGTGTCGAGGATGAAGACGGTGGTTGAAGACCAGAGGTCTTCACATTGTTTGAATCATTACTGATGTCTTGATTGGGCTGTACACCCAAGACAAGGTAATAAGTGGTGATCGTCCAGACGTACTTGGAGATGGACCGGATATGCGAGGTCCTCTCTCCTGTATTGGACATACAGGATGAGGAATAAGATGCCTCCAGTTTCGTTTAGACCCAGACCGAACTTGTAAATGGATGTGTGTCTGACATCGGATTTCATTCTGTATGATTGATAGACATCGGCTGCATAGTGTGAATTGCCTGTGTGGCATGCTGAGATGCAAATGATCAAGGTTTCTGTTGAAAAGCAGAGTCTTGTGGTTGATGATCAAAGCACGGATTTAATATAGCATAGCTTTGTGTAGCATTAATACGCAAGCCCCCCACCCCGGTGTGAACCAGAAATGGGAGAGGACATCAGGGAGGACATGCATTTCCTTCTAGCTAGGGGTGGCTTCAGTGTTTTGCAAGCCTTGACGTTTTACTTATGTCGATGATGGATAGCAAGGCACCTCGGTTATATCGGTCGTTTTGGGGCCGATAGTTTGGTTGGGATATGATCAGTTTACGCCCCATAAGGCGGGGAAACACATTGTTCAGGCATTTTAATCCACTCTGTGTGGACCGGCAGCTCACCTGAGTCTGGGTCCTAAGGCTCGGGCTAGACAGTCTCGAAGCGGTAAGGACGATCCCTTGCCTTGGTTTACGGATGGAAATCAAACTTCCAATACGACATTTTGCGGTTTTGATTGTAGAGCCTAGTATAGCGACATAGTGGGATGGGGCACTCATGCCGTCTATGATTGATACATTTATATTTGAAATCATTTTGACACTATACACTTATAGTAATAGTAAAAGATGAAATTTCATGTACCATGCATTTTTGGCTATTGTAAGGTAAAAACTTTATCCTCCGGCTTGTGTTGCATTGTGTGATGGGACCTGAGTCTTAATATAGCTTCATTGTTCTTTATTTAGCATTGCGTTGTTGTTTTATGCACTGGTATTCTTGGGAGGAAACCCGTTCCGTGTTATACGGCGTGGTCCCTTGATTTACCTTACTTTAAAACCAAGATAATAACTGTTTTAGTTCTCACACCAGTCACATGACTGACCTGGAGTTTATTGTTTTAACCTAAACTCTGGGTGCCCCTATTTTCCGCATGGGCAGGTAGTAGTTTTGGTTTTGTAGATTTATATTCACAGGATCCTGATTTACAGCTGAAGCGATATTCAAAAAGCTCTGTATCCGTGTATTACTTTCAGTTGTGTTTTGTATTGTTTTCCGCTGCTATGTATTTAAATGTAACTTAAATATCTGATATTGATCAAATGTATATGATTTATTCATACTCTGTTATATTCTTGTATTCTGATGAAATTGTTGTAATAAGCAATGAAATGTTCTTTTGTTTGTGTTCTGATTCGTCTTGTCCTCAAAGCAATCCGTTCTTCCTCTTCTTTTCGAAGACCGGGGAATTTTCGGGTCTTTACATCCGCCATCGCCACCATTTTTATAGATGAATAAAATCTAGGTTTAGGGTTCTTTTGTATAGCATAGAACCAACGAATCTATCCCCGAAATCAGTCCAAGTTCAGAAAAACGTATTCTGCCCAGATCTGCAGGGGGGGTCGACCCCCCTACATGTGTGTCAACCCCGGGGTCGACCCCGGTGTCGACCCCAAAGAGCCTGGGTCGACGTCGTATGGTCGGCTTTTCCGTGTTTCACACGCCGGATTTTCGGATTTCAGATTTTTGATTTTTTTTTTGAATTTATATGTATATATATCTTCCTTATTTGCATACAAACTTCAAACTTTAATAACTTCATCATACGAAGTCCGTTTTAAGCAAACCAAGTGTCTATCTTGACCAGAATTCCAAGACGGACGCAATGGTGCAGTCCATTTCACTTAATTCTGATTATTAAATTAATTATTCTTTAATTTATCACCTTTAGTGTTGTTAAAATTACGGGGTGTTACATTCTCCCCTAATCAAAGGATTTCGTCCCCGAAATCTCTAAGTTAAGAAGAACGTATATCCTAACATCCAAAAATATACATTCATCTAGCAATCACAGGCATCCATTGTCCTTAAGGAATTTCTAATGCTTTTATGAACACATGCAATAGTGTGTGTTTATGTCCGTAAACTAATGCGGAAAATCAGGCGGTCTACCGATTCAGTTTACCTCCTTAATGCAATGTATGTTTGTGCCATGTAACCAAAATGTATGCAAATCATCCTAGTATAACATGTAAACTCTATATGTGTGCACAATCATCCATCCAAATGCAACATCAATGTGATGATACACCCATTTTTATCCATAAAAAATTAAAATGCACACACATCCGTATGCAATATGTAAGTGATTGAGCCGATCTAGTGCCTACTGTGTGTGTATGCATCCACGAGCAATCACTAGCAAACACTTCCATCCATCAAACATAACATGTCTCAAACACATGTTAACATTCGTTAGTATTCTACCTAAAGACTCGATCGATAGGGCATATTCAAACGATAGATACAAGTATTAATTCGAAGCTTGGAAAAAGAAGTTAAGAACATATTCTCTAAAGAAAGGATATGAAGCGCGAATCTTGTCTTCAGTCGCCCAAGTAGCTTTCTCGTGTCCCTTTCCCCATTGCACTCTTACTAGCTTCACTTCTTTGTTGCACAATTTCTTAACCTCCGTTCCAATTATGCAAGTCGGAACTCGTCCAATCATTGCTTCCTTCTCTACTTTCACTTCCTCTCGCAAGTTTGGCTCCACTACCTAGAACTCTATACATCTTATCGCATATTGAATGAATAGTCATCTTAGAATGATGGGTTTCCTCAAGGACTGTCTTCAATAGGTTTCCCATCCCGATATGATTCACCTATCAAACCTCTTCTCAAGTAGCTCCCCTACTTGCTTACAAAGTTCCCTCTTTTCTTTTAGGAGTCACATGTCGAATAGGCAATGCAACTGGCTTTGCATTGTCCACCAAGTATATGCGGAAACCAACATCGTGCCTCGAGGGTAAACCCTGAACCTCATCAAAACATCAGGATACTCACAACTATTGGTACATATCGCAAACCTTCGATAGATTTATCAAGAGGTTCTAGGAGACTAAGCATAACAGACCCTTTTAGGGTCATAAGAAATCTCGAGAGTCTTTCTATGGCAAGTCAGAAGTCTAACGACCCTCCTCTCACAATCTAGAATGGCTCCATATATAGTTAACCAATCCATCCCTAGAATCAAACCGTATCTTATGAAATCAAGAACATATGCATCACAATAAAACGCGACGCCTAACACAGAGATTCTCAAACCCCGACAAATCCTCGATAAATGAGCCGTACCTCCAATGGGGTTTGAGACAATAATGGGATCTAAAACCATACTAGTATCTAGGTTCAGAGTCTCAACTAAAGGATTAGATATAAAAGAATGTGAAGTGCCAGAAAAAGAATCCTAACAAGATGATCGGAAATAGAAATCAAACCTTCAACGGAAACTTTCCTATCCCTATCCTGTCCACCAGCTATGAGAACATTAGCTTGCCCTCTGGAAGTTCCTGCCCTCTAACCTTGTCCTTGTCTCTTTTGGCACTCCTTAATAAGGTGTTCCGCCTTACCAAAGTGGTAACAAATGCCTTTCCTCTCTCTGCAATCCTTTTTCAGATGACCCACCGTTCTGAAGTTATGGTATTTCCTCTTTTCTTCTTTTATATATATATTCCCTTCTTAAGCCACCATTTTCTTTCATCATCAGGCTGTTCTCCTTATCCCCAACTCCCTTATTCTCCTTTTTACCATCCTTGTGCAACATGCTAACAAGTCTCTTGAAAACTACCCCCATCGCACGGAAATCCTTACGAAGCTTGAGAGAAAATAAGCCGCAGGTGAAACTACTGCGGCTTTGACATGTACCGCAGTTTCAACATGCCTACGTAACCTTGCTGAAATGGGGATACCCTTTCGGGAAGAAACGGTTTCCCAAACAAAAAGGAAAAGGAATCAAGCGGAGAATCGAGAAGATATTCATGGCTTTGGGAAATATGCTTTTCAAAAATAGACTTTTTATTTTAAAATATTTTGTTTTTGAGACCTTTTTGAAAACCATTTTCAAAATATTTTAACCGATCATATAACCATATGCTCTGATACTAAATGTGACAGCCTACGTCTATTAGTGTCACTCTATATAGAATGCATTAAGTTTTGTGAAGCATTATAGGTAAATAAGAACATAATATCACAAGACAGACATGTAAAATTGCAGCGGAGTTAAAAACTTTATTTAAATCAAAATATCATGGTCCTAAATACTGAGTTTGCATCATAAGTTTGAAATAAGAAATTACATTAATAATCTGCCTTGCCAAAAATATCATAGTACAAAAGCATAAAACCATATTTCCCTTGCGAAGCCATAAGAGAGATGACAAGAAGTCAAAGCGGTAAATCAATATCCAAAATCCAAGCTAAGCTGGAAGAATCCAAATCAACTCTAAGCACTTCCACCCTGAGAACCTAGGGGGGAGGGGAGGGGAACGGAAGAGAGAGAAGAGGAAACAAAAAGGGTCAGACATAAAGTCTGGCGAGTTCGGTTATTTTTAAATATAAATAAATAAAAGTATTATGGCAGGTATAAAAAAACTGGAAGAACATGATAACAATAACAAGGACAAGTGTGAACTGATCAAGATAAGTTTAAACAGAATATACTGCGCTTCTTAAATATGTTTCTCTACACCGCACCAATACTAGTATCTCTAAAACAGAATGATCCCTACAAATACCGTTCCATTACATTTTCTTGATTTTTAGGTTACTTGGGTTAATGACACTCAATGCTAATACACACGCCGTACCCATTTACTTCCTAGTGGATTAACCTAGTATGATATATATGTAGCTACCTCTCAACACTGAGGTACACCCCATGGTATCCCACTCGCACGGTTTTCCTCGTAATACCACAGAAAAGTACGCAGTCTCTCATCCTATGCCGGAGTGACGTACGGATCTCTATATAACAATGTTACATTCCGCATATATCTGTCATTACTATGCTACGTAAACGTACGGACTGCCACCATCGATCAAATCCGATTTCATTCCGGAGTAATGCCCTCAAGTCTACGATACATCACCTAGAGTAGTCATGCATGTATCTAGATTGTCCCACGTATGTACTGTAATTGTAGCTCGATGCCTCAATCGTACGTCCTCTAATGTGCCCCGAGTTCCGTGGCAGAGCGATATAAGAAACACGGAACTTAGTTGGGAGCTTTTCCATACCTGTATAGGGCCGCCTTTAAAAGCCTAAAACATGGCCCCACCTTGGCCCTCCCTCAACTAGTAAAGACTACAAGAGCTAAATGACTGCCCCTAATAACAAACAATCTAAACATCCATTTGGCGTCTTCCCTCAACCACCCGTACGCCGATAGTGAAAGGTGAAATAGTCTGTTTGTTTTAGCTCTAGTCTTTTTGCATCCCACTGGCTGCCGATGATGGGCATCCGATGATTTACTATCCTTATTGATCGTGACCCTTCACTTCCCCATAGAGGAAACCGCCGAATCACCCTAACATCGTCGCGTCATAACATTCTGTCTGCATATCTACTTTTGAAGTCAAGGCCCACCCACCTAATAGTTACGCGCAGACCCAACCTTTGCGGGCACAGCCTAATCATCTGCCACTGCACAGAGGACTACCACGAGAACTTTACATATCTCACGAAGCCGCGTGCTTCCCCTTCCAGTCGTTCGGAGCTGCCAGAATAATCAGATGAACGTGCGCTCCCCTCATGCCTGATAACACCACGATTGTGACAGCCCGCCCCGCACCAGCCGACATTTCCTCCGAAAGTGTGTTGTACACATGCCCGAATAGCACGGAACGGTCGCCAAAGAAAGGAAAGAAGAGAATGAACTAGTCGAAAACCTGTAGAATGTCTCACAGCGCATGGGATAAAATATAATAACAACATACTTGACATAAAACAGGCGAGACAATGCATAAGCTGAAAACTAAACATCATAGCAGCGGAAAATCCAAATACAGCTTATGTTCCACATCATCGTTATTACAACTTTAAAACCGTCTGAAAAGTAAAAGAAAGGAAGGGTACACTACTAATGCCCAAAGTAGTGACCAGCAGCGACACAGGGAGAATATCAATATATCATAAGTGGAAGCCTCCTGCTCGTCTCCAGTACAGTTACACGTGCATACCACCTAACCTGTCTCTAGTCTGCTCGTGAGAGCATCCAGAGTAATAAGAAGAGACATAAAACTCTGGGTCAGACGAAAAGTCTGGTATGAGCGATAAACAGCAAGACAGAACAATAACAGGTATACTAAACCATACCTGAACCTGCAACCAAAGAGTTAGCACTACATACCGTACAATACTCTAAGGTGCCACTAAACAGGTGGTGTAAAGATAACGGGAGAGGGGGTGTGTATGTCATAGTGATAACAAACAATCAACCATAGCAACCATCCTCACATCTCTCACTCAGTGCATAAAGCATACGATGTCCACTACTTCGATCACTAGACCCATCGAGGTAATGACGGAGTTCGACTTGTACAACTACTGCTACCACCAAGCTTATCCCATGGGATCATGACCAAACCTTTTCAAATGACCCCACTTCATTGGTCTATAGCCCACTAGTCGTACCTAGGACACTGTGGCCCTGAATCCGTCCACATACCTCCCATATATAGTGATCCAAAGTCATAGACATCGACAACCCATATCACACGTCCCGCAGCAAAGTCCAATCATGAAGTTAACTCATTGGTTCCCAACTGGATCTTGAGTACAAACTTCCCACTTGGACTACCTTTGCATCTCGGGTTTTGGTCTTCTCCATTTAACTTTGCTCCAGGTCGTGGTCATCAACATCAGTTCGAGTCGGGCTCCATCCAAGTTGGTTCGGTTCGTGATAACCACCATGCTTTTGATCGGTTCACCCATGCCTCCTTCGGTTCGGATCGTGAGCACCCACTGGGTTCGGGTTGTGCATGCTCCAAAGCATCAGGTCGTGGCGCTACATCGGTTCGGGTCATGCTCTCCCTTCGGATCGTGATGGTTCAGATCATGGCCAAGCTCCGGGTCAGTTTATGACTTCAACTCCAGGTCATGAGCACCATTCGTGAGTGGATCGGTTCGTGGCACATGGGAGCGATTCGATCCGGGTCCTGTACAATTTCCTGCACTTCTTTCCAACGACTGTTTTATGCCATTCGACGGAGTTTCGACCAATCTAACACTTCTAGGCAATCACAAAGCATACCATACAGTCATAGCAACATGTATAATCATTCACAAACATCAAAACAACAATATGATAAGTTAAAACGGATCAAACATAGCCAAAAACCCATACTTTCACTTAAGCATGTTTAACAACAAGTAACGATAAGATTAGCAAAACTTAACCAAATTAACCCAAATTTCTAATAGAGGTATAAAATAATATTTCAGAATTTTTAAACATTTTTTCTGAATTTTTTTATGCATAAATTCACTAATTAACACTAATCACCCTTATTAACTATAATTAGTGTTAAAACAATGCTAATCACTCACCTTGGCCACAAATAAAATATCAAATCTGAAACGATTCTCTGTGTGGCGCTGTTCCCAAGGCTATGCAGCAGTTCTAATACTGATTTGGTGAAGATCTTCCTTAATTTGATGTAGATTTGGCTTAATTAGCGATTAGAAGGTGATTTGAGGTGTTTTAGAAAGTGGAGGCCATTGCTAAACTTGAGGGAACAAAAAGTGGCGCTTGGAAAATGATAGAAACTGAATTTCCTAACTCTATCAGCCTTCTCATAACCTTAATCCCAAAATGGGTTATGAGTCCACTCACTAATCACCCAAATTAGGCTCGGTTAAGCAGTTTTTCACCATCTGAAACTTGTTTCAGCCATATCTCCCAAATGCTGAGTCCGTTTGGCTAATGTGACAACTCTACGGAAAGTTAAACCATCATCCGAATCTAATGGAAGTGGTTTCAGGTCAAAACTCCTTTCCAATCAAAAGTTATGGCCAAAACAAGATCAGCTAGGGACAAAATGGTTATTTAAAAATCGGAAAAAATCATGAACATAGGAAATGACCCCAATAGTCGTCTCCCAAAGTTACATGACCATAAGACTTTGTATGTGAAAGAAATAAATATTCTACGA
Source organism: Allium sativum (assembly GCA_030737875.1). Classification (NCBI taxonomy): domain Eukaryota; kingdom Viridiplantae; phylum Streptophyta; class Magnoliopsida; order Asparagales; family Amaryllidaceae; genus Allium; species Allium sativum. The sequence goes on along the minus strand of CM060913.1, from coordinate 547,122,837 downwards.
TCCTTCGATGCGTAGAATGCGGGTCGTTACCCTCTCCCCCCTTAAGAAATTTCGTCCCCGAAATTCCTAAACCCAAAACATATAAAGGATCCCGCATGCCTACCAGCCATATACAACAATCAAACATGTATAACAAACAAAACAAACCTATCCTAGCATGCAGAAAGACTAAATCGAAATTGAAATCTTACCAGGTAAAGAGTTCTGGATACGTCTTCCTAATGCTTTCCTCTGTCTCCCAAGTACAGTCATTCTTATTCTCGCCCCATTGAACTTTGACTAATTTCACCGCTTTCCTTCGAAGGTTCTTCGTATCATTCCCAACAATACACATAGGCCTGCGGTTCCCAACCGCTTCGGGTTCAACCTCGATATCATCCAACTGATCAGGTGAAATAGCCACATCGGGGTCGTGTACGAACTTCCTTAACTGGGAAACATGAAATGCATTGTGAACTACTGCCTTCTTGTCTGGTAATTCAACTTTATATGCCAAATTCCCAATTTGCTCAAGAACTGGGAATGGACCAACAAATCTTGGTGCTAACTTGCCTCTCCTGCCAAATCGTATCACTCTCTTCAACGGAGAAACCTAGACAAACACCAAGTCGCCAATGGAGAACCTTAATTTTCTTCTCCTCTTATCAGCATAACTCTTCTGCCTATCTTGGGCAACCTTCATTCGCTGTTGGATAACCTTAACTTAGCTGAAGTTTCTCTTATCACATTTGGTCCATGCACATATTTCTCACCGGTCTCTAACCAACATGACGGTGAGTTGCACGGTCTTCCGTACAAAGCTTCAAATGGAGCCATACCAATATTGGATTGATAACTATTATTATATGCAAAATCTACTAGATGTAAATGGTCATCCTATGGTCCACCAAAGTCTAATATGCATGCTCTCAAGAGATCTTCTAATACTCGATTCACCCTCTCTGTCTGTCCGTCGGTTTGAGAATGATACGCGGTACTGAGACGTAATTCTGATCCTAACACCTCTTGTAAGCTTTTCCAAAATACACTAGTGAACAACGGATCTCGGTCACTTACAATGCCTTTGGGTATCCCATGAAATCTCACTACCCACTTTACATATAGTTCAGCTAACTTAGCTGCCGTTCTATTCGACTTGACGGGTATAAAACTTGCACTCTTGGTCAATCGGTCCACAATCACCCAAATGCTATCATGGCCCGACCTAGTCCTTAGTAACCCATCAATGAAATCCATTGAGACTTGTTCCCATTTCCATTTTGGAACTTCTAATGGTTGCAACAAACCACTAGGCTTCTTTTGCTCAGCTTTAACTAGCTGACAATTCATGCATTTGGATATAAACTTCCCAACGTCTCTTTTCATCCCTTCCCAGTAGTAGGTCTGCTTCATGTCTCGATACATCTTGTTACCACCGGGGTGTATAGCCAGTTTTGAGTGATGACATTCTCTAAGCACTTCATCTCTCAATCCATTGATATTGGGTACAACTAGTCTTCCATTCTTTCTAAGCCATCCATTTCGATCAAGCCCATACTTGCTCATCCCTTCGTCAATTCCCATCTCTAACTTTGAGATGATTTCCAATAGGTTAGGATCGTCCCTCTGACTGGAACCAATCCGCTCAATCAAAGTGGGTCTGATCGTCAAACTTGCTAACATTTCTAGATCCAATTCGCACTTTGGTCTAAAACCATACCCAGCGATGTACTCCAGTTGCTTCCATTCTAGAAACATAGCCCCTAAACTGGTATGTCTTCTACTCAATACATCAGCTATCGCATTGCCCTTTCCTGGTGTATATGCGATATCGAAGTCGTAGGAAGCCAAGAATTCTAACCATATTTGTTGTCAAAGATTTAGGTCCTTCTGAGAGAAGAGATACTTTAACGATTTATGATCGGTAAACAGCTCAAATCTTTCTCCCAAGAGATAATGTCTCCACATCTTCAATGCGAACACGATCGCTGCTAATTCCAAGTCATGGGTAGGATACCTTTTCTCATGCGGTTTTAGTTGCCGACTTGCATAAGCTAGGACCCTACCTCCTTGCATCAGTACAACACCTAGTCCAGTACCACAGGCATCTGTGTATACCGTCATCTCTTCATTCCCCTTAGGAATGACTAACACTGGTGCACATGTCAACTTTTCCTTTAGACTCTTGAATGCATTCTCGCACTTTTTGTCCCAGACTAAAGCTTGATTCTTCTTGGTCAACTGAGTCAACGGTGCCGCTACCTTGGAGAAGTCTTGGATAAACTTACGATAATATCCAGCTAACCTCAAGAAACTTCTTACGTCTGTTGCATTCTTGGGCGTAGACCAATCTTGTACCGTAGTGACTTTCGCAGGATCCATGACATTACCATTCTCTGAAACAACATGGCCCAAGAACCTCACTTTCTTTCTCCAGAAGTGACACTTAGAAAATTTGGCTTTCAGTTGGTGTTTTCTCAACACCTCCATCACTATCCTCAAATGTTCCTTGCGTTCTTCCTCTATCTTTGAATAAACAAGTATATCGTCCACGAACATAAGAACAAACTTATCCAACTGATCTCTGAATACCCTATTCATAAGATCCACAAAATATGCTGGCACATTGGTCAACCCAAATGGCATGACCAACCACTCATAAAATCCAGACGGCGTCCGAAATGTCGTTTTAGCTATACTCTCAGCTTCCACTCTAAGCTGATGAAAACCTGTTGCGAGATCCAACTGAGAGAACACTCTCGCGCCACTCAACTGATCAAACAAATCATCTATCCGCGGTAGAGGATACTTATTCTTCCTCGTCACCTTATTCAGCTCGCGATAGTCCACACACAATCGAAGGGAACCATCGGCCTTGGTAGCAAACAAAACTGGTGCTCCCCACTCAGAAACACTTCTTCGGATAAATCCCTTCTTCAAAAGATCGCTTACTTGCACCCCGAGCTCTCGTGCTCCCTTGGCGCCATACGACGAAGTGGCATCACTATAGGTCTGGCATCTTTCACCAAATCAATACGGAACTCAATCTCTCGGTGTGGTGGAAGCCCGGTCACTTCCTCGAAGATGTCCAGGTACTGGCCAACCACGGGCAAACCTGACAACTCATCATGCGGGATGTCGAGGGAATTTAGAAAACTAGCCATTACCCCATCACTAGGTAGACCACCAAACACTACCCTCCACCCATCATCCGCTCTAACTGTCACCAAAAAGCCCTCACAGTCTACCACCACCCCGTATCTTTGGAGCCAATCGACTCCCAAAATAATTCCAAACCCAATAAAGCCCAAAACAAAGCAATCACAAACAAACATACATCCATGACTCGATAAGACCACATTACGGCAAATCATGCTAAGGCTAGTCGAACCACCAATTGGGTTCGTTACTACTAAAGGTCTATCAACTATCTCGGGTTTCATTCCCAACCTATCTACCAGGTCACTAGATATGAAAGAACTGGAAGCTCCGGTATCAAACAAAACTCTAACAGGAACATCATAAATAGAAAGCATACTTTGAATGACGACATTCTTTCCTTTCTCCGCCGCAGTTGGGGCATTCGACGAAGAAGGAATAGCATTAAGGGCATATGCTTTCACCATCTGCTTTTCCTTCAAAGGTTGTGGACATTTATCCTTTTGATGTCCAACTTGGTCGCAGTTGAAGCACTTCCTGTCTGCTGGCTTTGCTCGACAATTACTAGCATAGTGGCCCTTCTTGCCACAGCTAAAGCACTCAACATATTTCTTCTTCTTCTGGCCATCCTTATTCTGGTTCTGCTTCCTCTTATTCTGAGAACCACTCTTGCCTCCACCGCTTGCTTGTGGTTTTGGCTCCTCTGCAGTTACGACCTCAGACTTCGACTTTGGGTAAAGACTCTCCGATCTTAAAGCTTTCCCCTCAATCGATTCAAATGTCTCATCGATGTGGTTAATAAGCCTTTCCCCCAAGTATCCATCCAAGCCAGTTATGAACTTCTCGTTCCTCTTCTCGGCAGTATCTATTAGGGATAACCCATATTTCGACAAAGTGTCGAATTCGGCAATATACTCCAAGACAACTCTGCCATTCTCCTTGAGTTCCAAGAATCTCTTAAACAACACTGACTTCTGAGCAGATGGAATGAACTTATCGCTAAAGCGAGCCTTAAACTGATCCCAAGTAATCTGATCCTCGGGAGTTGCAGCCTTTATAACATTCCACCAATTCATCGCCCGCCCTTGCAGTTGACGGGATGCTAGCCTTCTCTTCATCGCATCCTCGATACCCAAGTCTTCGAAGATACACTCACAGCTATCCAACCAATCTTGAACATCCGTAGCCAACTCTGTTCTGTGGAACGACTTTCCACCATGGCTAGTATAATCCTTGTTAAGCTTGGCGAAATCGGCTCTAGGCGCCTGCACTATTGGACCACCTCCATTACCAGCATTGGGAGCTGCTCTCTGCACATCCCTAAGCATCTCCCTCATGGGGTCAGTATACATTGTCCTCATCTCAGCAGCATTCCCATTATTGGCTCCCCTACCGATACCCCTTGCGTATCGGCTCATCGTTCAATCTGCACAGAGAAAACGATTAACCATCTCCATAGTGGTGCCAGTGCAGTGCGACTTCATCCTTAGATATACTATAGTATATACATATATATAACTTTTAAAAACCAAAATAATCACAAATACGCGCTCTCATATACGTGTACTATCTCTCCCTGATAGCTTCCCTAGGTTAACTACGCAACCTAGAGCTCTGATACCAAGTGTGATGGCCCACCCCGCACCAGCCGGCATTTCCTCCGAAAGTGCGCTGTACACATGCCCGACTAGCACAGAACGGTCGCCAAAGAAAGGAAAGAAGAGAATGAACTAATAGAAAACCTGTAGAATGTCTCACAACGCATGGGATAAAATATAATAACAACATACTTGACATAAAACAGGCGAGACAGTGCATAAGATGAAAACTAAACATCATAGCAGTGGAAAATCCAAATACAGCTTATGTTCCACATCATCATTATTACAACTTTAAAACTGTCTCAAAAGTAAAAGAAAGGAAGGGTACACTACTAATGCCCAAAGTAGTGACCAGCAGCGACACAGGGAGTATATCTATATATCATACGTGGAAGCCTCCTGCTCGTCTCTGGTACAGCTACTCGTGTATACCACCTAACCTGTCTCTAGTCTGCTCGTGAGAGCACCCAGAGTAATAAGAAGAGACACAAAACTCTGGGTCAGACAAAAAGTCTGGTATGAGCGATAAGTAGCAAGATAGAACAATAACAGGTATACTAAACCATACCTGAACTTGGACCTGCAACCAAAGAGTTAGCACTACATACCGTACAATACTCTAAGGTGCCACTAAACAGGTGGTGTAAAGATAACGGGGGAGGGTGTGTGTATGTCATAGTGATAGAAAACAATCAACCATAACAACCATCCTCACATCTCTCACTCAGTGCATAAAGCATACGATGTCCACTACTTCGATCACTAGACCCATCGAGGTAATGACGGAGTTCGACTTGTACAACTACTCCTACCACCAAGCTTATCCCATGGGATCATGACCAAACCTTTTCAAATGACCCCACTTCATTGGTCTATAGCCCACTAGTCATACCTAGGCCACTGTGGCCCTGAATCCGTCCACGTACCTCCCATATATAGTGATCCAAAGTCATAGACATCGACAACCCCTTAGCACACGTCCCGCAGCAAAGTCCAATCATGAAGTTAACTCATTGGTTACCAACTGGATCCTGAGTACAAACTTCCCACTTGGACTACCTTTGCATCTCGGGTTTTGGTCTTCTCCATTTAGCTTTGCTTCAGGTCGTGGTCATCAACATCGGTTCGAGTCGGGCTCCATCCAAGTTGGTTCGGTTCGTGATAACCACCATGCTTCAGATCAGTTCACCCGTGCCTCCTTCGGTTCGGATCGTGAGCACCCACTGGGTTCGGGTCGTGCATGCTCCAAAGCATCAGGTCGTGGCGCTACATCGGTTCGGGTCATGCTCTCCCTTCGGATCATGATGGTTTAGATCGTGGCCAAGCTCCGGGTCAGTTTATGACTTCAACTCTAGGTCATGAGCACCATTCGTGAGTGGATCGGTTCGGAGGAGCGTCTCATGGCACATGGGGGCGATCCAATCCGGGTCCTGTACAATTTCTTGCACTTCTTTCCAATGACTGTTTTATGCCATTCGACGACGTTTCGACCAATCTAACACTTCTAGGCAATCACAAAGCATACCATACAGTCATAGCAACATGTATAATCATTCACAAACATCAAAACAACAATATGATAAGTTAAAATAGATCAAACATAGCCAAAACCCCATACTTTCCCTTAAGCATGTTTAACAACAAGTAATGATAAGATTAGCAAAATTTAACCAAATTAACCCAAATTTCTAACAAAGGTCTAAAATAATATTTCAGAATTTTTAAACATTTTTCCAGAATTTATTTATGCATAAATTCGCTAATTAACACTAATCACCCTAATTAACTATAATTAGTGTCAAAACAATGCTAATCACTCACCTTGGCCACAAATAAAATATCAAATCTAAAACAATTCTCTGTTCGGTGCTGTTCCCAAGGCTATACAACAGTTCTAATACTAATTTGGTGAAGATCTTCCTTAATTTGATGTAGATTTGGCTTAATTAGCGATTAGAAGGTGATTTGAGGAGTTTTAGAAAGTGAAGACCATGGCTAAACTTGAGGGAACAAAATGTTGCACTTGGAAAATGATAGAAACTGAATTTCCTAACCCTATCAGCCTTCCCATAACCCTAATCCCGAAATGGGTTATGGGTCCACTCACTAATACTAGTATCTCTGAAACAGAATGATCCCTACAAATACCGTTCCATTACATTTTCTTGATTTTTTGGTTACTTGGGTTAACGGCACTCAACGCTTATACACACACCGTACCCATTTACTTCCTAGTGGATTAACCTAATATGATATACATGTAGCTACCTCTCAACACTGAGGTACACCCCATGGTATCCCACTCGCACGGTCTCCCTCGTAATACCACAGAAAAGTACGTAGTCCCTCATCCTATGCCGGAGTGACGTACGGATCTCTATATAACAATGTTACGTTCCGCATATATCTGTCATTACTATGCTACGTAATCGTACGGACTGCCACCATCGATCGAATCAGATGTCACTCCAAAGTAATGCCCTCAAATCTACGATACATCACCCAGAGTAGTCAAGCATTTATCTAGACTATCCCACGTATGTACTGTAATTGTAGCTCGATGCCTCAATCGCATGTCTTCTAATGTGCACTGAGTTCCGTGGCAGGGCGATACAAGAAACACAGAACTTATTCGGGAGCTTTTCCATACCTGTATAGGGCTGCCTTTAAAAGCCTCAAAATACAGATATTCGTATGGTTTGTTTTCACGGTGGATATAGCCCAACCTTGGCCCCTCCCTCAACTAGTAAAGACTACAAGAGCTAAATGACTACCCCTAGTAACAAACAATCTAAACATCCATTTGGCATCTTCCCTCGACCACCCATACCCCGATAGTGAAAGGTGAAATGGTCTGTTGGTTTTAGCTCTAGTCTTTTCGCATCCCACTTCTTGCCGATGACGGGCATCTGACGGTCTACTATCCTTGTTGGTCGTGACCATCCACCTCCCCGTAGAGGCAACCGCTGAATCACCCTAACGTCACCGCGTCACAACATTCCGACTGCATAACTACTTTTGCAGTCAAGGCCCACCCACCTAGTAGTTACGCACAGACCCAACCTCTACGGGCATAGCCTAATCATCTGCCACCGCACATAGGACTACCAGAAGCACCTTACATATCTCAGGAAGCCGCGTGCTTCCCCTTACAGTCCTTCGGAGCCGCCAGAATAATCAGATGAACGTGTGCTCCTCTCGTGATAACACCATGATGATCTACCCCGTTGGGTTATTCACCCTCAAACGTACGGACTAGTCCAAGCGCCTCTTTATAATGTGTCAATAGACCCTATATCTAAACATTCTTTTACACGCTTGCTTTACCTCACCAGGTTTCCATTTAACTTGGTTATTCTCATTCACATTGACTTCTTATTCAAGTTACCAAGTTTCTCTTGCTTATTAATTTCAGTTATATAACATGACCCATTAATAAGCCCACAACATGTTATTCTCTAGACTGTAATTAAAGGTCTGTACTTTACAATCTCTTTATATTTTCATCGTCTGATTCCATAGTTACAATAACATGTTCTTATTTAATGTGTAATTAAGTATGTCTCATTTTACACGTTTCCTTTTTAACATGCCCCTTATCAATTATGATTTAATATAACTTATATCATTTTATAAGTTTCCCTCATTCTTTCTCATTTAATCATAATTCCATTTTACACCGTCACTACAACTTAGCGTTGTTTACTTATTAACCTAGTTCTCTTAACTAAGGTCCACTAATAAGTCCCCCCCAATATGAATAAATTTACAATTAAGTATAACTTATCCCCTTACATAAGTTATTCTATTCCCTTTTTCGTTTATTATAACCTAAGTTATAATTTCCACTTGTCCCTAGGACAAGTCTAAACATGTAATTCTTATCAGCATATTTCATACTTCCAAGTTTACAGATTACTTAATTTATAATTAAGTACAACTTCCTACGTTTCATAAACTTTCCCCTTCTTCTCTACTTACTACAAATAACTGGTTTCAGTTTTTCCCTATTTGCTGATTACTTAATTTATAATTAAGTGTCACTTACCTTATCTCACCGGTTACCTCATTTCCTTACTAGTTTATTATAACTTAAGTTATAATATTTACTTATCCCTAGGACAAGTCTACCTATTATTTCTCCTATTATACATGTTAATGCCCCAGACCTCTCACATTAAGTCAACCACTTGTGGATGCTGGATATGTCGGGTGGCTCCGGGCAGACTTAAACCACAAGTTTAGAATTAACCTCGTGTCGTGGCGCCGTTTCACACTAGACCTCTATCCACTTGTGGTCGCTGGATATGCCGGATGGCTACGGGCAGACTTATACCACAAGTGCAATTTAACCTTGCGTCTAAGCGTGATTACAATTCTAATTTTAGGCATACTCATATTTGCAATTATCCTATTTCAATTATAGGTTTCCATGCCCTAAATCAATATTCACATATGTTCCATTTTATGCCCCAAATTGACATTTACATATGTTACAATATATGCCCAATTTCATAATTACATATGTTCCAATTTATGCCCTAATCAATATTTACATATTTCAGTACAAGTTATGCCCCAATTCATGTTCGCATATTTTCCAATATATGCCTAAATTCTTATTCTTATTCATATTATCCAACACGATATATGCCCTCAAATCCATATTCGTATATTTCCAAATTTTATGCCCAAATTTATATTCATATTTTCCAATACCAATTATTCCCCAAATTATATCTTTCCCAATCATTCCCAATTTCGCACGTTTGCATTTTTCAGCGTTAAGCCTAGGCTCGAAGGTAGCCTGGCTATATAAAAATAAAACGGGAAAAGAGGGAGAGAAGAGAATCAAGAATAGGCACGATAACGAATCAATAATAAATTGATAGAAATAGGCATATTATGACAAGATTTTACACGGTGACGATATGAACATATAAAGGCAGATCTGATAATTATGTCATAACAGAACTTGTTTAGGCATAGATCCAATATCCAATTTTTATATACATTTTATGATTATCAATTAAATATTTAGATCTAAAAATATCATGAACTCACAGTGAATAGATCTAAGGAAATGGATCCAAATTACTGCGAAGAACACGTAGGATTTGTTGTTGCAGCAATCGTTGTATTTGTATAATCTTTGCTGAATTGGATTTGGAGAAGAAAAGGCCATTCAATTTATGTTGCAGCAGAGCTCCGCCATTGCCACCATTTTTTTAGATGAATAAACCTAGGTTTAGGGTCCTTTATATAGCCTAGAACATATGAATCTAGCCCCGAAATCGGTCCAAGTTCAAAAAAAGTATTCTGCCCTGATCTGTAGGGGGGTCGACCCCCTACATGTGTGTCGACCCTGGGGTTGACCCCGGTGTCGACCACAAAGAGCCTGGGTCGACCCAGTGGGAACTCGGGTCGACCTCATATGGTCGGCCTTTCCGTTGTTTCGCGCACCGGATTTTTGGATTTCCGATTTTTGAATTTTTTTTTGAATTTATATTTATATATATCTTCCTTATATGCTTACAAACTTCAAACCTTAATAACTTCTTCATACGAAGTCCGTTTTGCGCAAATCAAGTGTCTATCTTGACCAAAATTCCGAGACGAACGCAAAGGTGCAGTCCATTTCACTTAATTCTGATTATTAAACTAATTATTCTTTACTTTATTACCTTTAGTGTCGTTAAAATTACTGGGTGTTACAATCGTGGTATTGAATTATGCAAGTATTATGTATGTCGATCCACAGGTAGAAAAAACAGAGAGCATATCATCGACGTACATAAGACTTGTTAATGCAAATATAGGAATAGTAACTCAAAACAAGCCTAATTCTCCGCTCTAATAGACGACATTACATATTTTTTCCTTTGTTAGGGTGGGACGTTACAAATTGTATCAGATCAGGGGTTCAGAACAAAGTATGTTAAACACAAAACATAACCAGAATAATAAATATGCTATAACAACCGTGTTTACATTATCGCTTCCTTGTTATCTTTATATTGTGTTTCTTATCAGTGAGTCATGTGAAACCTTGGTGTAAGGAATTCGTCTAAGAATGAGTAGTTTATTTTGTAGTATTCCATGTTGGTGCCTATCTTTTGTAGGATGACTTGATAGAAAAAAATTTCCATCCCCTAAGCCTTCGATGTTTAATTCTTTAAGTAGAATTTTTGGAGAATTTTTTACACTATCCTTGGTGTTTAAGTTATTTGTTGGGCGTGGTAAGGGAAAATTGGATGTTATTTTTATAAACCCAATTTAAAAGTGGTGTTTACTTTAGGTGATAAGTTTCAAAATTAAAATAAATAAGATTGGAGTTGCGCAGCGAAAACATGTGAATCGTTTCAGTTATGCCTAAAAAAATTGAAATAGTTAATCATGGGGTAAGGAATGGATAATAAAGATGCTTACAAAAATCGATAAGTTAATTATTCTATAACCCAATGATTAAATAAAAATTGATGTTAGGTTGTTTTATTTGTGAAAAAGCTAATAATATTGATTATATAAGCGTGTGAATCTAAAGATGTGATCATCTTCTATGTTGAATCGTTCGTCGAGTATTTTAAGGGTTTTGATCAATACGTCTGATCAACGATATTGATAGAAATCTGTTAAACACTTATGCAAGACTATCAAACACTGTTGATGAGTAGTAAAATAGAATTTAGTGAAGGGTATTATAATTGGTTGGATGGTGTTAAACCACTAAATAAGATGTGAGATATGGTGAGATTGGCGAGGCAATGACGATAATATATCGACTTTGCAGCCCAATATTGAGAAAAGTCATTGTAATATAGGTGGTTTAATGCTATTTTAATTCAATTGTAAAGGAAAAATAAAAATATGTTGATTGTAAGAGTGTTTAAAATACACAAGTGTGCTATTTTTGGAATGCGCCTTCACAATTGATTCTACTAAACGGTTGCAGCCATTGATTTGAGTATAATTCATGAAAAATGACGAGGCTGTTTGATGATTATAAATCGAAGTAGCAACCGTTGTTTGAGAAAATTTAAAGGGGTTCGATGGCGAGGCAGCGTCAAATGTTGATTGGAGATCGAAAAATTGTTAGTGTATCTTTCAAGGTATGCCTTGAGAAGGGTAAGTTGTGTTGCTTAAACCTTGTGTACTAATAAGTTGATGAAAATAGTTGAAACTTTTTATAGAGATGTATAAAATCAAGTTGAAAAAATTTGGTGATTAAATTTATATGTGTTAGAAAACTTTGTATGCGTTTTGAGTGTTTTTTAAATTGGGAGTTCATTTAAGTAATATATTATGAAAAGCAACTTGGAATTATGAGATGATTATACATTATCTTAAGTAAATTTGAAGGAAACAATTTATTTAAGGGGGTGTCTGTAACAACTCGAATTCTTGAATACCCGAGCTAAGAAAACCATTGTGTGTTTCCATATTTTAATTTTGTAAAGAAGAAAATATGAGTCTGGGAGTATAACTCCTATAGTAATCTTGGTGGCGATGATAACGATGTGGATCTTGGTGGTGGTGACAATGTCTTGGCTGCCTCTGACTCAAATGAACACTCTTGTGAAAATAGCAGAAGAAAAGGCAAGAAGCCTATGGATTCTGGACTGGTCATTTTAAGGAGGAGCGCAAGGGGCCTTCCACATCCAATGGAAGGTAGTGTTTTTATCCCTGCTATTCTTAATTCTATGTCCTCTGATCAAATGCATGCGCTTGCTAATAGTTCCAGATTTATGTTAAATAATACTGTTATGAGTGACAACAAAAATAAAGAGATGGATAGGGCTGAATTACCCCAATGATAGTTATAACCTGGAATGTTAGAGGCCTAGGTAATTTTGATAAACGTCTTAAAGTCAAGAATTACCTCAAATCTGTTAAACCAGACATCGTTTTGTTACAAGAAACTAAACTTGAAAACCCGGATATTCACGTTTTTCATAGTCTGGGTTGGGGTGTGGTTGATGAATGGAGATTTATACCAGCTGTGGGTAGTGCAGGTGGTTTCTTTACTGGTTGGAATAGTAATTTGTGGTGTTTCAAACAAGAGATCTGCCAGAGCCATTGTTTGCATGTGGCGTTGGAATGTGTCATGAGTAAGAGGTTATTTTTTTTCAAATGTCTATGGTCCAAATACTAGATGTGAAAGGAAGGTTTTATGGAGAGAGGGAATGGAATTTCATAACTTGATGTCACTGAATACTATAATGGCATTTTTGGTGATCGCATTGAGAATCACATTTCTGTTGATTGGCGCCAGCTTTATCCTGATGCTCTGGATCTTTCAGACTTGGCAAATGAATTTTCTGATGAGGATATTGTGAATGCTTTGAAAGAGATGCCTGGTGATAAGGCACCAGGGCCTGATGGCTTCCCTAATTTTTTCTACAAGCAGTATTGGGATTTAATAAAGAATGATGTGTTTCGTTTGTTTGAAGAATTTCATAATGGATCTTTAAGGCTGGATTTAATTAGCTATGCTAACGTGGTTTTAATCCCCAAAAAAGAAGGTAATGTCACTGCAGCTGATTTCAGACCTATCAGCCTTCTCAACACTAGCTTCAAATTGATTACCAAGGTGCTTGCTAACAGACTAAAAATAAAATGGATATGTTGATCGATCAATCTCAAACTGCTTTTATCAAGGGTAGAAACATCCTAGATGGTGCGGTGTTAGTTGGAGAAGTTATTTCTTATTGTGATAAGTTTGATGTCCCTTGTGTTATGCCCAAGTTGGATTTTGCCAAAGCATTTGATACAGTTGACTGGCGATTTATGATCGAAGTGTTGAAGGCTAGAGGATTTCCTATCAAGTGGATCAATTGGATTCATTTGATCCTTTCGTCTAGTAGATCAAACATCTGTGTTAATGGCGTTGCTGACTCCACTATTCATTCAAAACGAGGGTTGAGGCAAGGGGACCCTCTTTCTCCTCTGCTCTTTGATTTGGTGGCAGATGTTTTTTCAAAAATTCTGAAATTGGGGTGCGCAGTGGGCATTATCAGTAACTTTGGTAGCGAACTTTTGGTAGGGGGCATTAATTCTTTACAATATGCTGATGATACGATCATTTTCAGTAAACCGGACTGTAAATATCTTGATGCTCTAAAATTCATTCTTTATGCTTTTGAAAGTCTGTCTGGTTTAAAAATTAACTTTCATAAAAGCAGTGTTTACACGCTGGGTTGTAGTGATGATTTGCGCAGGTCATGTGCTGAGATGTTTAACTGCAAGGCTGAAGTTTTCCCTTTGAACTATCTGGGTATGTGCATTCGTCCCAAGAAATTGATGAAGAAAGATTGGCAACATTTGATTGAGAAGGTTGACACAAGGCTGGCTAGGTGGAAAGGAAACTCATTGTCAAGAGCTGGTAGACTCGTACTTGTGAATTCGGTTTTGTCTTCAATCCCATTATACTGGATGTCTTTTTATAATTTTCCTGGATGGGTGCTGGAGAAGATTGATACCATTCATCGTAATTTTTTCTGGACTGGTAACAAAGAGACGAAAAAACTTAGCTGTTTGATTTCATGGGAACAGGTTTGTAAATCGAAGGAGCAAAGAGGACTTGGTGTCATCAATTTGAAAGCCATGAATTCAGCGTTACTTTGTAAGTGGTTATGGCTTATGATTTCGGATAAGAAGGCTTTATGGAAAGAATGGATCATCAGTTCTGGCTATAATGGCAACTTTGATTGGAACTCTGACTATTCAATGTGTTCTTCGTTTTGGCGTAATGTTATGGTCCATGCTCACTGGTTGAAGTTGGGTACTAAAATTGTGGTGAAAAATGGTCATAACACTTCATTCTGGTTTGATAATTGGCTCTCCCCTATCCCTTTGTGTGTGGAGTTTTCGGATCTTTTTGCAATTGCTTGTAATAAGAATTTCACAATTGGTGAGATGTATGATTTTGATGCTCCGAGTTTCAAATGGAAGCTAACTTTCTCTAGATTGGTGGCTGGTAATGCGCTAGTCCAGTTGCGCTGTATCTTTGATTTGCTTGAAAATGTGAGTTTATCCAATGAGCATGATGATTTTGTATGGATGCTTGAGGGGGAGAGAAAGTTGTTCAGCGTTCGCAGTTTATACAAATTGATTAACTTTGCTGGAACCAAGAGGCTGGGGTTCGTTCATATGTGGCACTTCAAAATTCCTGATAAAGTTAAAATCCACATGTTGATTGTGATGCATGGTCGTTTGAATACGGTCTCCAGGCTTAGACAGAGAGGTGTAAACGTAGTGGGTGGCTGTGTGTTTTGCAAGCATGACGATGAAGACTACCATCACCTTTTTTTGAATTGCGACCTTGCGTTTTACATCTGGACTAAGTGTTTAGTTTCTCTTTACTTGGACTTGCATTAGGGTGATTTCATTTATTATCAATATAACTTTTGGCACTTCATTTACCCGGCCTTAGATGATTCACACAACAGTTTTCCTTTTGCTTTGCTGAACTTTGCTTATACTTGGATTTTATGGCATGAGCGCAACTCCAGAAAATTTAAATGCAAGATGAAAGCCCCTAATAGTATCATTTACTCCATCCTTAACTTTGTTTATGACTGGGCAAGCATGGAGAGGAAGAGGCATGTGGAGAGCATCGTTGACCGGGTGCGCAAGCGTGTGCGACACATCACAGGTCCTGACGCTTAAGGATGATGGCTGCTGCTTAGTCTTTTGGCTTTAAGTATTTTGTCTTGCAATGTTATGTAGTATTTGCTCTCTCTTTTTGTCAAGCCGTATGTATTTATTATGCTCGCTGTGTTGGAGCGATAGCCTGTTTTTTGGTTGTACATATGTTGTATATACACGGCTTGTTATGCTATGGTAATATATTAAGGCGTGAATCATGCCGATTCACTACCTTTTCCTTTCAAAAAAAAAGAGATAAGGAATTTGGGGTTTTATAATTCATATGTTTGAAATAAATTATGTGTTTTAATATAATGGTAATTCATTCCAATCTTTGTTTACAAATCATAATTTAATGAATATAGTAGATGTTGAAAAAATATATAATATCGACTGGCAACTGATATCTAAGTGTTTAAAAATATATATTTTCGATAATAAGTGGTAAGTTGTTTAAGGGAAAATATATTTACAATATTAATGATAAACTGTTGGGTGGATTAATTACTAAACTGTTGATTTGTGTTTTCAAATACATGATTTGTTCTTGTCAATAATAAAACAAAGGAATTGTTTTTCAAATTATGTTAGTAGATTTAACATTATAATGAACGTTGGATTTTGTAGATTGTTGTTAAAACGTGAATAACTGACTTTTATAATAATACTCAATGAATTAATGGGATTGTTATAAGTATAAAAATTATAAGTATTGATTGTGAATCAATATTTGGTGATATGAAGTATTTTATTTTCATTGATAAATTTAAATTGTTAAATCAATGAAGTGTACAATAACCTTGTTATATAAATGTAAATGTGATTCAAAAGTTAAAATAATTGTTTTGGCAAACACATTTATGTTTGTGTGTTTGTATCAACTTATCACTTTAATGTTGTATACATGTTTTTTTAGTGTTTAAGTTGTGTGTTGGGTTATGAAATCCAACACAACTTGATTAGTGTCATATGTGTGTGTTAAGTAGTTTAAGAATGTGTTAGTGATGTTTAATTGAGTGTTAATATGTGTTTTAAATCCTTAAATTGGTGTAATTATGTTTGATTAACATAATTAACTCAGATTTGGATTATTTAGGTGGAATTTAGGTGTTTAGACCATGTTCCTTTCTTTTAATTTGTTTCTGGATGTTGCTAGAGGGGGCACATTATTATTCCTCCTTTCATTCTATTTTCTCATTTCTGTAACTTGTGAGAAAATAACAGACCACTTCTCCTCCTCTTTCTCCCTCATAAACTCCATGCATGCTCCAATCTAAAGCTTTATTAGAAACCAACTTGCTGTCAATTCAATTATTTGGCCTAATTCAAGAAAAAAATCATCTTGAGTGCTAAATAAGAAGATTTTAATTTTTTTAAAATTATTTTTGCTGCATTCTTCCGTTTACTATAGAATGCTTCAATTGGCTTTCTACAGATCCAAATCAATGGAACCTTGCCTAGAATCCAAGTAAAGTGAGTCGATATACTCACTCCTTCTAGCTTACTGTTATTTTTGAGTTATCAGTATAAGTTGTTCTCTTTCGTATGAAAACCTGTAGCTTTCTGTGATAATTCTTTTCTGTTGGTCAAAGCAGCAAAATTGCTACTTCTAATGCTGATAACTTGGTCAATTTTGGTGAGTTTGATGCCATTTCAGTTTCTTATTGTCATTGGATTGCTGGTTCATAAACTGCAAAGTTTCGTTCATTTTTGATCATTATAAGTTGGTGAAATTGGGTGTCAAAGTTGCAGTTTAGTTGGGATTTCGACTTGTAGATAAGTCTGTAAAGTTAGTCGACCCACCATGCTCTCTGGGTCAACCCAAGGATCGACCCACCTAAGTAGTGGGCGATCAACTCTTTGTTATTTGCATAGGAATTTTTCTTGCTTCCCTGTGTTTTCCTATAATTTTGTTTGTGTTTAGTCCTGAGTTTTAGTGAATTCTTGGGGTTGTCTTACCTAGTTGCCACCACTCTAAACTTGGTAAACCTTGTATTTACATCATGATTAATCCATGGTTGTATTCATGAAGGCTTCCATTGATTAATTTGTTGAATTATGAGATGATTTTCGATGGCGTTTCATACACTTGTGCACATTTTTGAAATAGGTTTTCCTATATAAATAAATATCGTTTTCACTATAGTTTTGAGGTTAAAATTATTTTATGAGTTTGGTTTCAGTATTAAAATGGCCTCAAAACAATAGTATAAATTTATTTACAGATTTATAAAATTTTAAAGGAAAGAAATAAATTGGTTTATGATAATCATTTTATAAACCATCTTCCGAAAACCAAGTATTTTCTTATATAAGAACCACACCTTCATGCACCCTTCGAGAAGACGCAATGGAGGTTAAACGATATCGTAAACCTCATGGTATGGTACATGGCGGTATACATAATCGATTGATCCCAAAATCGTGTATTAAAGCAGATGACTTGATGTTTCTGATGATTGGTGTTTTTGTTGAACTGTTATTATGATTTTTTTTCTGGTGTGGAGTTGATGAGCGAGTAGTAAACAAGTAGTGAGAACATGTGGTATAGGACACATAGTTACCACTGATGGGTTGTTATCCGTAAGTCTGTGACACATCCTGTTGTTAAGCGAGTACCAAAGGGCTGCAATCCTATATGTGTGAAAATGTGTACAAAGTTGATTATTATTAGGGGTTGCGGTCCTGTGCGTATGTAAAAGTACGTACAAAGTTGCTTGTTGTTATTAAGAGACAAAAGTCACACAGCAAGGCCTGACATATTAATTGGTATTTGGAAAAAGATGTGTGCACATGCAATATTTGATGTTTTCGGATCTGAATTATTATTATTTATGAGATTGTGGTTTTGGTGCGAACACTGACTTCCGGATAGATTCGAATTACGATGTTTTGATGATAATGATGTTATGATCACAGTTTACTTGGTATTTTAGTGATATTAGATCCTTATATATATATATATGTATGTCATAGTGTTGGATCCATTTTGCTTTGTGACTTAATCGTAAGATCATACATTTACGTTTGATGATATTGGACCTTAAGCCGTTCACTTTGATGGTTTGGTATTTTTTGTATTGGCTTAATGGTGTTATATAAATTTACTTGAGTTCTCACATGTTGTTAGTTGCTTTTGGATATGACATGCTCTTTAACTCATTTGGGTTACGTGTGCCGATTTTTGACAAAGATGATACCTTAAGCCTTGGAGATCATTCAGTATTGACACTGGGTATCTTTTCTATCACCAGGATACACTAAGGTGTAACCTACTCCTTGATGTTTTGTTGATCATATGCATGTGTGTAACAAACCTTATTTCTATTCACTTTAAAATATGTATTTTTAAGTATATTTAAAAGGATTTTTAAATGGTTAAGTCTGGATGGATTTTAAATTTATTAAATATTGGATTTTTATATTTAAGTAATTAGTGTTTAAAATAAGTAACATAAGGGTTAAATATATCAAGAAAATATATTGGAACTGGTTCACAAAACAATGAATAAATCGATAAACTTCCCAACTAATTTTGTTAAGTTAAAATATTAATATAATTAATAAATTTGTTTTAGATTTATTTTGGTTTGAAAATATTGATAAAAATAAGGTTAGTGAACTTTTAAAATTGATTTAAAAGTAAGTATATTAAAATTCGATAATTTAATATTATTTTAATAGCCATAAAATATACATTTTGCATATAGTCTCATAATTCGATGAGACCGGTTTTGTTAGAATCATATCTGTGAAATATATTAGGATTTCAAATTTCGTATTGATCGAACTTACGGTTTGATTATGCGAGTTGAAACATGTAGAGGTCGTTTAATTAAATCCAAGTTTAATTAAATCAAATCAACTCTTTACCCAACTTTCTAAATTACCCTAGCTTTCACACCTGACCATCTCTCCCCTCCACATGTCACCCTCTTTCACTTTGCCACCCTCTTAAGTTACTTAGCCTAAGATAAGTAATGGTGCATTTCATTTGGTTTCATTTTTTTCATTTCTTCCTTCTCTTCACCTTCATCCACAAACTCCAAACACCCCTTCCTCCTCACCACCATTGACTAGAAGCTTCTCCACCCCTCCATCAGCCGTACGTCAACTTCCCACTCCCCACGTAGCCCCTCTTGGCCAAAGACCCAATCTTTACTCATTTAAAGCATAAAACTCCACCATTTACCCTATTATGCACCTACCCAAGACACATGTACCCCCACCTCCGCCTCTTCCTCCCGTGGACACCACTCTAGTACGCCACCTAACAACCCCTCAGGTCAAGGACCCCACACCCCATAGCCAAGCCTAAAACAATTAAAGATCTCACCTTTCTTCCCTTAAATGCAAATAAAAATATATACACCAGTATTTGTAGTGTTTGTGAAGTGTTTGAAGTAGAAAAGGTGACAATGTTATTACTACATGAAATCTGAAGTTGTAGTGAAGTTAGAGAAGTCCTACGCTAAAGTTTGGTGAAGTGGAAAAGCTATGGTGAGAAAATTTTGCTCACGTTTGGTTAACTATAATTGTTAGTGTAATTAATTACGTTATGTTTGGTACTTGCTAGTTCGTTGAGTAACATTGGGTTTACTGATGTTAGTGAAAGATATAAAAGTTAATTACTTAGTAGTTTAGTAATTATTGTGAATACCCTAATGATTATGAAGTTAAATCGTAAATAAATGATCTTTTAGTTTGGTTGATAACATGGTTGTTATGGAATGGATGAATAGTGACATCCGCTAGTAATGACGTAACATTAGTCAATGCTATGTAACATTGATTGATGTGATTTGTGTTGACACTAATTGGACATAATTAGATTTGCTAATAATAGCAATAAATTATTAACAATGGTTAATACTTTAGTTGAAGTCATTTGAAATAGTAGTTAAGTGTTAATGGCCTTAGCGCTTATGTTAATGATGTCATTATGTGATAATTTGAAGTTAATGGTTGTTTCTGATCGTTAATAGATATTAATGATGTGTTAAACCCATATAAGATGGATTATATAGTGGTTGATTAAGCCCCATTTCATTTAAATGATTTAATTGAATATATATTCATTTAAATAAATGAAGAAAAATAAAAGTTTGAATTTTAAATCCAAAAATTTTTGGAAAGATAGTTCAAGTGATTAAGAATAGTTTTTGAAAAGATGGAACATTTATTTGAATAAGTTTTCAAGCAATTAAGGCATGTTTCAAATTTGAATTTGAATATGAATAGTAACTTTAAAAATGAAGTTCGGTTTGGATATCTAGAATGTGTTTAAATAGATTTTATTATCCAAACTATCTTATTTATTTTTATTATTAACTTTAGGAAAGTTTGAGTTAAAAAAGATGAAGTTTTAAAAATAATATTTTTTAATGATTTAAATAACATTAAAATATTTAAATAATGGAATATTTAAATTTAAAGTTAAAAATTGGAAACATAATTTTTAAAATTTATTGTATATGTTTTGTATAATTAATAAACTATTTAGAAAGCAATTCGATTTGATTTTAAAAATAAGTCAAAGTTTGGTCTAAATAGAACTAGTCGCGCAGCGGATGTTCGCGAATTTGGACCGTCGACTTCAAATTACATACTAGGAGATTCATCTACCAGATTTTTCAAAGGGAAAAAACATTTGATTCAAAATGAAAAGAGTTTTCAAATGCAAAATAAATTTTTATAATCCAACGGTTAGATTTTGAAATAAGTCCAAATCAAATTTGAATAAAAACAACGCTAGTGCTATTTGGGACCTAAAATTGAATTCTACTGGAATGAGCTATTTTTAAATTAATAAAAATATGGATAAATTGTGATAAATCATAATAAATGGTTTGAAAGTGATTTGGACTGACCATACCAAGTTTTGAAAAGATAAAAAGCTATTTTAGGAAAATGAGTCGTTAAGGCAATGTTGTTTGCAACGGGTTAAAATAAAAGGTTTTGATACAACTAGTGATATCTGAAGGTTTTGCAAACATATCTAGAGGATTAAAATGAGGATTTTCACATATTTTGGGATTTGAAAATTTTGTAACAAAGTTAAGCTTTTCAATTAATGAATTAAATTGGAATGGGAATCGATTTGGCGATAATAGAGATAAGTCTCTGTGGATGAAGACCTTTACTATTTAAGGGATTTAAAAGGCCTTGCCTTTATTCCGCTTATAGCATAGACCAATATGGGAATTTATATGGATTATGAGCTGATATGATTTTCGTGAAGATTTCATTGAGAATGAATGATTTTCGGTTTATAGTGAACAGTGTCTTAAATGACATTTATTCATTAACCCATTTAAAGGAGAAGATGATTTCCAAAGTTAAGTTGAAGAGTAATCTTTATTTAATTCAAACATAAATATTTAATGAAAGAAATTTCACCTAGCAAACGATAATGGGAACAAAGTTAAGAATCGCTTAAAAGAAGATAAGCGTGTTTTTCACGTAAAGATAAGATCCATTCCTAAACAAGATATTGGGATAAAGAAAGGAGTTGGAACTTGATTGTTTATCGTTGAGATTGGGTGATCTTATAGGTATTTGATCTGATGCTGGTTTAGGCCTTCGGGGTCATACACTTGATTGATCATTCTCTTGGCATTATGCAACCGAAATCTAATTATGGTTAATGAATGGTTTTTCCCTAATGATAAGATTAAGAAATTGTAAGTTTTTGGGCTAGAGATATGATTAAGGAAAGATAAAATAACTTACCCTAATCAATGATCAATAAATGGGTTGGGTTTGGGTAAATATGTTTTCCCATGAAGATAAATTAAATCTTTAATCAAATTTAGATTGAAAGAATGGAATTAATAAAGGTAATTAAACTTACCAAAACACGAGGGCAATTAGATATGGAGTATAGTCAGTTTTTCTCCATGGGTTGAATAGGATGGGAATGGGATAATGATTTGAGAAATTATCTTTTATGTAAGGTTTAATAATCCCGAGAAAGCGTAGAAACATTGATTTGAGTTAAATTTGTGAAATGAGATTTTGTAATCATTTAAAGTAATTTCCAAGGAAAGAATTAAAAAAGAGTTTAAAATATGTAAATCTCGAATGATATTTAAATGGGTATACCCAATTTAAATAAATATTTCAGTAAAAGAATATTCCAAAATGGAATGAGACTCATGATATTTTTGTATATCTTTTGATTTTAAAGATGCGCTAGTATTTGGAAAGACCGAGTTTCAACATATTGTGAATAACTATACGATGTGATAAGGGAAATTGAAAATGGTGATGACTATGATTGAAGACTGGAGATCTTCACATCGAAGGATTGCTCGTTGATGCCTCGGCTGGCCACCCAATTATGAGGTTATATTGTGATGACGATCTGACCGTACTTGAAGCAATTCGAATTGCAAGGACTTTTGCACCCAGGCAGGGTCGTGGAATAAAGTGTCTTCGATTTTATTCAAAAACCAGAATGAACTTGTAAATGGATGTATGTCTAACATTGTATTTTACGACATAATGAATTGGTTTCTATTGATGACATATCAGATAAGTAGCGGAGAATCAATCCTTTTAGCTTAATACCCTCCTCTAAGACATATGTACTCATAAGGTTATATATTAATAGACACCTACTATATGTTGTGAATTGACAATGTGGCATGCTAAGTGCTCAGCTATTAATGATCAAAGCTTTTGTTGAAAAGCAGAGCTTTGTGTGGTAGCGTGACTTCGAGGCCTAACAACCGGTAATGAGCCGAAACAGGATGAAGTACCATAAAGTTAAGGACAAACGTCTCCTTTTAGTTAAGAAAGTGATGCAATGATATGGAGCCCATGCAATTTACTTAGTGGATGATAGACCGGGGTGCCTCAGATAATGGTCGGTAACGTTCAGGAGATGTTATGTTTTGGAGAATCCCAAACTACACCTGGTATATGTGGGCCAGCTTTGTCGATGCAGGAAAGGAGCATCTGCTAATCTTGGGTCATCCTGCTAGAGGTGTTCCTGAATCAGTTAAGGAAGACCTTTTACCTTAATAATTATACGGATTCCAACCTCCAATATGTACCTTTACGATTTTAGTTGTACTTTATATATGTAGACATAATATATGGGTACCTACGTCTGCTAGGATTGATACATTTATTTTGAAAATATTTTCAAAGATAGACACTAATGATAATATCAGATAATTTTCGCGTACAAAGCATATTTGGTTATCGTGAGGTAAAACTTGCTCCTAATGGTGTGTGTTTGCATTGTGTGATGGGATGCAGTTCTTATGGTAGCTTCAATTTCAAAAAAGCATGCATGAAATTTTGAAACCCTTTTGATGATTGTTTTCATATATGTATGGTTTATTACCTAGTTCTCAAGCTGGTTAATCCATGCCCGACTCGAATGTTTTGGCACACGGGTCAGATCCGATTGTATTTCAATTTAGACAAGATTCGTAGAGTGCCAAAACAATTCCAGAAGAGTTGGTGATTTTTGTCTGAAGGCAGGGCATATTCTACTATCTATACTTAGATGTCGTGGTTGTAGTATGTGAGGATAGTGTTTATAACTATCCATGGTATGGTTACTCTGACATTTTAAATGTTTTCCGCTGTAAAGTTATATTGAATATTACATTTGTTCTATTCTACTATGAGATTCTGTTCTTCGCTTTTTTTTCTATTCTAATGCGTTCGCTCTGATAAACCCCAATGGATTGAGTTTGCGAGATTATGTTTTACGGTACATGAACACCGTGGATGTGTTAAGTATTGACTATCGAAGATTCGAAATTCGGTTTATCATAGGACTTTTCGTGGATGCTTACTTTTTTGATTGGGCTTTTGTGGTCTATAATCGGTTCAAAGGGCGAGGGTCTGCGGGTCTATGGAGTAAAGACTCGTTGGAGACAGGATGAGTAACTCATTTAAGATAGGTTTAGTAACACCCTAAAATGAGTTGGTAGTATTATATATGAGAGACGTATTTGTGATTTTCATATATAAACAATTTTGATTTTATAGAAGAATAATATATATTTTATATACAAAGGGATTATGTTTTGATAACATGTAAGTTATATTTGAAAAGTTAACCAGCCAACGGATTGCTGAATGTGATGTATGGTAATTAGTCTAACTAATTAAGAAAAGTATAAGTATATACTTAGATAAGTCTAGCTATAAGGTACTAAGTAGGGTAAACTTAATACTTTGTGAAATATTAGATAATGTTAGTAGATTAAACATGATATTCTTTGGTCGTTTTAACGAAAAGATTTTAGAAAATGTATAGGTATAAAAGGTTAGTCTAAACTTATTTTCTAATTGGAATCTCTTTATTTAAATTGTAGAGGGGTGAGAAGCTTTCAGTTCGGCAGTACTTGGCAAGATTCAGAGAGCCTTCTGCATCCAACAGTTCTTTTTATAACTCAGGTGATAGTTTGTCAGACTCCAAGAGTGGTGTTTGCCTGAATAGTTCTTCAAATACTACAGATCATAGCAGCTTCGATGATACCTATCAGATGCCACCTCATCCTTTAGATCAGTAGAGGCTTTAGATTCAGATTAGATCCATAGCATGTTCCAATGAAGTCAGATTCCATAGAGCCTGAGGATTCAGGTGCTTACGATGATTTGATGTTGGAAGTCGATGAGGTTCTTGAGTATGATTTAGCTAGTCACGTCATTATACATGATCCAATTCTAGCATTACTACTTGTAGTAGATAATCAGTAGCCGCAGATGACAGAGTTTATCCCTGACTCTATTCCTGTGGTTATTCCAGAGGTTATTCATGAAGAGCCCGAGTGGTTATTACCTGAGTTACCACATCTAGAGTTTGTTGGGTCGGAGTGGGATGGAAACCAGATGAAGTAGGAGTTGGGTATTATATTAGGAGATTTTTCATATCTTGCAGTGATGGAAGACTAACTAGCATGGGATCTAGCACAAGAGATTGATGAGGAAGATGAGACGGTGATGGGTCCAGAGATTGATGAGGCTGACTACGATGCCAATGATGCCTTGATGAGGAGAAACCATGGTTCTGGATGACCATTGCTTTGATGATGAGGAGGAGATTCCGGTAGATGATCCCGACGACTTTTGGGTTGAGGAGTATCTAGCACAAGGATGACGTTTGGGTGAGCCAGGCTTTGATCTAGGTAAGGCAGATCAGGAAACAGGGGAGGTAGAGATTTCAGGACCTTCAGTTCGTGATTCCAAGGAGGATTAGGGAGTCGGTTGTTGCTTCAGTCTGTGTTGATATTATATATGTGGTTAGATCTCATTTTGGTGCAGATAAGCACAAGGTATATATTTTGGGCACGACACCATTTTCATATCGTATATACCACCTCAAGTACGTAGTACATGCTCAAGTTGGTAGGTTTGGTGCATCTACATAACTTATACCTCAAGGGGCACTATACACTTGGGTATATGTTCTGCCTATGATTTCAGTATGATATTCTACTTATCATGTACTAGGATGTGATATGATTTGACACTTTTGGTTATAGATGCATGAGTATTGTTTCAATATTCTATTATTTGCGTCATTCCGAATTCGAGGACGAAATCTTTTTAAGTAAGCGAGATTATAACGACCCGCATTCTACGCATCGAAGTATCGTAAAATATTTATTTCTTTCACATACGAAGTCGTATGGTCATATAACTTTGGGAGACGACTATTGGGGTCATTTCACATGTTCATGATTTTTGCCGATTTTTAAATGACCGCTTTGCCCCTAGGTGGTACTATTTTGGCCATAACTTTTGATTGGAAAGGAGTTTTGACCTGAAACCACTTCCATTGCTCCGGATGATGGTTTACCTTCCCGTAGAAAGGTCACATTAGCCAAACGGACTCACCGTTTGGGAGATATGGTTGAAACAAGGTTTAGAAGGTGAAAAACAGCGTAACCGGGCCTAATTAGGGTGATTAGCAAGAGGGCCCATGACCCATTTCGGTATTAGAGATGTATAGGGGCTGATTAGGGTTAGAAAACATTTCTTTCAGCCGCCACTTTCATTCTTGGAACCCTAGCAATGGCCTCCAACACCCAAATCAACTTCTAATCACTTTCTAATCAAGTTTTGGCTTAATCAACACCAAATCAAAGAAGATCTTCACCAAATCAGTATTAGAGCTGCTGTTATACATCAGTATTCGCCCAAATCAGTGAGGTTTCAGTTCTGAAAATTTTATTTGTGGCCAAGTTGAGTGATTTGCATAGTTTTGCACTAATTGCGGTTAATTAAGAGTAAATAGTGAAGATTAGCGAATTTATGCATAAATAAATTCTGGAAAAATATTTATAAATTCTTAAACACTATTTTAGACCTCTGTTAGAAGTTTGGGTTGATTTGGTTAAGTTTTACTAATCCTATCATCATTTGTTGTTAAACATGCTTAAGGGAAAATGTGGAATTTTGACTATGTTTGATCCGTTGTAACCTATCAAATTATTGTTTTGGTATTTATGGTCGATTTTATATGTTGCTATGACTGTATGGTATGCTTTGAGATTGATTAGAAAGTTAGAATGGTCGAAAACGCCATCGTGTGGCGTAAAATAGTCGCTGGAAGAAGTTGCAGGAAAATATGCAGAACCGGATCGGATCGCCCCTGCTCTCCACGACCTGACCCGTTCCGCAAGTCACGATCCACAAGCTGACGCCATGAAGGAAGGACCACGACCCGATTGCAAGGCTCCTTCACGATCCGCCATGCCCCACCCATCACGAACCAGAGGACTTCGAGGTGCCACGAGCCAGACCTGGATGTAGACACCACGATCCGAAACAGGGCCACGATCTGGACGAGATGTCACGAGCCAAATGGAGGACCACCATCTGGATCTAGAGCGTCATCACGACCTGGAGTGGGACTCGCGACCGACCCGAACCAGAATGGTGCGATCCGACCCGATGGAGGGTGAAGCACGAACTGAACCACTCAGGGGAGCACGATCTGAGGAGGAGAACTGAATGAAGACCGATCCAGAGAAGAAGGTGACGACTAAAACCCGAGATGCAAAGGTAGTCCAAATGAGAAGTTTGTACTCAGGATCCAGTTGGGAACCAACAAGTTAACTTCACAATCGTACTTTGCTGCGGGACGTGTGGAAAGGAGTTGCCGGTATTCATAACTTTGGTTCACCACTGAGAGATGGATAGTAGGCTCGTAGTGATAGTTGTACGGGGTTGGACTCCGTCAGGGCCTAGGTGACCAAATAGTGGATATCGTATGCTTTACGCACTGAGTGAGTGATGTGAGGATGGTTGCTATGTTTGATTGTTTGCCATCATTATAACATGCACACACCCACCCCCGTATTCTTTACACCATATGTTAGTGGCACCTTAGAGTATTGAGCGGTATATTGTGCTAACTCTTTGGTTGCAGGTCCAGGTTCAGGTATGATTGGATTATACCTGTTATTGTTTTGTTTTGCTGCTTATCGCTCATACCAGACTTTTTGTCTGACCCAGAGTTTTATGTCTCTTCTTATTACTTTGGGTGCTCTCACGAGCAGACTAGAGACAGATTAGCTGGGTATGCACGAGTAGCTGATCCGGAGACGAGCAGGAGGCTCCCACGTATGATATATAGATATTCTCCCTGTGTTGTTAAAGGTCACTGCTTGGGCATTAGTAGTGTATCTTCTACTTTTACCTTCTTTTGTTTTAGAGACAGTAATTTGGCAAGTTGTAATAAGCTGTATTTGGATTTCCGCTGCTCTGATGATGATGTTGATGTTGGTTTTAGTTATCAGCTTATGCACTGTCTCGCCTGTTTTATGTCAAGTATATTATTATTATATTTTGTTCCATGCGCTGTGAGACATTCTACAGGTTCTTTGTTAGTTCATTCTCTTCTTTCCTTTCTTTGGAGACCATTCCGTGCTAGTCGGGCATGTGTACAACGCACTTTCGGAGGAAATGTCGACTGGTGCGGGGCGAGCCGTCACACTTGGTATCAGAGCTCTAGGTTGCGTAGTTAACCTAGGGAAGTTATCAGGGAGAGATAGTATACGTATATGAGAGCGCGTATTTGTGATTATTTTGATTTTTAAAAGCTATATATATTATTAGTATAGCTAAGGATAAAGTCGCACTGCACTAACACCACAAAGAGGATGGTTAATCGTTTTTTATGTGAAGATTAAACGATGAGCCGAGACGCAAGGGGTACCGGTAGAGCAGCCAATAATGGGAATGCTGCTGACATGAGGATGATGTTTACTGACCTCATGAGAGATATGCTTAGAGATGTTCAAAGGGCAGCTCCCAATGCTGGTAATGGTGGTGGTCCTATAGTGCAGGCGCCTAGGGCCAATTTCTCCAAGCTGAACAAGGATTATATTACTCTTGGTGGGAAGCCGTTCCACGGAACGGAGTCGGCTACGGATGTTCAAGATTGGTTGGATAGCTGTGAACGTATCTTTGAAGACTTAGGTATCGAGGATGCGATGAAGAGAAGGCTAGCATCCCGTCAGCTGCAAGGACGGGCAATGAATTGGTGGAATGCTATTAAGGCGGCTACTCCAGAGGATCAAGTCACTTGGGATCAGTTTAGAACTCGTTTCAGTGATAAGTTTATCCCAGCTGCTCAGAAGTCAGAATTGTTTAGGAAGTTCTTGGAGCTTAAGCAGAATGGTAGGGCAGTCTCGTAGTATATTGTCGAATTCGACACTTTGTTGAAATATGGGTTATCCCTAATAGATACTGCGTAGAAGAAGAACGAGAAGTTCATAACTGGTTTAGATGGGTACTTGGGGGAAAGGCTTATAAACCACATCGATGAGATGTTTGAATCGATTGTACGAAAGGCATTAAGGTCAGAGAGTCTTTACCCTAAGCCAAAGACCGAGGTTGCTATTGCATCTGCAGAGGAGCCAAAGCCGCAAGCAGGCGGTGGAGGCAAGAATAATTCCCAGAATAAGAGGAAACAAAACCAAACCATGGATGGTCAGAATAAGAAAAATAAGAAAGATGGCGAGTGCTTTAGCTGTGGCAAGAAGGGCCACTATGCCAGAGATTTTCGGGAAAAGCCTGGGGAAAGGAAGTGCTTTAATTGTGGCCAAGCAGGACATCACAAGAATGAATGTCCACAATCTCCTAGGGAGAAGCAGACCGTGAAAGCATATGCTATCAACGCTATTCCTTCTTCGTCGAATGCCCCAACCGCAGCGCAGAAGGAAAAAGGTGTCGTCATTCGAGGTATGCTTTCTATTTAAGATGTTTTTGATCGAGTTTTGTTTGACAAACCTGAGTTAGTCGATAGACCTTTAGTAGTGACGAACCCGATTGGTGGTTCGACTAGCCTTAGTATGATTTGCCGTAACGTGGTCTTATCGAGTCATGGATGTATGTATATTTGTAATTACTTAGTTTTTGGCTTTACTGGGTTTAGCATTATTTTGGGAAGTCGATCTACTCTAAAGGAATAGGGTGGTATTAGGTACCTACCTAATGATGGCAATAATAATTGGAGTTAAGGAAGCTGAGAGATTATCGTTGTAATAAGTTCTAGTTGTCTATGGGAGGCAAATGAGTGCTCCAGTGCTTAGTTGTTTTGCTAGTATCACTTCACGTGGATTGTCCGAATTCGGAGGAGATGTTCCTTGGGTGCTTGTCTGATATTGGTTTAGGCCTTTGGGCCTTGTGCTTGGGGAATGTCGAGTTCGACTAGGATGGTTAGCGCGAGAGATAAATAATTGTTGCAATTCTTCATTGGATGATATCTTGGTTTACTCGAGGAGTGATGGGAAGCAGTGACATGATTAGACTGTTCAATGGTATAGACTGCCCCGAGTTAGACTCGATAGGGTTATAAGATGACTCGAGTGGGACTCGAGAAAGATGCAAAGTAATGAATTGTTTAGGACCCTATGTTGATGTTCTTTTTGAAAGAATTGGATGTGTTAGTTGATCATGGAGGATGCAACAAAGGTTAGGATGATTCAAGTTGGACTTGAACTCGTAAAAAAAAGGTGTTCGTCGATCTTAGAGCGGCAACAAATAGGGAGACGACTCACGTTGGACTAGGGTTTGTAGGTAATGGATACTCAAGACTGGGTCTGAGTTTATGGGTAATAGATTGGCTCGAGTTGGACTCGAGAAGGCTGCAAGGAATTGGAATGGCTCGAGTTGGACTCGAGAGGGCAGCAAGATAATGGATAGATTTGGGTGGGACTCGAGTGTTTCAGGGTTATCTGGGGACGCCCACTTACCTTGGATCCGTTGGACGTGATCTAGTTATCCTTGGAGGATAAACGTACGGTAGTCCGTTTGGAGGCAGGGCTTCCATTAGTTATTGATGTTGGTTGGACAAGAAATACAGGTATCGATGTATTCATGGCTTTAGAAGGTGATAGATAGGATTTGTTTGATGGATGCTATGGTTGTTGTGTTTGTTCCTACCTTTCTTCTTTTGAATATCACCTGTAGGATCCCGTTGAATGGAAATAGGATAAGTTCGTTGATCATGGTGATATGACGGGTGTAAGATACTTTACGTTAGACTTG
This sequence comes from Allium sativum, assembly GCA_030737875.1. Taxonomy (NCBI): domain Eukaryota; kingdom Viridiplantae; phylum Streptophyta; class Magnoliopsida; order Asparagales; family Amaryllidaceae; genus Allium; species Allium sativum. The sequence goes on along the minus strand of CM060913.1, from coordinate 547,091,923 downwards.
AAGTATGTTTGGGCATTGTGGAGCGTCCGTTATCTTGGAGATTCAACAAATATAGGAGTTTCAGTTGGACTTGGACTCGTAGGTAAAGTACCTAGATTCATTGGATGAGTCTAGTTCACCTTTAGAAGGTGAATGTACGTTGGACGTGCAGTACGAATATGGGTAGGGTACTTGGGTTCATTGGATGAGTCTAGTTCACCTTTAGAAGGTGAATGTACGTTAGACGTACAGTACAGATATAGGTATAGTGCCTAGGGTCATTGGATGGATCTAGTTTGCCTCTAAGAGGTGAATGTACGTTGGACGTGCAGTACGAATGTAGGAAGGACTCAAGTTGGACTTGAAAGGACATTTGGAATGTAGTTGAAAATTTGGCGTATAGGGTTGGATTACCTAAGAAGATGACAGTATAGACGGATGCCATAGTACCGGACTGGGTGCGATAGCTGACGCATTGGGTAGGAGACATGCCAGTTTAGAGGCTATTTTTCTGGAATGGAAGCAACTAGAGTATATCACGGGATATGACTTCAGACCTAAGTGTGAATTGGATTCACAAACGCTAGTAAGCTTGATGATTAGATCGATCTAGATCAAGTGGATCAGTTCCAGTCAGAGGGACGATCCCAACCTATTGGAAATTACCTCTAGGGTAGAGATGGGAATCAATGGCGAGAGAACGACTATACTTGGGAAGTAGAGGATGGCATAAGAAAGTCGTATCCAAAGCCCTTTGCCTGGTAAGATTTTAGCTGCAATGATTCTTCCCTTATTAGTAAACCGCATGCTAGGACATATTGGTTCTGTTTGTTTTGCATGTTTGATTGTTATGTAGGGCTGGTAGGCATGCGGGATTCTTTGTATGTTTTGGGTTAAGGAACTTCGGAGATGAAATTTCTTAAGGGGGGGGGGGGGGGAGAGTGTAACGACCTGCATTCTACGCATCGAAGGATCGTAGAATAATTATTTCTTTCACATACGAAGTCGTAAGGTCATATAACTTTGGGAGACGACTATTGGGGTCATTTCCCATGTTCATGATTTTTTTCCCATTTTTAAATGACCGCTTTGCCCCTAGTTGGTACTGTTTTGGCCATAACTTTTGACTGGAAAGGAGTTTTGACCTGAAACCACATCCATTGGCTCCAGATGATGGTTTACCTTTCCGTAGAGTGGTCACATTAGCCAAACGGACTCACGTTTGGGAGATATGGCTGAAACAAGGTTTAGAAGGTGAAAAACAGCTTAACCGGGCCTAATTAGGGTGATTAGCAAGAGGGCCCATGACCCATTTCGGGATTAGAGATGTATAGGGGCTGATTAGGGTTAGAAAACATTTCTTTCAGCCGCCAGTTTCATTCTTGGAACCCTAGCAATGGCCTCCAACACCCAAATCAACTTCTAATCACTTTCTAATCAAGTTTTGGCTTAATCAACACCAAATCAAAGAAGATCTTCATCAAATCAGTATTAGAGCTGCTGTTAGACATCAGTATTCGCCCAAATCAGCGAGGCTTCAGTTCTGAAAATTTTATTTGTGGCCAAGGTGAGTGATTTGCATAGTTTTGCACTAATTACGGTTAATTGAGAGTAATTAGTGAAGATTAGCGAATTTATGCATAAATAAATTCTGGAAAAATATTTATAAATTCTTAAACACTATTTTAGACCTCTGTTAGAAGTTTGGGTTGATTTGGTTAAGTTTTACTAATCCTATCATCATTTGTTGTTAAACATGCTTAAGGGAAAATGTGGAATTTTACTATATTTGATCCGTTTTAACCTATCAAATTTTTGTTTTGGTGTTTATGGTCGATTTTATATGTTGCTATGACTGTATGGTATGCTTTGAGATTGATTAGAAAGTTAGAATGGTCGAAAACGCCGTCGTGTAGCGTAAAAAGGTCGCTGGAAGAAGTTGCAGGAAAATATGCAGAACCGGATCGGATCGCCCCTGCTCTTCACGACCCGACCCGTTCCGCAAGTCATGACCCACAAGCTGACGCCATGAAGGAAGGACCACGACCCGATTGCGAGGCTCCTTCACGATCCGCCACGCCCCACCCATCACGAACCAGAGGACTTCGAGGTGCCACGAGCCAGACTTGGAAGTAGACACCACGATCCGAAGCAAGGCCACGATCTGGACGAGATGTCACGAGCCAAATGGAGGACCACCATCTGGAGCTGGAGCGTCATCACGACCTGGAGTGGGACTCGCGACCGACCCGAACCAGAATGGTGGGATCCGACCTGATGGAAGGTGAAGCACGAACCGAACCACCCAGGGGAGCACGATCTGAGGAGGAGAACTGGATGAAGACCGATCTGGAGAAGAAGGTGACGACTAAAACCCGAGATGCAAAGGTAGTACAAATGAGAAGTTTGTACTCAGGATCCAGTTGGGAACCAACGAGTTAACTTCACAATCGGACTTTGTTGCGGGACGTGTGCAAAGGAGTTGTCGGTATTCATAACTTTGGTTCACCACTGAGAGATGGATAGTGGGCTCGTAGTGATAGTTGTACGGGGTTGGACTCCGTCAGGGCCTAGGTGACCAAATAGTGGATATCGTATGCTTTACGCACTGAGTGAGTGATGTGAGGATGGTTGCTATGTTTGATTGTTTTCCATCATTATAACATGCACATCCCTACCCCTGTATTCTTTACACCATATGTTAGTGGCACCTTAGAGTATTGAGCGGTATATTGTGCTAACTCTTTGGTTGCAGGTCTAGGTATGATTGGATTATACCTGTTATTGTTTTGTTTTGCTGCTTATCGCTCATACCAGACATTTTGTCTGACCCAGAGTTTTATGTCTCTTCTTATTACTCTGGGTGCTCTCACGAGTAGACTAGAGACAGGTTAGCTGGGTATGCACGAGTAGCTGATCCGGAGACGAGCAGGAGGCTCCCACGTATGATATATAGATATTCTCCCTGTGTTGTTGAAGGTCACTGCTTGGGCATTAGTAGTGTATCTTCTACTTTTACCTTCTTTTGTTTTAGAGACAGTAATTTGGCAAGTTGTAATAAGCTATATTTGGATTTCCGCTGCTCTGATGATGATGTTGATGTTGGTTTTAGTTATCAGCTTATGCACTGTCTCTCCTGTTTTATGTCAAGTATATTATTATAATATTTTGTTCCATGCGTTGTGAGACATTCTACAGGTTCTTTGTTAGTTCATTCTCTTCTTTCCTTTCTTTGGCGACCGTTCCGTGCTAGTCGGGCATGTGTACAGCGCACTTTCGGAGGAAATGTCGACTGGTGCAGGGCGGGTCGTCACATATATGTTCTGCCTGTGATTTCAGTATGATATTCTACTTATCATGTACTGGGATGTGATGATTTGATACTTTTGGTTATAGATGCATGAGTATTTTTTCAATATTCTATTATTTGCGTCATTCCGAATTCGAGGACGAAATCTTTTTAAGTAAGCGAGATTATAATGACCCATATTTTTAGTAACTTTAAAATATGGATTTTTAAGTATATTTAAAAGGATATTTAAATGGATAAGTTTGGTTGGATTTCAAATTTACAGAATATTGGATTTTTATATTTAAACAACTATTATTTTAAATAAGTAATATAAGAGTTAAATATATTAAGAAATATATTGAAATTTATTTACAAAATAGTGAATAAATCGGCAAAATTATCAACTAGTCTTGTCAAGTTAAAATATTAATATAATTAACAAATTTGGTTTGCAAATATTGATAAAACAAGGTTAGTGGATTTTTAAAATTGATTTAAAAGTACGTATGTTAAATTTCAATATTTTAATATTATTTTATTAGCCTAAAAATAGCCATTTTCAAAATGTCTCAGAATTCAACGAGACTTAATTCATTAGATTTGTATTTGTGAAATATAATAGGATTTCGAATTTTGTATCGATCGGACTTACAGTTTGATCGTGCGAGTTGAAAACGTATAGAGGTTGCTTAATTAAATCCAAGTTTATTTAAATCAATCAACTCTTTACACAACTTTCTAAACTCCCCTAGCTTTGACATCTCACCAACTCTCCCCTCCACATGTAACCCTCTTCCACTTTTCTACCCTCTTAAGTTACTTAGCCTAATATAAGCAATGATGCATTTCATTTGTATTCATTTTATTTTTGTTTTTCATTTCTTCATTCTCTTCTTCTTCCTTCAAAAACTCCAAACACCCCCTCCTCCTCACCACCGCTAACCAGCAGCTCCCCCGCCCCTCCACCAACCATGTGTCAGCCTCCCTCTCCCCACGTAGGCCCCTTTATACAAAGACCCATCTGTTCCTCCTTTAAAGCCCAAAACTCCAACTTTTACCCCATTTTGAAACTACCCAAGACACTTGCACCCTCTACCACCACCGCTTCCTCTGATGGACACTACACCACGACGCATGCCACACAACAACCCCACTCAGGCCATGGAACCTACACCCTATAGCCAAGCCTAAAACACTGAAGGATCCCACATTTCTTCTCTTAAATGCAAATAAAAATATATATGCCAGTATAGTGTTTGCAAAGTGTTTGAAGTAGAAAGGTGACAACTTGGTTGCTATGTGAAATCCGAAGTTGTAGTGAAGTTGAAGAAGTCCTACGCTAAAATTTGGAGGAGTGGAAAAGTTACGGTGAGCTAATTTTGCTCACGTTTTGTAATGGCCCATATTTTTAATTGTTTATTTGAACGTTTAAAATTGGTTTTAAATGTTGTTTGGAGAATTTAATAACTTAAATTCAATAATTTTGTATATTTTCGAATTTCGTTTCAACCGTGCGCTCGTGTGAATTATAAACGTCAAACGTTATACGCTATATAAATCGTTAATCACTTTTGTAAAATATCCTTGGTCGCATCAATAAAAATCGTCGGTCACCTCAAATTAAATGCTCTGTTGCTCCTTGTGCTTCGCGCGACTCTTTTTCAGTCTGATCGGCCACATATAAAATTTCGGAACCATGTGCAAATCCTTATTAGTTAAAATTTTCAGTTGGATCTTATAATAATAATAATATCATCCATCCTTATCGAATTTAATTTCCTGCTACGATTTTTAGCTTTTCACATAGCAACCATGTGCTTCTACGCCTAATTTCCTTTTTTTCTGACAACCATGTGCAAATTTTCAGTGAAACATGTGTGTTTCCTTCCATTCGAAGACTCAGGCTATATATAAACCAACTCCCTCTTCGTTCTCTCAACACTGCAAAAACAAACGAAAGCTTCAGCTGCTTTTCTATTCAAAAACAAAAGTTTAAAATTCCCTATAAAATCATACACACAACCGAATCATGCCGTTTTGGATTCATTAGAATCCTAGAGCTGAGGGCTTCAACATGGTATTATTTGTTTGTGTTCCAGAAAAAGAATATGATGCTGGAATTAGTGGCAGCAAGGGGAGTAACACTGGGGTTCGGGTGAACTCAGATGGCTCGTGAGGTAAAAATGAGATCGACATGGAGTTTCTGGGAGGCTGCATGTGTAGCATGACGCGGGATTAGAGGTTGCGGCGAGTTCTTCGTTAAAGGTATGGAGTGGGAGAGCAACGTTTTTTCTTCTGAAAATATAGGGAAGGAAACATGGGTTTGTTTGCAGCTGGAATGGGAAGCTGCGCATGAGGAAGATGATGTGGTAGGCTTTGAGTGCTGTAAGGGCTTCAACCTATTTGTATTTAAAGAAAAGAGGTTGCTGACCATGTTTTCGTGGGAAGGGATACTGGAGCAGAGAGTATGCGTTGGAGAAGGAAGAAATGGGGGCAACATGCGTTGCGTATGGGGGAGTAGTAGTATATGGAAGAAGCGGGCTTTGAATCAATTATTGGGCTTGGGCCCTTTAAAAAAAGAAAAGGAAACGAAAGGAGTTACGACACTTCATGCATGATGGAATACAACATGGAGGAGAATTAGAAAGGAAGGAGAAAAATACAAGGGGATGGCAGTTGCAGAAGTTAGAATGGGTTGGACCTTCTAGAGGAAAAAAATGAGATTGCAAGGGAGGTGGTTGGTTGATGTAAGTTAAAAGAGGGTAGAGTTTACAGAAGAAATCATGTTTGGGGAGCTTAATGTTGTTAATATCATTATTAAGGTAATGATTAGGCTTAATTAAACTATTTTAATTTAATTAGTTTAAAGTTAACGATCGTTTAAATTATTCAAACTTGTTAATACAATAATTTGTTCATTCGTTGACAGAATTCAATGAAACAAGTCACGCTGGAACCGCAGAGGCGAAGGCTACGCAGTCGAGCTGCTTTGGTCGGAACTGAAAGCGATGAGAATTTTATTTAATTTTAAATGCTCGTTTAAAATTAAACAAAACAACGCGAATTGTCAAAGGAAAATAAAATTGGTGAGTTAACTCACACATATTTCTGGAATTCTATGACGTGCTGAATTCATAATATCATAATTTAAAATTGATAATATAAAATTGAATGTTATGGATGACTATTGGTTGTTGATTTTTTGATTGGTTGATAGTATTTATATTTCGTCGTTTAAAAGAAGTAGGTTAATGAAAATCAATTATTATGTTATTATTCAATGATGTTATGATCTGTGATGCAGGGAAGAACAGGTTGGAGGGATCCAATCGGATTCCTTAAATAATTGTGTGTTATTCGTCGTTCATATTATTTATATTTTTATTGTTTACCCCAAATGACATTATAACCTGTTTGGATGATGATAATTGATTGGATGTTGATCGTTTGAATTTAAATTCAATGATTGTTGGATTTTAAATAAATACACTATTGATTAAGGGATTGGCAGTGAATGGCCTAAAAACCATTGCTCTTAGACATCATTTTGCTGTTAGGCGAATTGACGTGTTTTAAGTTATAAAAATTATTTTTATAACTGAATCGAAGTTTTAATTTTATTTCATATTAGTAATTTAAAATAGACCTATTATAAATATATATGTATTTATAATCGTGTATTTAAAATGGATATATTATAAATATATATGTATTTAAAATAGACGTCACATAAGTTTTTATAACAATTAAAGGGGATTTTATTAAATTAATTATATTATTAATTTAAGAAGGAGGATTAATGAAATTCAGTTAACAGTTTAACTGATGTTTAAAAGTTTTAGAAGCCAAATGTTTAAATCGGTATTGGTTACTATATTAATTATCTCAATTAATCTAATGGAAATAGTTTTTCCAAATAGTTGTTAAATTTGACAAATGTTCTTCAAAGTTAATTAATCTTCAATTAACTGTGTTTTAAGTGAATATCATGTTGTTTATTATTAACAAAATTACTTATTGTTTAATAATCTTTTAAAATTGATTGACTATTCTATTTTAAGTCAATAATGAAATATATTACTCTTGTTTAGTTAATATTGAAATGAATCATTAGAGCGATTATCTTTTAAATTGAATTAAATTGAAAATAATCGAGTTGTCACAAGATTTTAGTAAAATTGTAAAAATGGTTGGTATAAGTATTTTACTTAATAATGAACCCAAATATGATAAATGAAGATATTGTATAAATTGACATCAAGTGAAGGAGATTACTTAATAATTGAATTCGGTGTTGTAATTAAAATAATGATTTCAAAGAGAAGGAAAGTTTAATAAATTAAGTAAAATAGATTGTACTTTCAAAAAGATTACAAATGTAAGAATGGTTCATAAAACCAAGCGATAAATAAGATTTTTGATGGTTTAATATTGATTTTTGAATTGCATGCTTCTATCTTAAGATAAGAACGTTGTTGATCAAGGTCTGAGAGGTAATTAGAATACCCAAACTTGAACGGCTACACCATTACCAAGAGATGGTATTAGTTTGTAATGGTAGAAGATGTTGTAAACTATTAATTGATTCTATAAGAATAATATTGCAACGTTCATTTGCAAAGAAATTAGAAATTAATAAAACCAATTGGTTTTATAATAACAAGGTATGACTTGATGTTACTTTTGCCCATATAAGATCTGGTAATGAAACTATGCCAATTGGTTATGTAATATAATAATACTTCCGAATAAAGGAAAAGAAGAAGAGGTTTTGGCAATTATGCCATTATTAAAATTTAAGTTATGGTTACATTTTCAAAGTAATGAGAACAGAACTAATTTGTCGAGATAAAAATATGAAATCGATCGATAAAAGGGATTTTAATGGAATGTTTTAATAAAAAGGACCAGAGCTGCCAATATACTTAGATATATTGTTAGATTTGATAGTTAAAGACCCAACTATGAAATCAATATGCATTGGACCTTTTGACTTGTTGTTTCGAAGAGACCGAGATGGGAACTAGACCCAAAACCACTTCGAACCAACGTTGCGTTCGAAACTAATTTGCAGGGATATGTATAAAGATGGAGCATTGAAGACCCTAAATCTTCATGAGCGGAAGAACTACTTGTTGAATTTATCTAGTTGATCCCTAGAGATATTCAGCAGTGATTATGTCATGATTGAAATATATGGATTGCAAGGACTACTCGATGTACTGAGTTTGCGAGATTGGGTTTTGCGGTACATGAACATCATGGATGTGTTAAGTATCGACTATCAAAGATCAAAAATTCGGTTTATCGCATGACTTTTCGTGGATGCTTACTTTTTTGGCTGGACTTGTTTGGTCTATAGTCGGTCCAAAGGGCGAGGGTCTGCGGGTCGTCACAGTCTGTGTCATTGTGTTTCCATCTTGGACGAGAAGGAATCTATATTCATTGATATTTCAGTTTTCCTTGTTGTTATGCTGATTTGTAAGCTAGATTGACCCATGTCTGGGTATTCCTCGGGTCATACTAAGTTGTTTTAGGTTTAGCTGGTATGCTTGGGGTTTAGCCATGTCACTATTGGAATATATCACTCGAAGTTACTTCCAGTTATGTGCCAAGTATTCGAGTTAATGTGTATTGTGTTTCGAGATGATCATGTGGGCATCATGGAATTATATTATGCAAGTATTATGCATGTCTATCCACATGAGAAGAAAAAATAGAGAGCACATAATTGACGTACGTAAGTCTTGTTAATGCAAATTTACGAATGGTCGCCCCTAACAAGCCTTATTCTTTGTTCTAATAGACACATTACTTGTTAAGACCTTTATTAGGGTGGTTATTGTGGTGGGACGTTACATATATTGTTTTCATTTCTTCCTCTTCTCATCATTCCATTCTCTTCAATTCCAGTTCTCTTACGTATTTCCCTTTCTTTCCCTTGTTAACGAACCTGCATCAATCGGGTGTTTGTACAGTGCACTATTAGGTTATATAAGCATCGGTGGTGCAGGGCCGTCGTCACACTTCCACTCCATAAATAAAGAACTTAAAGCCCTTTTCTTCCTACTTAATGCATCCTCTGCTACATTCCCCTTACCAGGGTATATAAAATCCCAATATTATAGGTTTCTAGAAACTTCATCCATCTCTATTGCCTTAAGTTCAAAACTCTTTGGAAGACAAAATACTTTAGCAACTTATGGTAGGTGAACAACTCAAATCTCCCTCCTAATAATTAATGCCTCTAAAACTTAATAATAAAGACTATGGTGACTATCTCAAGGTCATGTGTGTGGTAGTTCTTCTCATAGGACTTTAGCTGCCTGCTAGCGTAACACACTTTCGTACCTTCTTCATTAACACCGCTCCTAGTCATGTACACGTGTATCGATATATGTTATGAAAGGCTTAGTGCCACTAGATAGAACTAATACAAGTGCACTGGCTAAGGCTTTCTTAAATCTCCTAAAAGCTTATTCACAATTCTCATCTCAAAGAAAAGCTAAATTCTTCTAGTTGAGGCAAGTCGAGGACACGAAGTCTTAGTAAAGTTCTTAATGAACTTCGAATTGTAATCTGCAAACCAAGAAAACTTCTTACTTCTGTGGCATTCTTAGGAACTTGCGAAACTTGCTTTATTGCTACTTTGGCTTGATCGTTTGCCAAACTATGCTCAGAAACAACATGTTCAAAAAGCCAAATTTTGTCTTCCCAAAAGTGACACTTTGAAATTTGACCTTTAGCCTATATGCTCGGAGGTACTTAGAGTCTCCTCCAAATGCAAAGCATGTTCCTCCTTACTCTTCAAATAGACCTAAACATCATCTATAAATACCACTACAAACTAAATCAAAACACTTCATAACACCCTACTGATCAAGTCAACAATATAGGTTGGAACATTGATTAGTTCAAGGGGCATGACCAACCACATAAGATCTGTCGGGTACTCTAAAAGTAATCTTGTCTATACTACCTTTCGCTATTCTTAGCTAGTGGAAACCAAAGGTAAGATCAAGTTGAGTGAAAACCTTGGCTCCCACTAATTGATTGGCAAGATTGAAGATGCGAGTCAAATTATAACGGTTCTTTTTCATCATTTATTCAACTCTATCTAATCAACACAAAGCCTAAGCGAAACATCTTCCTTTAGTACAAGGATAACTAGTTCACCCTATTCTGAGATAATTATTCTTGTAAATATTCTCTATAAAGGATCCTTGATTTGTTTAGTTAGCTCGTGTTTTTGGTTTGGAGCCATATTTCTTACTAGTAATGCTACAGGTCTAGCATTATTAATGAGATATGTAACACCCCACGTCCATTAATGTCACTCACAAAGGGAATGCATTAACTTCCATGGAGGTTTTAAGTGAATATAGAACAGAAAAATTACAACAAGACAGATAATAAGTAGTACTTGGAAATCTAAAACTTTATTTCATTGCAGCGGAAATTAAAAATGTTTGTTACATCATAAAACCATAAATCAGAGTCAAGTACAATATCCATCTTGATAAAACAAAATACATAATCCCATTACATAAATAGCCATTAAAGAAGATAACAAGCTGGACTTTACTTCAGCGGTCCAAGCTTTCCAAAAGAGAAAACATGCAATTCAATCAAACTCCACTAGAGCTGGGCCCACCCTGAGGACCTGGAGGGGGAAAAAGATAGAAATAGAGGGGGTCAGACATAAAGTCTGGCGAGTATGATAATTCTAACAATACTATTATCAAAATAACTAGACTAAGGCATAAGCTGGAAAACAAGGAAATGTCTATGAACTATTGGGTATGGGAGAGCAGATAAAGATAACGTTAAAGGCACACCTAATTACTAACGAATAATTACTACACTGCACCACACCAGTCAACCTAAAGGTTGATCCCACTCACCGAACTTAGAAATTATATAAATAGCTTTGTGTACCCCTAGCTGACTATATAGGTGCCGCCTGCCCCTATCTCCGCTAGGTGTACACCACTACCCACTTTCGATCGGCTCCCTACTCGTAGATACCCGTGTTGGCCCCACAATGGGGTGTATCACTCCCCTAAAGTGGCAACCCGATACAACTTGAGGATGCACGGCTTATACCAACACGATGCAACAACGTCTTACCTACCAGCCCGGGTCCACACACGCATATGAAACCCGTTGGACTTGCGTTGCCACCGCTAACCCGTTTGGCCTCTTATAGTCAAGCCCAGTATGCGTGTCCCGTCCTCGACTTGGATCGAGCCAACAAAGATACGTTTGGGTTACTGGTTGAAATGGGCCCCCTTTACTTACCACAAGCTATCCACCTAAGCTTGTCCCCACTAGTACATCCCACTTAACCCTCTGAGTCATGTTCATTCACATGTGTGTTTGGTTAAGTCTTACTAATCGTATTTCAAATGCCATTAAAGGCACCCACTAGATTCCTCATGCCACCCAAGGCACCTACTTAACCCCATGTCCCACTTCACATGTTTATCTGGTTAAGTATTTCTTAATTCATTCAGGCCATAAGCTCATAAAGACCTCTCACATTAGACTCGCACTTATGGCAGCTAGATTTGTCGGGCGGGTCCGGGCAGTCTTACACCATAAAAGAGTCTAACCTCGTGTCTTTACAACTGTTATGCTTTAATTTGGGCTTAGGACCTCTCACATTGGGCTGACATTTGTGACTACTGGATTCGTCGGGCGGGTCCGGGCAGTTTTACGTCACAAACGAGTCCAACCTCGTGTCCTAAGCATTGATTATTACTTATAATCTTTTACCCCAGTTTTAATATTTTCCCTATTCAAATTATTAATTAATTCCAATTTTAACGATGTCCATAATTGACTCAATTATGGCCATCCATTTATGGCATGCAAAATCATATCAATTGCACCCCAATTTCTTAATATTAAATCCTTAATATTGCCCCTACGCGACGTTATACGTTCGCTTATTCAACGCAAAATATACGTTAGACTCGAATAGTCTAACTCATAGCACAAAGATAAATTATCACAACATATAGACAAATAAAATAGATCTAATCATAATAGAGGTGAAACTTGCATAAAACTACACATGTCATGGATCTAAAGGTGTCAACTTGTTTGGTTAAATGTCACAACTTACATAATATGATCATAACCCAAGTTCATGTATAAACTTGCATATGTGGTTTATGCAACATAATGATGGTGTGAACTAGCATCTAACACATAGAACTCACACATGTCATAGCATAATTCTAGATCTAAATAGATGCCATAATTCTAGATCTAAATAGATGTCATACAATATTTGAGATTATACATACTAATAAATCTAAACTTGCATAGGTACATGTGATTTATCATGTGAATCATCATAGCCCAAATATATATAATCAACATCATGATTCATAAGCTAACTACAACATAATAACATCATGGCTTTGTAACATCGCAACTTAGCATAGAAACTTGCAACATATACAATATCATCATAGGATGATTTACAACATATAGGATATCATCATCACATAACATAGGATTTACAACATACATGATAACATAAGGTTTACAACAACATATATGATAATTCACATCATTTTCTTATGATCCTTATCACATCTTAATGTAATTAGTTTGCTAATAATCTTGTTAAGATCATCACACTCACAATTAGAGAAGAAAGAGAGTCTTGATTTGCTTTAGAGTTGAGTAGAATTAGAGTTTTGATTAGCTTTTTTCCTTCTTAGTTGGCGGCGGCTACACTGAGTTCCATGGCGATGGCATGACGGCGGCTATTCTATTTTTCATGTGATTTTAGAGTGAGAGACTACCTAGGTATATATAGAGTTTAGGATTTATTTAGACCGTCAGATCAACTCAGAACTAACCTGGACCGTTAAATTAGCCAACTCAGCCCTAAAGACACATCAGCAGCTCAAGATTGGGCTCAGCCAAAACCTGGCCGACTGGACCAGGTCGACACCCAAGTCGACTGTGCAGTCGACCTGGTCTTGGGGGTGTCGACTGCCCAGTCGACTCTCCAGTCGACCTGGGGTGTTGGGCGTGAAATTTCCCGCCTGGCCTATTTGACTTCGAATTTTGAATTTTGAATTTTCTGAAACTTCCGATGGCCATATCTCCTTCATACGAAGTCCAAATCACGCAAACTCGGACTCTGTTTCAACCAGAATTCTGAGACGAACACAATGGCGCAACCCGTTTCCCACAATTCTCACGGCTGAGATTAGTTATTCTTTAATTTGTGAATATTAATATTAGCAGAATTACGGGGTGTTACATTCTCCCCTCCTTAAAGGATTTCGACCCCGAAATCTTCAAGTCAAGAAGAATGTATATCCTAACATCCAATCGTCCATCTACTCAACCATCAAACACAGGCATCCATTGTCCTTATAGACTTCTAATGCTTTCATGTTTAAATGCACAGTGTGTGTATATGTCCGTATCTATTGCAAAATCAAGGGTCCACTGATTCAGTTGACCTCCTTAATGCAAATCATGATAGTGCCATGCGTCCATTATGTATGCAAAAGTTCCTTAATGCTACATATTATCTCTATATGCGTGCACAATCATCATCTGAATGCAGCATCCATATGATAAAAAAATCCTCATACATCCATTTTACTAAATACATCCATATATATATATGCAATATGAAGTGACTGAGCCGATCTAGTGCCTAAAGTGTGTGTATATGCATCCACGAGCAACCACTAGCAAACACTCGCATCCACTATGCATCCATCATACATAACATGTCTCAAACACATGTTTCAATCATAGGATTACCCTATCTAAAGGTCAAGGATACTAGCGAGAGGACATACTAAAGATAAGATAAGTACAAGCTAAGCGATAAAGGAGAAATTAAAAGACATACCCTCAAAAAGAAAAGGGTACAATGAACGCATCTTCTCTTCCGTCTCCCAAGTAGCGTTGCTCTCATCATCTCCCCATTGTACTTTGACTAATCTGACCTCTCGATTTCTCAACTTCTTGATCTCCGACCCAAGAATGCATGTAGGAGCTCGTCGAATCGTCGCATCGCGCTCTATCTCCACCTCTCTAAGCAAGTTCGGCTCTACCACCTCCGCGGTCTCGTGTAGGCACTTCCTCAAATGTGATATATGGAATACGTCGTGTACGCCACTAAGTCTCTCAAGCAACTCCACTCTATACACCATATGTCCAATCTTCTCCTTAATAGGAAACGGCCCTACGAACCTTGGTGCTAATTTCCCAATGGACCCAAAGTGAACAACGTTCCGTAATGGAGACACTTTGATAAAGACCATGTCCCCAACATCAAACTCAAGATCTGTCCTTCTCTTATCCGCATAAGATTTCTGCCTATCTTGCGTTGCTTTCATCCTTCTTCGAATCAAATCAATCTTCTCCGAAGTCTCTCTAATCATATCGGGCCCAAGTAAGATCTTAATTCGTAGATTCCCACCAACATGTAGGTGAACGATAAGGTCGTCCATTAAGAGCTTCAAAAGGTGCCATGCCAATGCTGGACTGAAAGCTATTATTATACGCGAACTCCACCAATGGAAGATGCTCTTCCCATGTACCCCCAAAGTCTAGGATACATAGCCTCAAAAGGTCCTCTAGAATACGATTCACCATCTCGGTTTGGCCGTCTGTCTGAGGATGATATGCGGTGCTCAAACATAACTGAGTCCCTACTGCTTCTTGTAAGCTCCTCCAAAATTCTCTAGTGAAGATAGGATCGCGGTCGCTTACTATGCTAGAAGGAACACCATGCAATCGAACTATCTCTCAGACATACAGAAGCTAACCATGAAGCAATCCTCTTACTCTTCACGGGAATGAAATGGGCGCTTTTAGTAAGTCTACCTACTATAACCCAAATCCCCGTATTACCCTTCCTTGATCTTGGTAATCCATCCACAAAGTCCATCGAGACACTTTCCCATTTCCATAGTGGAACCTCCAATGGGTGAAGCAACCCATCGGGTTTCTTTTGCTCCGCTTTTACTTGTTGGCACCCCAAGCATCTAGCGACATGCTCGGCCACATCCCTCTTCATACCGGCCCAAAATAAAACTCGCTTCATGTCTTTGTACATCTTATCCCCTCCTGGATGAGTGGTCATCTTCGAACGATGTGCATCATCAAGAATTGTCTTCCTCAAGTCCTCGTCTCGTGGTACACAAAGTCTACTATCCCTACGTAACCACCCCTTATCATCTAGGGTATACCTACGGAGATGGCTTGATGACTCCCCTCTTTTGAGCTTCTCCACTAACTCAACCAACTGTGGGTCGTCTCGCTGTGCCTTACCAATCCGTCCCAAAAGCGTAGGTCTGACCTCCAAGGATGCTAGCAATTCGGGTACAAAGTCAACGGAAGGTCGAAAATCAAACATAGAGATGAATTCTAAGTTTTGCCATTCAACAAACAACGGACTCAAGGACAGCCTTTTCCTACTTAAGGCATCTGCCACCACGTTACCCTTGCCAGGGGTATATGCTATTTCGAAGTCGTAGGATGCTAAGAATTCCATCCACCTTTGCTGTCTTAAATTCAAGTCCTTCTGAGAGAATAAGTATTTTAAAGATTTGCGGTCAGTGAATAATTCGAATTTCTCGCCAAGAAGATAATGGCGCCAAGACTTAAACGCGAAAACAATTGCGGCCAACTCTAGGTCATGTGTAGGGTAATTTTTCTCATGCGCTCTCAACTGTCTTCCCCCATAGGCTATTACCCTTCCCTCCTACATTAAGACTGCGCCTAGTCCTGTCCCACAAGCATCGGTATAAACAGTAAATGGCTTACTCCCATCAGGCAACACTAAGACTGGGGTTGTGGTCAAAGCTCTCTTTAAACGTTGGAACGCATCATCACAATCTACGTCCCACGCGAAGACTAGGTTCTTCTTCGTTAGGCGTGTCAATGGAGCTGATATTTTTGCGAAGTCTTTGATAAACTTCCTATAGTAGCCAGCCAACCCCAAGAAACTTCTCACTTCGGTAGCATTTTTAGGGACCTTCCAATCTTGGATGGCCACCACCTTCGTGGGATCCACAGCTATCCCTTCTTTGGAAACCACGTGCCCTAAGAACCGTACTTCCTTCCTCCAGAAGTGACACTTAGTAAATTTAGCTTTAAGGTTATGCGCTCGTAGAGTCTCCAACACTTCCCTAAGATGTAGGGCATGCTCTTCTTCATTCTTAGAAAAGATCAAGATGTCGTCTACAAAGACCACCACGAATTTATTAAGGTACTCCCTAAACACCCTACTCATCAAATCAAAAAAGTATGCAGGGGCGTTTGTCAAACCGAAGGGCATCACTAGCCATTCATAGAAACCGTCCGGAGTCCTAAAGGCAGTCTTGTCTATGCTATCCTCAGCCACTCTCAATTGATGGAAACCAGTGGCTAAGTCCAACTGCGAAAACACTGAGGCGCCAACTAACTGGTCGAAGAGATCGTCAATCCTCGGCAGTGGGTGTCTGTTCTTCTTAGTAAGCTTATTAAGTTCTTTATAGTCAACACACAGTCTAAGGGACCCATCCGCCTTTGTGGCAAATACTACTGGAGCACCCCACTCCGATATACTTCGTCTTATGAACCCCTTCTCAAGCAACTCCTTCACTTGCGTATTGAGTTCCCTCCTTTCACGAGGAGCCATGTGGCGTACTGGCAAAGATACTGGTTTTGCATTATCCATAAGATATATTCGAAAATCTATCTCCCGCTTCGGAGGCAAGCCCTTCACCTCCTCAAACACATCCGAGTATTCTCGGACGACTCTAACAGATCGTAGATTCTCCACAGACGCGTCAAGCGATTCTAGATAACTTAGCATAACGGAATTTATGGGATTACAAAAGATTTCGAGAGTGTTGCCAAGGCGAGTCATGAGCCTAACTACTCTCCTTTCAAGAACGACCCCATTTCTGGATAACCAATCCATTCCTAAAATTAGCCCATAGCCCGTGAAGCCCAAAACATAAGCATCACATCTAAACTCAACGCTAAGTATAGAAATTTTCAAATCCAAACACATCATGGACAAATAAGCTGGGCCCCCAATTGGATTCAAAACAACTAAGGGATCCTCTATTAAACTGGTGTTTAAGTGCAGTGATTCAACTAATGATGTAGAGATAAACGAATGCAATGCGCCCGAATCGAATAAGGTACAGACATGATGATCAAACAGAAAAACTAAGCTTTCAACAGAAATGGTTCTACCTCGTTCTTGCAGCGGTGGGACCGCGAGAGCCTGAACTTGTCCCCTTGCCTGCCCTGGTGCCATAAGAGCCTGCACCTGTCCTCCCGAGGTAGACCCAGCCCTCTGCCCCTTCTTTGGGCAGTCCTTCACTAGATGTCCCGCTTCACCACAGTGAAAACAACCAGTCTTCTTTTTCTTTCTGCAATCCTTGCTGAGATGGCCTGGTGTCCCACAGTTAAATTATCTTTTCTTTCCTTTGCCATTATTGTCTTTACCACCCTTCTTGTTTTGCTATTGTGATTTCTTCTGATCCCCTTTCTTCTCGGGTGCCATATTAGCCTTAGCGCCTTTCTCCTCATGCATGAGTGCCATGTCTACTAGCTTCTCAAAGGTGGCCCCCATAGGAATGTGGGTCATAACCAACCCTTGCAACGGCCCATTCAAGCCTTTAACGAACCTCAGAGCCTTCTTCTCCGGCGTGTTCACCAAATCTAAGCCAAACTTTGCCAATTGGTTAAATTGGTTGACGTACTCTTTCACTGATAGATTTCCCTGCTTCAATGGAAAGAACCTTTCCATGTATAGATCCTCTTCTGCCCTTGAGAGAAACTTTGCCTCAAACCTACGTCTGAAATCCGCCCAAGAATCAACAGGACGCTCCCCATTAGTGACCTCCCACCAAAATGAGGCCTCTCCCTTCATCAACCATGCTGCTAATTTGACTTTCCTCCCCTCTTCTACTTCAAAGATTTCTAGCAATTCTTCCACCTCCTTAAGCCAATCTCTAGCTTCCACAAACGTTTCTGACCCTTGAAAAGGTTTCCCACCTATAGCCTTAAATTCCTTGCATGTCTTTGCAAAAGTATCAGCGTGAGGAGGGGGAGGAGGCGGAGGAGGAGCGGGTGCAACTGGTGGTGGAGGAACATTGGCTAGACCTGCAGCGGCCCTAGCCTCTAATAACCTCCTATACCATTCTGGTATCGTTACAACCTCCGGAAGGTTAAGATCTTCAGCCATGCTGAAACGAAAAAGGAAAGATTCAAAATGGAGAATTCGAAAGATAAAGATATATGGCTTTTGGGATTATGTTTTTCATAAAAAATTTCCTCTTTAAATTACTCATCAAGACATGTTTTTGAAAACACTCCTTCCAAAAATACTTTAGAAAAATAGTTTTTCTAAAAATTTTATCTGTTCTGGTAACCTTAAGCTCTAATAACATGTGTAACACCCCACGTCCATTAATGTCGCTCACAAAGGGAATGCATTAACTTCCATGGAGGTTTTAAGTGAATATAGAACAGAAAAATTACAACAAGACAGATAATAAGTAGTACTTGGAAATCTAAAGCTTTATTTCATTGCAGCGGAAATTAAACATGTTTGTTACATCATAAAACCATAAATCAGAGTCAAGTACAATATCCATCTTGATAAAACAAAATACATAATCCCATTACATAAATAGCCATTAAAGAAGATAACAAGCTGGACTTTACTTCAGCGGTCCAAGCTTTCCAAAAGAGAAAATAAGCAATTCAATCAAACTCCACTACAGCTGGGCCCACCTTGAGGACCTGGAGGGGGAAAAAGATAGAAATAGAGGGGGTCAGACATAAAGTCTGGCGAGTATGATAATTCTAACAATACTATTATCAAAATAACTAGACTAAGGCATAAGCTGGAAAACAAGGAAATGTCTATGAACTATTGGGTATGGAAGAGCAGATAAAGATAATGTTAAAGGCACACCTAATTACTAACAAATAATTACTACACTGCACCACACCAGTCACCCTGAAGGTTGATCCCACTCACCGAACTTAGAAATTATATAAATAGCTTTGTATACCCCTAGCTGACTACATAGGTGCCGCCTGCCCCTATCTCCACTAGGTGTACCCCACTACCCACTTTCGATCGGCTCCCTACTCGTAGATACCCGTGCTGGCCCCACAGTGGGGTGTATCACTCCCCTAAAGTGGCAACCCGATACAACTTGAGGATGCACGGCTTATACCTACATGATGCAACAACGTCTTACCTACCAGCCCGGGTCCACACACGCATATGAAACCCGTTGGACTTGCGTTGCCACCGCTAACCCATTTGGCCTCTTATAGTCAAGCCCATTATGCATGTCCCGTCCTCGACTTGGGTCCATCCCACAAAGATACGTTTGGGTTACTGGTTGAAATGGGCCCCCTTTACTTACCACAAGCTATCCACCTAAGCTTGTCCCCACTAGTACATCCCACTTAACCCTCTGAGTCATGTTCATTCACATGTGTGTTTGGTTAAGTCTTACTAATCGTATTTCAAATGCCACTAAAGGCACCCACTAGATTCCTCGTGCCACCCAAGGCACCTACTTAACCCCATGTCCCACTTCACATGTTTATCTGGTTAAGTATTTCTTAATTCATTCAGGCCATAAGCTCATAAAGACCTCTCACATTAGACTGGCATTTATGGCAGTTGGATTTGCCGGGCGGGTCCGGACAGTCTTACACCATAAAAGAGTCTAACCTCGTGTCTTTACAACTGTTATGCTTTAATTTGGGCCTAGGACTTCTCACATTGGGCTGACATTTGTGACTACTGGATTCGCCGGGTGGGTCCTGGCAGTTTTACGTCACAAACGAGTCCAACCTCGTGTCCTAAGCATTGATTATTACTTATAATCTTTTACCCCAGTTTTAATAATTTCCCTATTCAAGTTATTAATTAATTCCAATTTTAACGATGTCCATAATTGACTCAATTATGGCCATCCATTTATGGCATGCAAAATCATATCAATTGCACCCCAATTTCTTAATATTAAATCCTTAATATTGCCCCTACCCCACGTTATACGTTCGCTTATTCAATGCAAAATATACGTTAGACTCGAATAGTCTAACTCATAGCACAAAGATAAATTATCACAACATATAGACAAATAAAATAGATCTAATCATAATAGGGGTGAAACTTGCATAAAACTACACATGTCATGGATCTAAAGGTGTCAACTTGTTTGGTTAAATGTCACCACTTACATAATATGATCATAACCCAAGTTCATGTATAAACTTGCATATTTGGTTTATGCAACATAATGATGGTGTGAACTAGCATCTAACACATAGAACTCACACATGTCATAGCATAATTCTAGATCTAAATAGATGTCATAATTCTAGATCTAAATAGATGTCATACAATATGTGAGATTATACATACTAATAAATCTAAACTTGCATAGGTATATGTGATTTATCATGTGAATCATCATAGCCCAAATATATATAATCAACATCATGATTCATAAGCTAACTACAACATAATAACATCATGGCTTTGTAACATCGCAACTTAGCATAGAAACTTGCAACATATACAATATCATCATAGCATGATTTACAACATATAGGATATCATCATCACATAACATAGGATTTACAACATACATGATAACATAAGGTTTACAACAACATATATGACAATTCACATCATTTTCTTATGATCCATATCACATCTTAATATAATTAGTTTGCTAATAATCTTGTTAAGATCATCATACTCACAATTAGAGAAGAAAGAGAGTCTTGATTTGCTTTAGAGTTGAGTAGAATTATAGTTTTGATTAGCTTTCTTCCTTCTTAGTTGGCAGCGGCTACACTGAGTTCCATGGCGATGGCATGACGGCGGCTATTCTATTTTTCATGTGATTTTAGAGTGAGAGACTACCTAGGTATATATAGAGTTTAGGATTTATTTAGACCGTCAGATCAACTCAGAACTAACCTGGACCGTTAAATTAGCCAACTCAGCCCTAAAGACACATCAGCAGCTCAAGATTGGGCTCAGCCAAAACCTAGCCGACTGGACCAGGTCGACACCCAAGTCGACTGCGCAGTCGACCTGGTCCTGGGGGTGTCGACTGCCCAGTCGACTCCCCAGTCGACCTGGGGTGCTGGGCGGGAAATTTCCCGCCTGGCCTGTTTGACTTCAAATTTTGAATTTTGAATTTTCTGAAACTTCCGATGGCCATATCTCCTTCATACGAAGTCCAAATCACGCAAACTCGGACTCTATTTCAACCAGAATTCCGAGACGAACACAATGGCGCAACCCGTTTCCCACAATTCTCACGGCTGAGATTAGTTATTCTTTAATTTGTGAATATTAATATTAACAGAATTACGGGGTGTTACAAGATATGTTTTGAATTGAATTTCTTTGTTAGGTGAAAATCCAGTGACCTTTTCAAATACATATAGAAAGTCTCTAACAATGGATGTAGAACTCATCTCATCAAAAGTTGGGTCTAAGGAGTAAAGATAGCTTAGCATAACTAGGGTTGTATATCAGATAGGACAACCCATTGCCCGGCTCGGTCCGAAGCTATAAGGTGTCCAGTCCGTGTCCGTCTGATTCTCTTATAGGACAGAGCATGGACACACTAGTGTTCGGTTCGATATAAAATGTTTGATGTTTTTCTATTATCCAAGGCTATATCGGACATGACAGTCTATTGTCCCACTCGATCCAAGGCTATATGATGTCTGGTCCATGTCCGCCCGAATTCTTATAGGACAGAGCTTGGACACACCTCCGTCCGGTCCGATCCGTTAACACCCCTAAGCATAACTGGCCCTCTCGAATCGTAAGAAACCTCTAGTGTACATCCACTACAATTCCCCAAAATGACGATCCTTTTATTGCTATCCAAGATTGCCTATACATGGCTAACCATTCCTTCTGCAAAATAAACATGTACCCAGAAAATCCCAATAAACTTTTGGTAGGAATTAATTTTTGAATTTTAGCAGTTATATGTCAACATGTCGGAAACTGTATGTCGACATATGTTCATTATTTTATATTTTTTTCTCCTGAATTTTTGTCATATTATATATATTGATACATTTAATTAATCTAATTCACTTAATAGACAAATACCTAATTCACTTCTAAATTTAGTAAACATTGCTTCGTTTGATGATTTCATTAAAATATCTGCTATTTGTTTTGCTGTTTCTAAGAATTCGAGTGAAATTTTCTCTTTACTTACATTATCTCTAAGAGAATGATGTCGTATATCAATATGCTTAGTTCCTGAATAATGAGTTGGATTTTTAGATAAATGTATAGCGCTTGTATTATCACAGTATATTGGTGATTTATTTATATTTAATCCAAAATCTTTTGAAGATTGTTGCATATATATTACTTACGAACAACCAAAGCAGCAGATATATATTCTACTTCAGTTGTTGACAAACATGCTGTATTTTATTTTTTAGTACACCAAGAAACTAGTGAATGTCCAAAGAAATGACATGTTCCACTAGTGCTTTTACGATCGGATTTACATCTCGCATAATCAACGTCACAATAAGAAATTAAATCAAACAAATCATCCTTAGGATAAAATAATCCGAAATATAATATATGTTTTACATATCTTAGAATATGTTTTATGACTTTTAGATGAGTTTCCTTAAGTTGTGAGTGATATCTTACACAGAGACATACACTATGCATTATATTTGGTCTACTAGCGGTTATATATAATAATGATCCTATCATACCTCTATATAATTTTAAATTAACGTCTTTTGACGTATCATCTTTACTTAAGGCTACATTAATTGCCATTGGTGTTCGTCTCCCATTAGTTGTTGTTAAACTATATTTATTAAATAAATCTCTTGCGTATTTTTCTTGATTAATAAATATTCCATTCTTTAATTGTCTTATTTGTAATCCTAAGAAGAATGTTACTTCTCCCATATGACTCATCTCAAATTCTTGTGTTATAATATCTAAGAATTCTTTACTCATTTTATTATTTGTCGATCCGAAGATGATATCATCAACATATATTTGTACTATTTGTATATCATTATTATTTCTTTTAATAAAGAGTGTATTATCTATTTTACCAATTTCAAAGTTAGATTGTAATAAATAATTTCTTAATCTGTCATACTAAGCTCTAGGAGCTTGTTTTAATCCATATAAAGCTTTCTTTAATTTATATACGTAGTCTAGAAATTTTTCATCTTCAAAAAGCGGTGGTTGCTCTGGATATACGTCTTCTTTAACATATCCACTTATAAAAGCACTTTTAACATCCATTTGATATAATTTGAAATTATTATGATTAGCGAAGGATAATAATATCCTTATTGCTTTTAATCTTGCTACGGAGGCAAACGTTTGATCGTAATTTGTTCCCCCTTCTTGATATAACCTTGTGCTGCTAATCGTGCCTTATTTCTTAATTACGACTTCATCATGTTCATTCATTTTATTTTTATTAACCCATTTAGTTCAAGTTACAGTTTTATCCTCTGGTCTAGGAACAAGTTCCCATGCATCATTCCTGGTAAATTGATTCAATTCTTCTTGCATAGCAAGGATCCATGAATCATCGGATGATGCTCCCTTTGGACTATTAGGTTTTATAGTTGAAATAAAAGCTGAATTACTCATATTATTTAATTGGTTTCTAGTTCTAACAACAGATTCAATATCTCCTAAGATATTTTCTATAAGATGATCTCTTAATAATCTAATTCTTTTATTCGGTTGATCATTTTCATTATTTGTTTCATTAATCTTATTTTCACATTCATCTTCGTTGTATTGTGTTATATTTTATAGTTTTCTTCAAAGGATACATTTAAGGTTTCTTCTATTGTATTAGTCCTTATATTTAAAACTCTATATGCTTTACTTCTTTCTGAATATCCAATAAATATTTCTTTATCAAATTTAGAATCAAATTTGTCTAAATTTTCTTTAGTATTAAGAATAAAACATTTACTTCCAAATATTTTAAAATATGATAATTTTGGTTTCTTATTATACAAAAGTTCATATGGTGTTTTATGAGGCAAGGGTCTTGCTAATATTCTATTTAATATATAACAAGCTATTGCAAATGCCTTAGCCCACAAATTTCTTGGTAAGTTACTATCAAATAACATAGTTCTCACACTTTCTTGAATTGATCTATTCTTATGTTCAAATTGTAATAACCCGGAAAATCTGGGCCAGTTTAAAATTTTTATTTTGGCAATTTTAGCGAATTTTGATTATTTAAAATGAATTATTTTAAATAATATCGACGAGAAATTTATTTTGAATATAATTAGAACGTATATATTATATACGTCGTCGTTAGAATATAAATATTTATATATAATTATAAATAGAATTGAAAATGGCGCGGTAGTTCGATAATTCGATTTCAAACTTCAATTGAATGTACCGGGTGCAAAACAATCCGGATTTTAGTGAAACCAAAAACATTAGGATCTAATTGATAATATCTTTCAAACGAATCCGACAAATCAAGATTTCATAGCGGGAATCAAAAGATATGTCCAGTTGAAAATTCTGAATAGTCGCTATGGAATTCAGGCCCATAGAAATAGACATTTTGCAAACGACCTCGGATTTCGACGAAACCAGTTTTGTTGGGTCCGTGATGTAAAGTTATTGCTAGGTTTCAAATTTCATAATTTTTCGAATCAATATGTGAGCGTGGCAAAGGAAAACGCGTTTGACCAGTTTCAGTTGATTTTAATCAACTGGAAAATGGCCATTTTTCCAACGGTCTCGGAATTCGACGAAACTAGTTTTGTTAGGACCGTATCGTTAATACGAAGCTAGAAAATATTTTTATGGGATTTATAGAGTTAGTATGTGACCCCAGTAATTTGAAATGTGCGTTCAAAATTCAATATAATGATTTAAATGTAAATTAAACAGAAACTGATCGAAACAGTCGAATCAGCCTACGATACATATCCCATTGTGTTCGGAATGGGGGTAATTAGCTATGGACGATAGGCGGTGGGCCTCGTTTCGAGGTCGTATGCAAAAGTCAACTAAATTGAAAAAAAAGAGACGATGATGGAAGCGCGCAGCCCCCCCCCCCCCCCCCCCCCCCCCGTCATCGACGACGATGCCCCCACTCCTTCGCCACCGCGAACTCCAGACCCCGCCAACCTGCCGCCAACTTCGCAGCCGCCTCCAGGCTGAAGGGGGCCGGCGAGCTCGACACTGCGGAGGGGGAAGGCGCGCCTCGCGACGCCAGAGGAGGTAGCGTTCTCTGATTGGGCCCACGGTGACCGTGGCGACGGAAATCGCCAACCCTAGGCTGGAGCAGTATCGAACGACGTCGGCAAGAAGGTGAACAAATTGCTTTTATTAAATTTCAGTACTTTTTTTTTGTAAATATAAATACATTTTAATTTCAAATTCTTTTTTTTTATATAATAACATGGTGAAATCAGTTTTAAAAATAAAAATGTGATTTTAATAACGAAATTGTTGAAAAAAAATATATATGAGTTCGTATTTAAATAGAACATGAGTTTTAAAAATAAAATTAGAACTGATTTTGAGAAAGTAGAAATAGAATTGTTTTTGAAAATATAAAATACTTTGATTTGAAATAAAAATATGATTTTTTTATGCTAGTATAAAGTAATGATGTTTATAGATAGAAAATATAATTTTTATATTATAGAAGTATTAAAATTTTGATCTTTATATAAGGAATAGTAATATAAAAATATAATTTTTAGTTGGAATAAAAATACGATTTTTATTCTATTTATAGCGATGAAGTAAAAATGTGATTTTTATATATTGAACATCGAAGTAAAAATGTGATTTTTATATATTGAACATCGAAGTAAAAATGTGATTTTTATATATTGAACATCGAAGTAAAAATGTGATTTTTATATATTGAACATTGAAGTAAAAATGTGATTTACCTAACTTTTAAAAATAAAGATTTATAACTGTTTTAGTTCTCACACCAGTCACATGACTGACCTGGAGTTTATTGTTTTAACCTAAACTCTGGGTGCCCTTATTTTGACACGGGCAGCTAGTAGCTTTGGTTTTGCAGATTTATATTCACAGGATCCTGGATTACAGCTGGAAAGATATCCGGAAAGCTTTGTATCCGTATATCTCCTCTAGTTGAGTATTGTATTATTTTCCGCTGCGATGTATTTAAATGTAATTTAAATTTCTACTATTTCTGTGTAATATTTATTTGTTTATACTCTGTATATTCTTGTAATCTGATGCATTGTTGTAATAACAATGAAATGTTCTTCCGTCTGAGTTTTTCTGTGGCTTGTTCTCGAACTATCCGACGCTTTCCTTTACGGGGAAGTTACGGGTTTTCACAGTTGGTATCAGAGCTTTGGTTTATAAAGCTCAGAGAACAAGGCACATTAGAACCATACGAAAGAATTCATCAGATATTGGATTAGTAATATCCAATGGGAATGACTCGTTAGAGATAGGATCAGTAGTATCCTAGAACGAGTGTGAAGAGTATATTTTTAAAATGAATACAAATTTTGTTTTGAAAATTTAAATCAATTATTCGTATTTGATTATTTATTTTATATTGATTAGGACAGTCCAGTATATAAAGAATTTGCATATACGCCTTGCAAACGTATATTCAAAGTTTTAATATATTGGATAGATATAGAATTACACTCTAGTCGCCCGGGGGTGATTCTGATGATTGATATATCATCATCAGAATTTATATTCGAGTGACGAACGTGTAATATCTATATATTTCCTATTGACTGGTGTGAGAACCAAAATTAGATAGGGCTTATTGTTGTGATTTGTCATCAAAAATCTGATTTGTATATATATCAAAATTATGAATTTGAAACGTTAATCCACTAATTGATTGATGTTTGTGTTGCTTGTTTAATTGTTTGATAATTTTTAGCCATTTAGCCTAATTGAATCAAATATTGAATTGTATTGAAAATTGGTCGCATTTGCTTGCATATACATATACTTACCTTGAACAGGTCATAGCAAGGAGGCTAGAGCAGAGAATAAAATTTGTTTGCCCGACAAATAGGTACATGTTTACTACATAATTTACTGTTTTGTTTGGGTGATGATGATTTTGTGAGCCTATTGGCTAGCCGCTTGGCTTTTTCTTTTTCTTTTTAAGATTAGAAGGACCGGGGAAGCTATTTGAAATTCTCCGATGCTCCCGGTGCAGGGGAGGTTATGGCGAAATTTTTCGAAAATTAAGGGTGTTAGCCAAATTTTTGAAAATTTGAAATTTCTCAGAAACTAAAAAGTTGGAGAATGGAAGCCAGATCGAACGTAGAGCTGATTAATCAAACCACTTTCGACTTGGTTCCTTTTCGGGGACGAAAAGTTTTAAGTGGGGGAGATTGTAATAACCTGGAAAATCTGGGCCAGTTTAAAAATTTTATTTTGGCAATTTTAGCGAATTTTGATTATTTAAAATGAATTATTTTAAATAATATCGACGAGAAATTTATTTTGAATATAATTAGAACGTATATATTATATACGTCGTCGTTAGAATATAAATATTTATATATAAATATAAATAGAATTGAAAATGGCGCGGTAGTTCGATAATTCGATTTCAAACTTCAATTGAATGTACCGGGTGCAAAACAATCCGGATTTTAGTGAAACCAAAAACATTAGGATCTAATTGATAATATCTTTCCAACGAATCCGACAAATCAAGATTTCATAGCGGGAATCAAAAGATATGTCCAGTTGAAAATTCAGAATAGTCGCTATGGAATTCAGGCCCATAGAAATAGACATTTTGCAAACGACCTCGGATTTCGACGAAACCAGTTTTGTTGGGTCCGTGATGTAAAGTTATTGCTAGGTTTCAAATTTCATAATTTTTCGAATCAATATGTGAGCGTGGCAAAGGAAAACGCGTTTGACCAGTTTCAGTGGATTTTAATCAACTGGAAAATGGCCATTTTTCCAACGGTCTCGGAATTCGACGAAACTAGTTTTGTTAGGACCGTATCGTCAATACGAAGCTAGAAAATATTTTTATGGGATTTATAGAGTTAGTATGTGACCCCAGTAATTTGAAATGCGCGTTCAAAATTCAATATAATGATTTAAATGTAAATTAAATAGAAACTGATTGAAACAGTCGAATCAGCCTACGATACATATCCCATTGTGTTCGGAATGGGGGTAATTAGCTATGGACGACAGGCGGTGGGCCTCGTTTCGAGGTCGTATGCAAAAGTCAACTAAATTGAAAAAAAAAAAAAAAGAGAGACGATGACGGAAGCGCGCAGCCCCCCCTCGTCATCGACGACGATGCCCCCACTCCTTCGCCACCGCGAACTCCAGACCCCGCCAACCTGCCGCCAACTTCGCAGCCGCCTCCAGGCTGAAGGGGGACGGCGAGCTCGACACTGCGGAGGGGGAAGGCGCGCCTCGCGACGCCAGAGGAGGTAGCGTTCTCTGATTGGGCCCACGGTGACCGTGGCGACGGAAATCGCCAACCCTAGGCTGGAGCAGTATCGAACGACGTCGGCAAGAAGGTGAACAAATCGCTTTTATTAAATTTCAGTACTTTTTTTTTGTAAATATAAATACATTTTAATTTCAAATTCTTTTTTTTTATATAATAACATGGTGAAATCAGTTTTAAAAATAAAAATGTGATTTTAATAACGAAATTGTTGAAAATATATATATATATATATGAGTTCGTATTTAAATAGAACATGAGTTTTAAAAATAAAATTAGAACTGATTTTGAGAAAGTAGAAATAGAATTGTTTTTGAAAATATAAAATACTTTGATTTGAAATAAAAATATGATTTTTTTATGCTAGTATAAAGTAATGATGTTTATAGATAGAAAATATAATTTTTATATTATAGAAGTATTAAAATTTTGATCTTTATATAAGGAATAGTAATATAAAAATATAATTTTTAGTTGGAATAAAAATACGATTTTTATTCTATTTATAGCGATGAAGTAAAAATGTGATTTTTATATATTGAACATCGAAGTAAAAATGTGATTTTTATATATTGAACATTGAAGTAAAAATGTGATTTACCTAACTTTTAAAAATAAAGATTTATAACTGTTTTAGTTCTCACACCAGTCACATGACTGACTTGGAGTTTATTGTTTTAACCTAAACTCTGGGTGCCCTTATTTTGACACGGGCAGCTAGTAGTTTTGGTTTTGCAGATTTATATTCACAGGATCCTGGATTACAGCTGGAACGATATCCGGAAAGCTTTGTATCCGTATATCTCCTCTAGTTGAGTATTGTATTATTTTCCGCTGCGATGTATTTAAATGTAATTTAAATTTCTGATATTTCTGTGTAATATTTATTTGTTTATACTCTGTATATTCTTGTAATCTGATGCATTGTTGTAATAACAATGAAATGTTCTTCCGTCTGAGTTTTTCTGTGGCTTGTTCTCGAACTATCCGACGCTTTCCTTTACGGGGAAGTTACGGGTTTTCACACAACTACTTCATTTTGTTGAGGAGTTCTTGGAAAAGAAAAATTGTGTTTTATCCCCCTTTTATTACAAAATTTTTCAAAATTTTCATTTTTGAACTCTCCATCATGGTCACTACGTATTGTTTTGATTTTTGAAGATAATAAATTTTGAATTCTTTTAGCAAAATTTTTAAATTGATCAAAAGCATCACTTTTATTCTTAGGAAACAAGGTCCAGGTAAATCTAGAAAAATCGTCGATTATTATGTAAACATATCTACTATGATTTATTGATTGAGTTTGGGATGGACCAAATAGATCCATGTGAATTAACTCTAATGGTTTCGAGGTTGTAATTTCCTCTTTTGATTTAAATGATCTTATTTTTAATTTTCTGAGCTGACAAGCATCACATAAATTATTTACTTTAAATTTCATTTTGGGTAATCCCCTAATTGAATCTAACTTTGAAATCCTAGAGATGTGTTTGAAATTTATATGACCGAATCTCTTATGCTAGATACAAGGGTCACTTGTATTGGCCATAAGACATAGGCTATCATTGGAGATTTTCATACTTAATATATAGATATTTTTCTTTCTATCTCCTTCGAATATTATTCTTGATTTCCTATCTTCTATAAAGCATTTATCTTTTTCAAAGTTGATTTTATAGCCTTTATTGCAAAGTTGATTTATACTTAGTAAATTATTTATTAGATTCCTAACTAATTAAACATCAGAAATATTAGGAGTTTCAGAATTACTGACATTGCCGATGCCAACTATATATCCTTTAGAGTTATCTTCAAATTTGACCATTCCTCCATCTTCATATACTAAATTATTCAGTAATTCTGGATTTCCCATCACATGTCTTGAACAACCACTATCCAATATCCATTTTTCCTTTTTGATTTCCACAACTTGTCCGTTTAGAGTTTGAATTTTCAACAGCTATGTAATACATCTTTTCTTGTATTGAACAATAGTTCAGTAGATCAGTTGAATGTTCAACATAATTGAATGCAGACTCTTTTAATATTGATGCAATGCATGAATTGAAACTAGTGTTATAAATCATTTCAAAACTTGCCATTTAATATTTTCAAAAATCAGAATATGAACCTTTTGAAAACTGATGCTATGATACCAATTGTTAGGGAATACAAAATGTGGATCTTAAGGCATAACAAACACTAGAGATAGGGGGTGAACAGTGTTTATAAGGAATTTATGAAAATCATAAACTTAATTGATCTACTATATGAATCACACAATGATTATCACAACAGAGATGATCACAAACGAAGAAACAAACAAAGACACAGAAATAGATAAATATAAAATGCTGAAAAGGAAAGAGCACACCAAATTTTATACTGGTTTGGATTACTCCCACGTCCAGTCCCATGCAACGCTGGATTGTGCAGAGTTTTATTATAATCAATATCCAAGTAAAACCCCTTAATTTCATAGCTACAAGGTTAACACCACTCCAAACACACTTGATTTCACGACTATAAGGTTAACATTACTCCCTTTCCTTGATTTCAAGACTACAAGGAACTCACCATTTCCCAAATAATTCTCAAATTATTACAACAACCTTATAACTCTACAATATCACTTCCAAATTGATAGTAGTAGATAGAGATTGAGAAGAGAAAAAGTTTAATATAATTTGAGTAGAAATCGGCGAAGAATAAGTGTAGAAATCAAGAAAATAATGTATATTAATGGTGGTATATAAAGGAGTGAAGATAGAGAAGAAAGAATGATTAAAAATTCAAAGTCATCCCCTTTTTATAGTGCCCCAATGGTTGCAACGTTTCTGAAATGTAAAATAGCGAAAAGACACATCCTTTGAAAATTGAATTTATGACAGTTAGATGTCGACATGGCTGATTATGTATGTTGACATATGTAACATATTTTGATTTTAAAATTATTTTCAAGTGTTTAAATATATATATTATTCTGGAACTTCTTGAATCAAAACTTAGTAATTTAAATGAATATTTTAAAGTGTAAAATCATATGGGAACATTGTAATATATTATATAAACATATTTATATAGTTATAAAATTTTAAACTATAAAACTATATATATTATATACTTATATATATTAAAAATTTATATATGTTTGAAGTCATATGTAAGATAATAGTTTGAAATCATTTAGAAAAAGGATAAATTTTTAAAAGAGACTAGTTTTTAAAACTAATAGCATAAATAGGCTGGTTCAAAAAGTATTTGCAAAAATAGGATGATTTTTCCAGGCACTGTGAGTTTTTCTAGGTACAACATTGCTTTGGTTTTTATTGCTTGGTTATTTTGATTTTCATTTTCATTTTAATTTTGGCTTCGATTTTAATATATGCATTGAAAAATAGAATTACAAACTAGTATGGAAAAAAGTGGCTTCCACAAATGAAATTCAGATTCGAGATGAAATTAGTATTCTTGGTTGTATTTTCACATACCGATTATAGACAAAGAGAATTCATAAGATAAACTGCGTTTTGGCTTCTAATATCTAAGGTTGATGGGTGATATATGCAAGTTACAAAAGAAAGATGGAAAAATTGATGTTATCACTGTATCTGAAATGGTACATGCTCCATTGGTTATCAGATTCAAAGACTGAGAAAAGGGAAGAAAAAAATTTAGCTTTCATAACTGACTCAAATTGGATATTCAAGATTCATGAAGTCTGGGTGTTGTAAATCATTTCAATAGTTCTTCTTCCTCCACATGAAGACGGTTGGATACGAGTGTTGCACGTGAGTAGTACAGTCAAAAAGTGTAGAATGACAAGTGATTTTTTGGGTGAAGCTCGTTCAAAGTCTATTTTTCTACCAAGCCATAAGAAACTGCAATTAAAAGCTAATCGTTTTGTGGTTTCGGCTTCATATATGACTGCAAAAACAGGGCATGATAGGGAGTACGGTGCATGCGTTCTATTCAGATGTAATGACTAGTGCGGGGACCATCCTCTGTCCGTGCTTTGATATTAAGTATATTTGTATAGGCGCACTTAGCAAGTGCGCCCGTATGAATATATGGTAACACACTTTGAAAGTGCACTCCGTATTATCTATTTAAAAAAATGGTCTGTTCATCACTAAGCTAGCCAAAATCAGTCTATATATGCAAACATTTTTTGAATCATCCTATTTTGCTGTTAGTTTTTAAAAACTAGCCTTTTTTTTAAAAAAAAATCCTTAGAAAAATAATTTGAAATCAGGATTTGAATTTTGAAAACAGAATTTGAAATTTGAAAATCAAAATTTGATCCCGGAGTGCTATTCAGAGTCTTACTTATAAACTAGACTCAATTACTACATTTTTCTTGAGCTCTTGAAATCTTGATATCTTGGTAACTTGATAACTCATGAGTCTTGAATCACTTTTGAATCCTGAATCTCTTAGAACTCTAAAACTGTACAGTCTTCAATATTTAAGTCCTGTATATAAACCCTGCATATATATATATATATATATGTATATATTTTCTAGATAGAGAAGTTAGTATATATTTTATAATCAATTAATAATGATTAATTGAAATAAGGTTGTTGTCATCAAAACTTCATTCTCTGACATTATTAAACACACTTTATTATAAATACGGTTGTTTGCAACCTTCTGCACAATCATGAATGCATTTCATTGAGAATATTGGTGAAACAACCATGAAGGAACATTATAAGATAATGCTTCTTCACTGATGGCCATAGAAATTTTGCAAAATAAAGCACAAGCTAGCATTTTAATAATTCATATGTAATTGGAAATATCTATGTTTGACATAGATAAAGTATTCTGATTACATATATATTTTTTGACTTCAATATTTTCTTGTTTGATAGGACTATATGAAATTGATGAAATGTTATGTACATTTTATCTAGGATCAGTTTGACTGAGCTGCTGTGTGCATACTGATGCACAGTACTGATGCAAAAATGTTTTGTGAATTCCAGAAGCCAGATGATTTATAAATTTGCATAAGTTTGGTCTGAACTGTGTATAAGTAATTGCAGAATCTTATACATTTTTTTATATATGACAGTATGTAAAATCCTGATTATATGTATAACATGCAAACATATACTGTTTGTAATTATATGTTGTATTGATGTTCTACTATTAGTAATGTTATATGTAAATGTTTAAATGTAACCTTTGATACATTGATATGATGGTTCCGTGAAATGAACCATATAAGTATTTGTGCCTGTTTGTATGGTGTAGTTGTTAAAATATGATTATACTGGCTGAAGCATTGAAAACTCATATTGATGCATCCAATATATGATACTTTAATATACTTATATATATATTGCTATGAACAATAATTTCAAAAGGTTTGTAGGCTCAAGAATGAATCTGGACCTTTAAATTGGTCTTAGAGATTTATTTTATACATGATATTGGATCTCTACTTTTCCTTATAAAACAAAATGATATGTCATTTTCTTTACCTTTTGAACAATGACTGATGCATGCAAGTGCTAACAAAAGTTGTTTTGTCAAAGATTCGTAGCGTACAAATGAAAAGGTAGATGTGTTTTATAACATTAAACACAAATACATGTGTGTTATATATTTATATAATATATGTATTTATTGCAAATGATTGCAATTTACATTACCAATATAAATTACGTGTATTTTAAAATATGTAAATAAAACTAATATGACTTGCCTCCTCAAGTTTTAAATTCCTTCAAGAAAATTTGGTAATATTAAGTCATGGTGACGTCTTCCAATAAATACACTCATCAATGCCAGAATCACTGGATGTAGGTAATGCCAAAGCATTATGCACCTTTTATTTTGATTATATGTAGTGTTGGAAATGGGGCAGATAATATGCGGGGAATACATCCTTTGCCTCCATCCCCACTACCCATTTATGTCCTCCGCACCCACCACATCCACACTTAATATCCATCAGATTCGGGTAGGGGAATACCCAATGATTATCGAGGACTTGTCGGGTAACCAATAACCATCAACTCAAGTGTAAATAATACACTTAAATGCTAAATAAATGGTCTAGATAATGTCACTGTCACGTTAACAACTTAGAAAAAAATGGTAAAAAGATGTATATTTATGTCATGCATGCATGTATGTTTATCCCTGTTCGTGTGTTATAAAAAAATAAAAAGAAAAAAGTAGTGTTTTATTACTTTGGTTACTGTGTATGTTTCCAGGCATGTGCAATTACGCCATACACGCATGTATATTTGTCCCTATTCCTGTGTTTATAAAAAAACAAAAATAAAATAAAAAGTATAGTGTTTTGTTACATGCGTATATTTCCAGACATCTATATTTATGCCTGCATATTTGAAATGAATGGTTCACAACTTTACATCATATTATATATGCCTAATGTACACGTTCTCTAACAGGAAATATATATATCAGATCGGGTATGGGGCGAATAGTATTACCTCCGTAACCGCCTCGTACCCGCTTCAGGTATTAAAATCATCCTCCGTCCCCGCCAAATTACCCGCTAAGTCGGGGAATCCCCACCCAATTAGGCGCGGGTCTCCACGGGTACCTATCCCCGCGGATTAAATTTCCATCTCTAGTTATATGCAATTGTAATATCCCGGATTTTTTAACTAAGCTTAATTTGGATTTTTATTATATAATTTAGTTTTTCTGAATATAAATTGATTTCAGTAAGGTTTAAATATATATTTTAATATTGAATAAGTACCTTATTTATTTTATAAATATGATTTTGTATAAGAGAACTTGTTTTAAAAGAAATATTTAATTTACAAGATCTTACAAATGTTTCAATATTAATGAGTAATGATATTTTCTGATTTTGTTGATATATATGATGTTAATATAAGAATATGAATTTGGTAAATGATAATTATTTTTAAGATTTTAATATTATACAAGAATGATTTTTTTATAAGATTATTTGGATAAATTATAATTGTATAAGGATTAATAAGTATTTATTTTTAACCATTTGTTAGTATAGATTTTGAAAAAGAATATAGATAAATATTTGTGAAATATTAGATAAGATGATTACATTTAAAAGTATAACTAAATTTAGCTACATCTATAAGTATTGCAAATGTGTGGCTAAGATAAACTAATTCTAAATTCTTTAGGATAAGGATGAGTGGTGAGGTGTCTTTATAGTCGTCTTCATGCATGGTAAAGGCATCATGAAGAGAGCCATGTGTCATTTGATTAAATGACTAAATTACCCTTGGAAGTCCCTATATAAGGAGGGCCTAACCTCCATTCTCATGCACAATTCTCCACTTCAATCTGTATCTTACGTTCAAAGCAAATGGTTCTTCTTTCTCCTCTATTCAGATTTCCTATACATGAAAATATACATTTTCGCTCAAATAAAAATCCATATCTCTCAATCCGTTCAAATTTAACTGAAATAATCTACACGAATGTTGTACGGAGCATCGTAGATATTGACGGATCAAGATTTCATTGAATAACGAAGGTGAAATCTCAAAATTACAGAGAATGGAAAATTTATGTAGAAAACTTTGAAAAATAATATCTCACAATCCATGAAGAATTGATTGACGCCGTCAACACCATTGAGATCAGTAGGAGATGTAGTACTTTTGGTGTGAATTTGGTTCGATTCTGCACTGATGATCGGAAATGTTCAAAACTAGGATTGAAGATGGTCAAAGAATCAGGCAACGATTGGCGAAGCGGAGTGTGGCGTGATGATGTGGGAAGTGTGGGCTTCACGGTGGCATGATTTGGTGGAGATCATTGTAAAAATGAGGTGCGATAGCATTGGCTCACGCGTTTTTGGGGTCGCTCCATGTCTCGGCACAAGGTGTACATTTCGATTTGGGGAGCCGGAGTCGTGGAGAGGTGGTGCAAACGAATGAGGAGAAGATAAATTGGTCGATGGTCTCGGGTTTATGATCGGTGGAGTATTTGGCTCGTGTATGTCCACGCCGTGCACGATTATTGGGTTCCAGATCCTCACGTAAGGAGGAAGAAGAAGAGGGAGCACGGTATGGGCTTGGATCATGGAATTGGGCTAAATAGTTTTGGGCATGTTTTATTTGTTATTTTTAAAGTTTAAATTAGTTTAAAGTTTTAAACATCTATAACTCATTCAATTTTAATCCATTCGACTCGCCGTTGGGTCCGTTAAAATCATATCGGAAAATAGAACATGTTGATATATAATTTTGATAATTTCTGTTAAGTATGAATTAATAATAAAATAAAATATCCATATATATGTATATAACTATATATAATGAACATCGTTATTTAATTAATTCCAATATATATAATTTAGCATAAAAATTAGCAGCTGCAAATAGAAGTGGATCGAAAGCAATACGAGTAGCGGTAGCAGTGCTCGCTGGCTTGTTCGCCTTGGTAATGGAGATTTTAGAGCTATAATGGTGAGAAGTCCTAATTTAAATTATTTATTTAAATTGACAGTGGTTGAATAATTATAATTAGCTGTGATAAATATTATTTGGTTGGATATGGATGTTATTGTTTGAATGGATGTGTAGATAGCACACTGAACACTGATAAGCGTTATTTTCCGTAACGCTTGCGCACAGCTGAAATGTTTGTTCGTTGTAATTCACGTTCATCTAATTTATATGGTTGATTTATGATTACATGAATTCAAACACACAATGTAGTTGTGGGATTATATAGGTGATCGATTTTATCTCCTTTCCATATGAATGAAGATTGATTTTCAAATATTAAAATATTATTTTTAAGTCCAGTTTAATTCGAAATGGAATTTGAAAATTAGAAAATACTTTTGTTTATACTATATATATACCAGAACGTTCTAGGATGATAGAAAGGATAGTGTCTAGGCTTGGATTTGGAAATATAGTTTCCTGCTCTCCCTGGCTATCCCTAACTAATCCGAAAAACGGGATGGTTAATTCGAAATCTAATTTGAAATATAATTTGAAACTATTTTCCAAACGAATTGAAATATATATTCAAATTGAAAAGGGTTCAAATGATTTATATTTAAATCGTTATATAACGCGCTGCGGTGTGGCAGTTCGTAAATATCGATTTTAATTTTCTAATGGCTATAACTTGATGGTTTGAAATCGGTTTGACTTGAAATAAGAAACGTTGGATTTCAAATGATAATAGCTTTTGAATAGAAGAGAAATTTTTGGATTTCAACGTATGAATTTCAAGTTATAATGAAAACAAATTTGGAAAAGGTCGTTATATGTGCAGTTCGACGACCGTAATGGAAATTGAATAAAAGAGGTTTATAAAATTATTTTAAACATGAAGAAAATTGTGATAAATCTTACTTTATTAATTTAAAGTAATTAGAACTGAAATATTTGAATTTTGAATGATTTGGAATCTATTTGATTTAAATGACTATTTTACAGTAGCACTTGTAGTAACGTTTCCAAACGCAATTATAACAGTTCAAAGATAAATTGGTTTTGAAGTTTATAAATCATAATCCATTATTTAAAAATGTTAAATGGATTTATAAAATAGTTTGAAAGGTTTAAAGTGATTAAATATTTATGTATGAAATTATTTATCGATTTTATGATATTGAAAGTTGGAATTCTAAAAGGAAATGAGTTGGGTAGAGTTTGTTGTCAGATATACGATATGAAATTCCAGGATGGGATGAATACTATTAGAAATGTTAGAAAATACTTACATCCAGATTCTGATAGCGTTCGCCGAATTTGTGAATTGATATCAAATGTAAGTCAATTAAACTTTACTTAAACTTATGTTTGAACACCAATTGCTTGGATTATAGTAAATGGAAATTTCAATCCAAATAAAGATTGGTAAAATTGAAGAATTAAGATGGGAAAAAGAAGAAGTATGTTTTGAAATATAAGGGAAAAAGAAGTATGTTTTAAGTATAAAGATCGAAGAATATGTTTTGAAATACGAAATTGGTAATGTAACGACCCGCATTCTACGCATCGAAGGATCGTAGAATATTTATTTCTTTCACATACAAAGTCATATGGTCATTTAACTTTGGGAGACGACTATTGGGGTCATTTCCTATGTTCATGATTTTTGCCGATTTTTGAATGACCATTTTGCCCCTAGTTGGTACTGTTTTGGCCATAACTTTTGATTGGAAAGGAGTTTTGACCTGAAACCATTTCCATTGGCTCCAAATGATGGTTTACCTTTCCGTAGAGTGGTCACATTAGCCAAACGGATTCACTGTTTGGGAGATATGGCTGAAACAAGGTTTAGAAGGTGAAAAACAGCTTAACCGGGCCTAATTAGGGAGATTAGCAAGAGGGCCCATGACCCATTTCGGGATTAGAGATGTATAGTGGTTGATTAGGGTTAGAAAAAGTTTCTTTCAGCCACCACTTTCATTCTTGGAACCCTAGCAATGGCCTCCAACACCCAAATCAACTTCTAATCACTTTCTATTCAAGTTTTGGCTTAATCAACACCAAATCAAAGAAGATCTTCACCAAATCAGTATTAGTGTTGCTGTTAGACATCAGAATTCGCCCAAATCAGTGAGGTTTCAGTTCTGAAAATTTTATTTGTGGCCAAGGTGAGTGATTTGCATAGTTTTGCACTAATTACGGTTAATTAAGGGTAATTAGTGAAGATTAACGAAATTAGACATGGTAAAATTCTGGAAAAATATTTATAAATTCGAAAATGATGTTTTAGACCTCTGTTAGAAATTTGGTTTGATTTGGTTAAGTTTTACTAATCCTATCATCATTTGTTGTTAAACATGCTTAAGGGAAAATGTGGAATTTTGACTATGTTTGATCCGTTATAACCTATCAAATTATTGTTTTGGTGTTTATGGTCGATTTTATATGTTGCTATGACTGTATGGTATGCTTTGTGATTGATTAGAAAGTTAGAATGGTCGAAAATGCTATCGTGTGGCGTAAAACAGTCGCTGGAAGAAGTTGCAGGAAAATATGCAGAACCGAATCAGATCGCCCCTGCTCTCCATGACCCGACCTGTTCCGCAAGTCATGACCCACAAGCTGACGCCATGAAGGAAGGAGCACGACCCGATCGTGAACCATCTCCATGAGCTGCTCCTCCTTGAAGACCACGAGCCAGAAGAGACCGCGACCCAATCCGAACAGGGTCCCACAAACCGAAGCTCAGTTGGAACTAGAGGGAGACCGATCCGATCGGGGAGGCGCACCACGATCCGAACCACGATCTGGAGCTTGACCATGAGCTGGTGGAGACCGAACCGAACTACCCAGGGTAGCATGATCTGAGGAGGAGAACTGAATGAAGACCGATTCAGAGGAGAAGACTAAAACGCGAGACGCAAAGGTAGTCCAAATGGGAAGCTTGTACTCCGGATCCAGTTGGGAACCAACGAGTTAACTTCATGATCGGACTTTGTTGCGGGACGTCTGCAAAGGGGTTGTCGGTATTCATAACTTTGGTTCACCACTGAGAGATGGATAGTGGGCTTGTAGTGATAGTTTTACGGGGTTGGACTCTGTCAGGGCCCAAAGGATTAGGTGACCAAATAGTGGATACCGTATGCTTAATGCACTGAGTGAGAGATGTGAGGATGGTTGCTATGTTTGATTGTTTGCTTTAACTATGACATGCACACCCCCACCCCCATATTCTTTACACCATGTGTTAGTGGCACCTTAGAGTATTGAGCTGTATATTGTGCTAACTTTTTGGTTGCAGGTCCAGGTTCAGGTATGATTGGATTAAACCTGTTATTGTTTTGTTTTGCTTATCACTCATACCATACTTTTTGTCTGACCCAGAGTTTTATGTCTCTTCTTATTACTCTTGGTGCTCTCACGAGCAAACTAGAGACATGTTAGTTGGGTATGCACGAGTAGCTGACCCGGAGACGAGCAGGAGGCTTCCACGTATGATATATATATATATATATATATACACACACACATTCTCCCTGTGTTGTTGAAGATCACTGCTTGGGCATTAGTAGTGTATCTTCTACTTTTTCTTTCTTTTGCTTTAGAGACAGTTTAAAGTTGTAATAATGATGGTCATGGAACATAAGCTGTATTTGGATTTCCGCTGCTATGATGTTTAGTTTTAGTTTCAGCTTATGCACTGTCTCGCTTGTTTTATGTCAAGTATGTTGTTATTATATTTTATTCCTTGCGCTGTGAGACATTCTACAGGTTTCTTTGTTAGTTCTTTCAACTTCTTTCCTTCCTTTGACGACCGTCCCGTGCTAGCGAACATGTGTACAGTGCACTTAAGGATAAAATGTCGGTTAATTCGGGGCGGGCCATCACAGGTAAGTTGAAATAGTTAAGATAATAATGGAATTCATGGAAATTAAAGAAAATGCAATCTTGAATTGTTAATGAATTGATAACGATTTGGAAGGAGATTTGGATTGAAAAGGCTGTGTAAACCATAACTATTGTTTTAAAAGTACGCTTAGTACTTGGAAAGACCGGGATCAGATATATGTTTGAAAACCATTCCAAGTAATAAAACGATGTTATGAAGCAATTCAAGACTTAGAAAGCGACAAATGAAGACCATGATTCTTTTAATTGTTTGGATTGATTGCTGATGTCTCGATTGGGCTGATCCCCCGATACGAGGTTATAAGTGGTACGAGGTTTGAATATATTTGGAGATTTTCGGATTGGAGTTTCATTCAGACCTAGAACGGACATATATTGATTGTGTGTTTGACATTGTAATTTACTGCGTAGCACTGATCTCTGTTAAATATATATCTGCTTGGTCGTAGAGAATTTATTCTCTTGCTTAACGCCGTTCTCTAAGACGTATGAGCTTAGAGGTTATATATTGACAGAAATCAGTGATGCATGGTTAATGGATAATATGGCATACTTAAGATATGCGATGAGCTATAGATGATCAAAGCATGGCTTATTTAAGCGTAGCTTTGTGTATGTCGTGACCTCGGTAAGCCTTACAACCCGGTAAATAGATAAAACAGGAAAGATGCAGCGAGGTTAAGGGTAGTCATTTCCTTCTAGATAAAAGGGTACTATCGTATGGAGCCCAGGTATTAACCTATGTGGATAACTTCTATTTATATGGATGTTGATGTTGTGAGTGCTCGGTTTAAAGATTGGTAATGACCAGGAAATTATATACTCAGGCGTGCTCTAAGTTACCCAGTTAAGAGTTAACCCGACATCGTGTTGGCAGAGAGCCCAATTTGGTTCTCGGGGCATCCCTCTAGAGGCGTACCCATCGGTTCGGCAAGGAAGTTCCTTTGCGTAGTCATTTGTTGGAAATCCAATTTTCCACTACGAACCCATACGATTTTAGTTGTATAGCCTGCTACCAGCAGGATTATGTTAGTATTTTGGGATGCGGCATTATGCTGGCTAAGATTAATACATTTATTTGCGGAATGGTTTTCACACTATACACCAATAATAATATCAGAGAATTTTCACGTATCAAGCATTTTTGACTATCATAAGGAGAAAACTCGCCCATGTGTACGTTTGCATTGTGTGTGTGTGCTGCGAGACCTTATGGTAGTTTCAATTTTCAAAAGTCATAGCGAATTTCTATGCATGGGAATTCACATGGAGTAAACCCGTTCCGCGTTAGCGGTGTGGTCCTTGAATTACCCAACTTTAAAATAAATCCTAAATAACTACTATTTTGAGTTCTCACACCAGCTCCACGACAGATCTGGAGTTTATTGTTGCCACACCTAAACTCTGGGTGCCCATATTTTTGCACGAGCATCCAGTAGCTTTGTTTGTAGGTTTAACTTTCAGAGTTGGATTTAGATTTGGAGCTGGAGCAATATTTTGGATTTTCTTAGTCCGCTAAAGAGTTTATTTCCGCTGAGCTTGTATTGTACTTTGATGTTCCTGGTAACTCTGATGTAATATTTTGTAATGAAATGAAAAGTTCTGTTATTTTTTATGCAAATACGTTAGTACCCATAATAATCCGTCTTTATGAACGGTTTAAGTTGGTTTAATTACCGGCGAAATCCGATCAAAAAGCCGGGTCGCTACAACGTGGTATCAACGCTTTAGTTTATACAAAGCAATGGGTATGACATATTTGAACAAAAATAAGGACTCATCAGAGTTATGATATCTCATTAGAGTTAAGGTTAGGAATACCCTAGAATGAGATTTAGGAATATTACACTTGAGAGAGCGCCTTTTTAATGCGTTTTTAAATTAGAATGAAATTTATGAGTCGAATTAACTTATGGAAATGTTAGAAATTTTCCTTAACTCATAAATTAGTAGGCATTTATAATCGTATATGGGAATAAATAACTTAAGTGAGTAAAACCCTTAAAAGGTAATTAAGGGAATTTTAAGTTGTACGGGAACTTAAATAAAAATTCATTTGTCTATTAATAATTTCTAGATTGGTAAGTAAGAATAAGAATGATCTAGGTTAGATCAATTAAATCCCTTAATTTTTGTTAGAATACTTTGGGTAAGGAATTCAAAGTATGAATGATAAATTAGTATAAATTTAAATGGATCAATATGAGATTGGAAACCGTTGGAATAAAAAATTAAAATAGAATGAGTATTTTGAAAATATAGGCTTCGCTTGTCGCTGTGTTGCTTGACTCGTCATCATCTTTTGATTATCATTATTCCCCCGATTTTCATGCTTGGATTTTTGTCCAACTTCATTTTTGAACCTTTCCCGTTGCCTTGTTTAACAAAACCATGGACAGATGGATTAGTGATATGATTTTGAAGTTGAAACAAGTATATTGAATTATCTCTTAAATTCAATTTGAATTTGGATTAAGTGCAAAAGAAATTCAAAATGATCCAAAATGTTATTTTTGCGGGATAATTAAATGTTCTGGGAAAAAGGGAATATTTATTTGAGAATTTGGAATTTCTAATTTGAGCACCTAGTCTTATAGTTTGACTTAAATTGTTAAGTAAAACCTTGGGTTCCATAATTTTAGCAGTAAGTTAGAAAGATAATTTCTAAACTTTAAATTTTCTTAGTGTCGTGGACATTTAATTATTAGACAGTATCTATCCCAATTTCTCCTTTGTGGTAGTGGTACAAGCTATGGGTCTAACTCAGAGAATTTGATTATAAACATGACCAGTGACAACCCTAGTAATCATGAGATTATAGAAATCTCTACCTTTAATGAGAATCAGATA
The DNA here is from genome assembly GCA_030737875.1 of Allium sativum. NCBI lineage: Eukaryota > Viridiplantae > Streptophyta > Magnoliopsida > Asparagales > Amaryllidaceae > Allium > Allium sativum. Next base: position 547,047,896 of record CM060913.1, on the reverse strand, counting down.
GAGTATCCTAAGATGATATGGACCTTGGTTCTGGCCATTACGTTCCCGGTATGTTAAGAGAGAAATGGGAATTTAAAATTGGAAAGGAGTTTAAATTTAGTCGTCTCCCTTTTTTAGGACGAAAAGTCTTAAGGTGGGATGAATGTAATATCCCTAAATTTTTAACTAAGCTTAATTTGGATTTTTATTATATAATTTAGCTTTTCTGAATATAAATTGATTTTAATAAGGTTTAAATATAGATTTTGATATTGAATAATTACCTTGTTTATTTTATAAATATGATTTTCTATAAGAGAACTTATTTAAAAAGTAATATTTAGTTTATAAGATTTTACAAATGTTTCAATATTAATGAGTAATGATATTTTCTGATTTTGTTGATATATAATGATGTTAATATAAGAATATGAATTTGGTAAATGATAAGTACTATTAAGATTTTAATATTATACAAGAATGATTTTTTTATAAGATTATTTGGATAAATTATAATTGTATAAGGATTGATAAGTATTCATTTTTAACCATTTGTTAGTATAGATTTTGAAAAAAATATATAGATAAATGTTTGTGAAATATTAGTAAGTTATATTTTGATAAGATGATTACATTTATAAGTATAACTAAATCTAGCTACATCTATAAGTATTGCAAATGTGTGGCTAAGATAAACTAATTCTAAATTCCTTAGGATAAGAATGAGTGGTGAGGTGTCTTTGTAGTTATCTTCATGCATGGTAAAGGCTTCATGAAGAGAGCCATATGTCATTTGATTAAATGACTAAATTACCCTTGGAATTCCCTATATTAGGAGGGCCTAACCTCCATTCTCATGCATAATTCTCCACTTCAATTTGTATCTTACGTTCAAAGCAAATGGTTCTTCTTTCTCCTCTATTCAAATTTCCTGTACATGAAAATATACGTTTCCACTCAAATAAAAAACCATACCTCTCAATTCGTTCAGATTTAGCTGAAATAATCTATGCGGATGTTGTCCGGATCGTCGTTTCTGATTTTTAGAAATTGACGGATCCAGATTTCATTGAAAAACGAAGGAGAAATCTCAAAATTACAGAGAATGGAAAATTTGTGTAGAAAACTTCAAAAAATAATATCTACCAATCCATGAAGAATTGATCGACGCCGTCATCACCGTTGAGATCAACAAGAGATGTTGTATTTTTGGTGCGAATTCGGTTCGATTCCAAGTCGATGATCGGAAATGTTCAAAACTAGGGTTGGAGATGGTCAGAGAATCAGGCAACGATTGGCGAAGCGGAGTGTGGCGTGATGATGAGGGAAGCGTGGGATTCGCTGTGGCATGATTTGGTGGAGATCGGTGTAAAAATGGGAGGTGCGATAGCATTGGCTCACGCGTTTTTGGGTTCGCTCCAGGTCTCAGCACATGGTGCGCATTTCGATTTGGAGAGCCGGGGTCATGAAGAGGTCGTGAAAAAGAATGAGGAGGAGAAGAGAAATTGGTCGATGGTCTACGGTTGATGATCGGTGGAGTATTTGGCTCGTGTATGTGCATGCCGTGCACGATTATTGGGTTCAAGATCCTCATGCAAGGAGGAAGAAGAAGAGGGAGCACAATATGGGCTTGGATCATGGAATTGGACTAGGCTAAATAGTTTTGGGTATGTTTTATTTGTTATTTTTAAAGTTAAATTAGTTTAAAGCTTTAAACATTTATAACTCATTCAATTTTAATCCGTTCGACTCGCCGTTGGATCCGTTAAAATCATATCGGAAAATAGAACATGTTGATATATAGTTTTGATATTTTTTGTTAAGTATGAATTAATAATAAAATAAAATGTCCATATATATGTATATAACTATATATAATGAAAATCGTTATTTATTTAATTCCAATATATATTAATTAGCAGAAAAATTACTAGTTGCTAATATAAGTGGATCGAAAGCAGTACGAGTAGCAGTACTCGTTGGCTTGTTCGCCTTGGTAATGGAGATTTTGGAGCTATAATGTTGAGAACTCCTAATTTAAATTGATAGTGGTTGAATAATTATAATTAGCTATGATAAATATTATTTGGTTGGATATGGTTGTTATTGTTTGAATGGATGTGTAGATAACACACTGAATACTGATAAGCGTTATTTTTCGTAACGCTTGTGCACAACTGAAATGTTTGTTCGTTGTAATTCATGTTCATCTGATTTATATGGTTTATTTATGATTATATGAATTCACACACACACATTGCAGTTGTGGGATTATATAAGTGATCGATTTTATCTCCTTTCCATATAAATGAAGATTGATTTTCAAATATTTAAATATTATTTTTAAGTCCAGTTTAATTCGAAAAAGAATTTGAAAATGCTTTTGTTTATAATATATATATATATATATACACCAGAACATTCTAGGATGACAAAGAGGATAGTGTCTAGGCTTGGGTTTGGAAATATAATTTCCTGCTCTCCCTGGCTATCCCTAGCTGATCCGACAAATGGGATGGTTAATTCGAAATATAATTTGAAATATAATTTGAAACTGTTTTCAAAATGAATTGGAATATAAATTCAACTTGAAAAGGGTTCGAACGATTTATATTTAAATCGTTATATAACGCGCTGCGGTGCGGCAGTTCGTAAATATCGATTTTAATTTTCAAATGGCTATAACTTGATGGTTTGAAATCGATTTGACTTGAAATAAGAAACGTTGGATTTCAAGTGATAATAGCTTTTGAATAGAAGAGAAATCTTCAAATTTCAACATATAAATTTCAAGTTATAATTAAAACAAATTTGGAAAAGGTCGTTATACGTGCAGTTCGGCGACGTAATGAAAATTGAATAAAAGATGTTTATAAAATTATTTTAAAAATGGAGAAAATTATGATAAATCTAACTTTATTAATTAAATGTAATTAGAACTGAAATATTTGAATTTTGAATGATTTGGAATCTTTTTGATTTAAATGACTATTATACAATAGCACTTTTAATAACGTTTCCAAATGCTATTATAACAGTTCAAAGATAAATTGGTTTTGAAGTTTATAAATCATAATCCATTATTTAAAAATGTTAAAAGGATTTATAAAATAGTTTGAAAGGTTGAAAGTGATTAAATATTTATATATGAAATTATTTATTGATTTTATGATATTGAAAGTTAGAATTTTAAAAGGAAATGAGTTGGGTAGAGTTTGTTGTCAGATATTCGATATGAAATTCTAGGATGGGACGAATACTATTAGAAATGTTAGAAAATATTTACATCCAGATTCTGATAGTGTTCGCTGAATTTGTGAATTGATATCAAATATAAGTCGATTAAACTCTACTTAAACTTATGTTTGAATATCAACTGTTTGGATTATAGTAAATGGAAATTTCAATCCAAATAAAGATTTGTAAAATTGAAGACTTAAGATGGGAAATGAAGAAGTATGTTTTGAAATATAAGGGAACAAAGAAGTATGTATTAAGTATAAAGATTGAAGAATTTTTCTTGAAATATGAAGTTGGTAAGATGAAAGGGTTAAGATAATAATGGGAATCATGGAATTTAAAGAAAATCCAATCTTGAATTGTTAATGAATTGATAATGATTTGTAAGGAGATTTGGATTGAAAAGCCTGTGCAAACCATAACTATTGTTTTTAAAAGTACGCTTATTACTTGGAAAGACCGGGATTAGATATATGTTCGCAAACCATTCCAAGTAATAATACGACGTTATGAAGCAATTCAAGACTTGGAAAGTGACAAATGAAGACTAGGATTCTTTGAATTGTTTGGATTGATTGCTGATGTCTCGGTTGGGCTGATCCCCCGATACGAGGTTATAAGTGGCATGAGGTTTGAATATATTTGGAGATTTTCGAATTGGAGTTTCGTTCAGAACTAGAACATACATATATGGATTGTATGTCTAACATTGTAATTGACTGCGTAGCACTGATCTATGCTAAATATATATCTGCTTGGTGGCAGAGAATTTATTCTCTTGCTTAACACCCTTCTCTAAGACATATAAGCTAAGAGGTTATATGTTGATAGAAATCAGTGATGCGTGGTTAATGGAAAATGTGGCATTCTTAAGATATGCGATGAGCTATAGATAATCAAAGCATGGCTTATTTAAGCATAGCTTTGTGTATATCATGACCTCGACAATCCTCTTAACCCGGTAAATAGATAAAACGGGAAAGATGCAGCGAGGTTAAGGGTAGTCATTTCCTTCTAGATAAAAGGTGTACTATGTCATGGAGCCCAGGAAATAACCTATGTGGATAACTTCTATTTGTATGGATGTTGATGTTGCGAGCGCTCGGTTTAAAGGTTGGTGATGACCAGGAAGTGATATACTCAGGCATGCTCTAGTTACCCAGTTAAGTGGTTACCCAGCCTCGTGTTGGCAAAGAGCCCGATTTGGTTGTCGGGGCGTCCCTCTAGAGGCGTACCTATCGGTTCGGTAAGGAAGTTCCTTTGCCTAGTCATTTGTTGGAAATCCAATTTTCCACCACAAGCCTGTACGATTTTAGTTGTATAGCCTGCTACTAGTAGGATTACGTCAGTATAATGGGATGTGGCACTATGTTGGCTAAGATTAATACATTTGTTTGTGAAATAGTTTTCACACTATACTCTAATAATAATATCAGAAAATTTTCACGTATCAAGCACTTTTGACTATCATAAGGAGAAACCTCGCCTATGTGTGCATTTGCATTGTGTGTGTGCTGCGAGAACTTATGGTATTTTCATTTTTCAAAAGTCATAGAGAATTTCTATGCACAGGACTTCACATGGAGTAAACCCGTTCCGCGTTAGCGGCGTGGTCCATTGAATACCCAATTTTAAAATGAATCCTAAATAACTACTATTTTGAGTTCTCACACCAATCCCACGACTGACCGGGATTTTATTGTTCCCACACCTAAACTCTGGGTGCCCATAATTTTGCATGGGCAGCCAGTAGCTTAGTTTGTCGGTTTAGCTTCCAGAGTTGGATTCAGATTTGGAGCTGGAGCTATATTTTGGATTTTCTTAGTCCACTGAAGAGTTTATTTCTGCTGAGCTTGTATTGTACTCTGATGTTCCCGGTAACTCTGATGTAATATTTTGTAATGAAATGAAAAGTTATGTTATTTTTTTGTGCAAATATTTTAGTACCCATAACAATCCGTCTTTATGAACGGTTTAAGTTGGTTTAATTACCGGTGAAAACCGGTCAAAAAGCCAAGTCGTTACAGCGATGGAGTAAATGTGATACTCTAATGTATAATTGAGTCTGACTTAACTAGGCTGCATAATAGGATTATGACCTTAGAGACAAAGAACATGAAATACTTAATATTTAAATGAACAATATTTCTCATCAAGCTATCCAAGAGTTATATAAGAGATATAATTGACACTAGGTGTCTACCAAAAAGATTGTGTTTTGGGCAATAAGCCAAAGCAGACGGAAGGCATGATTATATATGGATCTTGGACCACCAATATATATATATATATATATATACATTGATATATAGAGGGATGCTTAATTTGAGTGGGAACATATTTTAGTTTAAATTATACACTCATGTTAATATAAATTTTGATTGTCAAAATCTGTGTTTATATTAAATAAATATATTACAAAATCAGTTATTATTTATTATCTATTGTAGATATTAAATAGAAAATAACTACGATAATTTAAAATTAATCCTTAATAAAGATAAATTGAATTAAATCAAATTTCTTGACTAAGATCAAAATTTGAGGATTGTCCTCAAAACAATTAAAACGTATTTGCTTTACAAATATAGAAGATCTAAAATGAAAGTTGAAGTATGACTTCAACCAAATAAAATAATGTTATAACAATCTACTTATACATCTCTAGTATTAGATACTAGATATGAATCACATACATGTATGCGAATTTGCAGGAATTGCAAAAGGAGTATAAATCTGACAAAATAAGAAGTAGACTTACGAATGGAAATGAAGCAAATGTTGTTGCATTATCCGTCAAAAGCTGCTTCTTGTTCTAACTGCTAGCTTATCTAAAGAATTAAAATATTGTTATTATGAAAATTCCATTAAAAATAAATGTTATTCTATATCTTGTTTAGACAAGTTTGAATTTCATTTGTGTTAGACCAAAAATTGGTTCTAACACCCAAATGAGCTATGAATTTAATGAAATAGAACTAAAAAGCAATGAAGAACACACGATTTATAGTGGTTCGGCGTTAAAGAGCCTACGTCCACTTTCTATTCTTTTAATTGATGATTCAAATGCAAATACAAAGATGATTCTCACTCAACTTCACAATTACAATGCATAAACTCACTCAAATCTCTCAAAAATAGACTTTAAGAGATGATTTTGATCTGAATGTAGTTATGAAATTCGGCTATGGAGGAAGTTAGAACTGAGAATTTTCCAAAAGATCCCTTCAAATGCCTCTTGATGGTGTATATATAGGTGAAAAATCTCTTCGAAGTGGCTCCGGTTCGGAATTGCGTGGCACCCATCCCATGAGAGTCGGGTTCGGAGGCTTCCAGATGGTGACAGCGCATCGATTTAGTGGGAGATCGTGGGAGAAATGGTCATGCTTGGTCCGAGTCTTTAGGAAACGTGTGTAGCAACGGTCACAGGCTCAGAGAAAGGGGTTCAGATCGGCGCCTCCGATCCGATCCGATGAGGCCACTTGCTATCTTTTGATGTTGCTGACGTACTTCTCCGATCCGAACCGATATGGTTTCTGCGTCTTTGATCTCTACTTTTTTCCTGCGTTATCTCCCTCCGATCCGGACCGGTTGGTGGCTTTCTCACTGTTCTCTCTTTGTGTAGCCTAGTTCACAAAGTAGGCTAACATTTTGCCCCCTTGAAGTACACTCTTATTTAAGATAAAGTGTGCTTCGAAGCAGTTTACGAAACGTCCTTTGAATTAGAACCATTGAATGATCGCCTCCATTTACTTGTAGTGTTGTGTTGCTTCATAAAGTCATGGCTTTTGCTGCTTATATATATCCACAAACCATATGAATTACTTTCTTCATTTCCAAACAACTTTAAGAGCTTCTTTTTAATGTCCAACAATTCCTCCCGGTAAGCTTTTCTTTATTTCTCCTCGAATTCACCCTTCGTGACAAGTCGACGTGTGTAATCCTTTTCGGTTCGGACTCCGATCCGAATGGATTTCCCTCCTGTATGTCTTATCAGTGGACTAACAGGCCAAAATGCACTAGTGGGCCTGAATCCCGGTCCGAACGGGGTGAAATAGACTGGGAATACGAGTGGTTATCTAAATCTTATATAAATCCGCCTCCCATCTTCTTCTTCCTCTCCTTCCTTTATTATTCTCGTCCAACAAACTTTGCATCAAAACCCTAGAATTTCAAAAACTCCGAAACTCTCTCATTCTTCCTTAAATTAAACAATTCGGTAAGTTAAAAGCTTTGATTAACCTTGTAATAACTGAGTTCAGTCGAGATTTTTGGTCAAATTGGGCGATTCGATCATGGCGTTTGCCAGGTTTCAACGCCTTGGCCTCCTCTCTCCTTGCCGTCGTCGTTGGTGGCTCTGTCACCACCTCGAGGCGTTGAGAGGAGGAATTAGGGTTCTACGGTATATTTGAGCACGTAAGTGCTTGGATTTAATTGAGGTTTGTGAAATGGAGCTGGGTTCGGTAACGATTAAGCGAGATGGAAAATGGGGAAGATGAAGAAGAGGAACTGGGATCGGTTCGGGTGGAGAAACGTTGGAGTGGAGGAAAGGGAAAGAGGGAAAGATGTTTACAAGACCGGATCGGGTCGGAGCAGAAAAAGGAAAAAAAAAGAAGGAAAACAAAACCTATTTGATCGGGTCGGATCGGAATAAGAGACAAAGGGAAAGAGGATTATTCAAGTTGATCCGATCCGTTCCGAAAGCCTACATCCGAACCGATCCGGTTCTACTCACTGGGTGTGAGCATCTGCTTTAGAGCGAAACATGAATTTGCTCTCCGATCCGATCCCACTGCACATACCCTAACTGAACCAAAACAGTCCAACTCAATGCGCGAGAATTCATCCAACTAGCTTACTCAATGCTTGGCATAACCTTCAACTTGATGAACAGTTAGGATAGCGCCTTATGAACATAACAAACATCAAGAACTATTCCGAAACATTGTTACTCCTTGGAATCTTTACATGACGCTTGCATGTGTTTACTTTGCATCTTTAGTACACGTAGCACACACTTTAGTTCACATATACACACGAGAGGATGTGGGCTATCTTACTCTAACTTATGTTATTATTTCTTCAGTAGTTTAGTGATCATATCCGAGAGACGTTCATCTAGGTTAGCAAAGAAGATAGAAGTTGCGGAAACTTCTAAGAGATTTGCTCTTGATGACATATCTTCTTCCTCATACCCCGAATGGGACGATGAGGGCTCATATTATGAAGTAGGGGCACACAGTAGTGAAAAACCTTCCGATAGTGAAGTTTCTCTAGGCGATGAAGAGGAAGGAGGGATAGGAGATAATTGAGCTCCTGATGAATTTGAGTCCGCCATCATATTGGAATTACCTAAAGATTCTGTTGAATCGACGATGGATGACGATAGACTTGTTCGCATATGTTTAAAGCACGGGATACTAAAAAGGGACACCCTGGTGCCATCGAAAGCTGATCGTCCCCACAATCCTCCGGAAGGATTTATGGCAGTTACCCGATTGATGTGTATGGTTGCGGCTATTCCACCGTTCTCTCCTTTTGTCGTCGACTTTCTGAGACAGATGCGGATTTCCCCCATGCAGTTACACCCCAACTCTTATGCTTATTTATATACCTTATATATAGCATATAGAGAGGTGTTGGGTATAGAGCGTACTTTCGATGACATCCACTTTTTTTATAATTTCAAACATCGGACTCGAGAAACTCCTTCCTTCTCCTATTTTTAATCAGTCCCAAAGAGAAAAATTATTTCAGCTCCATTTAGCAACAAGGCCGGCGATTCTAAGCTCGAATGGTTTTATATCAGGCAGCAGCCAGGGTGCGCCAGGAGATGGACAAAATCAAGTAAATCATCGATCTTCTAGGTTTCAATTTTGAATTTTCATGTCAACACATTAACCTGCTTTTTTCTTCTATTCGCAGTTGATAACCCAAACCAAATATCAGATCAATTATACTTTGATCGGTTGCATCGGCTTCTCAATGGCGATCAGAAGTTTCTAACCATCGACGAAGTTCTTAAAGATGAGTATCTCCATCATCACGGGTTACTATCCATTACCCATAGCATAGGTCATGGGTCGGGCCCATATGTATACATACCCCCAGTAGACATTATTCCTGAAACGTGCGAGGGCTCGAGAGATCCAGCCATACCTCTTCGGACTTCACCTTCTCCATCTTCAACTCAGGACGACGAGTTAGCTAACATAGCTGAAAAGCACAGAGAAGGGTATACCGTCCCTGATGATGCTATTTCTCCTGAGAAGTCAACGTCCCCTAAGGAGTTGCCAGCAGATGCTTCTCAAGGAGATGTCCCTACTATCGATGATCCCACATTTCAGGGTTTAGGAGATCTCCCCCTACCTGAAACCATCTACACTTCAGAGGATTTTGGCACAAATCCTTTAATTTTCACTTCTTCAGAGGAGACCACTCCCGTGAAGGCCAAAGAGCCCACTCACGCTGGCCTGGCTTCGAACTCGGGTTTTTCGGGGGGAACACCACTTAGGATGCACTTAACACATTAGCACCACTCCTCACATCACTCACTTTTTATGTGAACACTGATTCTGAATTCCACTTACATTGCTGCGCAGGTACAATGTCTCGCCCTTATTACAATGTCAAGAAAATGTGTCGCAGCATGTCTAGACCTCCTTCCGATATCGAGCATGATTGCCGTGAAAGCCGGGGTAAAGATGACAGAAGGCCCTATGATTCTTATCGGCCACACACCTCGCGTTCTCGTTACCCCGTCCGATCAGATCCAGAAAGACACAAAAGTTATCAGAGCCGTCGAGGAGAAGACACATCTCAGCCCAAAGACCGAACTTATCCTCAAGACAAACATAGTCGGGAAAAAAGTCCACCGAAGCATACCGATCCACGAGACAAACATAAGGTTTCCGAGAAGCGATCTGGAAAGGGTGATACAGCCATCGTCCCGACTAAGCGAAAGGACGTTGAACCAACATACTGCAAACCTTTACCACTGGATGCTGAGTCCAAAGTTAAGCTAGCATATCTGGAGAAGCAGTTCCCCGATCATTACTTTGAGAATCTAACTTTTTTGCCTACACTTGAGCCTATTTCCTCAAAGTGGGCAAATGAAGCTAAAGCGAAGATTGACGCAGTCGAGAAGCAATACTCGGAGATGTTCAAATATTCGTGCAACCTCTCCATAATGGTTCGAACTTTAATTACTGAAGTTAATTTGATGAAAAAGACTGGAGATGCCGATGAAAAGGCCTTGAAAAATTTGGAAAAGGACCTTGAGGACACACAAGCTCAGCTTGGCATTGCTCAATGAGAGGCTAGCAACTTCAAGCAGCAATTTGAGGAGCTACAGAAGCGCTATCATGACTTGCTGGAATCCCATAGTCAAGAGCGTTTGGAGTTAAAGAAACAAGCAGAAGATGCTAAGTCGGACAATGTTAAAAATGCATCTGGCTTACAATACTCTTAAGCAAGAGAAAGCTAAGTTAGCTAGAAAAAATGCCGAACTAGAAAAACAAAACGCTGACTTGGAGTCCAAGTTAATGGAAGCCGAGAATAGGGCTGCCCTAGCTGAGGGGAATGTGGAAAATGTCATTAAGTCTACTGAAGATACCCACAAACAGCTGTCAGAGGCTCAGGAAGAAGTGCACGGTTTTGGCGAATTATTGATTGAATTCTTCGCGCACATAATTCGTCGCCAAAACATTTCTTGGATTGATGACTATCCAACTACCTTGGTTCACGTATGGAGTCAAATTGTCGAATGGGAGAAAGAGGAACTTAAGGTAGACTTCATTGACGAAGATAAGCTTATAGAAAAATATCTAAGAGATAATGAGCCGGCACGCCTGGCCGAGGGGCGTCGTCTCATTGCCGCTGCTATGGAGGAGGAGAAACGGATGGCCAAACAAAAGAATATCCCTGAGACTGGTTCTTCTTCTACCACCGCTGAAACTTCCGAAGTTGAGGGATATGATCCCGAGAACCCGGGGATCCCTCAAGCGTCTCTCTTATCTCCTATACCTGAATCAGCGTCAGAGATGGCAGTCACTCCCATTGAGAAATCATCGGAAGGTATTTCTACCTTTTCACCTCAATTCGTCAAGGTCGTCTCCACATTTCACCGCATAATTGGGCAATCGATAGAGGATCCTTTATTTTCTCCTGAGTTGATAATTGTTGCTTCTCATTCTGTAGGTGTTGAACCGACCGAGAAGACCGACATACATTAGGTAACTACCAATGGGGTAAAATCTGCGGAGAAGACTCAAGGAAGACAGGATAAGACTATCGTTTTAGAGTCAGGAGGGGGAGCTGAACTGTCTAAGGCCGAAACTTCTCATGATGACGAGATGATTGATGCCTTAAAAGACGACGGTGGCAATGAAGGGCATGAAGAAGATCCCGATGTAGCTATAATTGGGGATTCAAAAAGCGCCGATGACATCACTTTGGCTGAAATGAAAGCCGAGCAAGACAGACGCATGCAGCTAAAAGTTGAAGACCTGAACCCTGAAAGCCTTAAGCCTCTTTCAATGGTGGATCCTGGATCAAGGTTAGTCATTAAGCTTTCAACTAGGTCTATTACAGAAGAGCTTGCTAAAAAGTCTTCTCCTGATTCCAGTGTTCCGACTCTTGGGAAAAAAATCAACCGATTCTAGCACTTCTATTGCAGAGAAGAAAAAGCCAAAGCGCATTTTGACTGATGCTGAAAAAGAGGCTAAGAATGCTCAGAAGGCTGCCAAAAAATCCAAGTCCACTCCAAAGCCCAAGGGATGAAGTGCTTTGTTTTATTTTGATACTCAATTGGTCTGACATTGTTGCAGCGAGTGCGGCCCTCGCATCTTTTTTTTGCTTGGTTTCCTTGTACAAAATCACACGTTTGTGAATAAAAATAGTTCTATTTCCTGCAATGTCTGATAGTTGTTAGTTTAGTACTTAAGTGAAAATGCAAAAGTATGTCATACTAAAGTTATATAATGAAGTCATTGTTGGGGGGAATATGTATGCACATATATGCCCCCAATCAATCTTGCGTAACTGAGCAAGAATTATTCAAGATTAATTAAATCAAAAATCCAATTGCCCCCAATTCTCGGACGGGGCCATATTCCTTTCGTCATTTATTCCTATTCTTTCTAGCATCTTTATACTCTCCGGTCTCATAACCAGGTTAGAGTATCGTTGAGGCGGTCTCTCATTTGGGTGCACCTTTATGCCTCAAGGGACGTCGTCTTCCTGTCCTTTATGCTCTCTCTCGATTCTTGAGAGTTAGAGTTAAGAATGTCGTCTTCCCATTCTTCTATGTTTCATCATACAAGCAGTCATTTTATTTGCTCCTGCACATAGGTCATCTCCAACTTTCCAAATTTAATTTAACGTTTTGAGTTTCATGATCATGATAGAATAATTGTTGAAGATATAAATAATGCAGAAAAGTAAATGACACACGATATTTTTATAGTGGTTCAGCTAAGTCGTAGCCTACATCCACTTCATAATCCTTTGTTCACATAAACAGACTTTTTAAGGAAAGACGTGCCTTTTTACATAGCTTATAAAAACAAAAGGGATGACATTTCATATTTAGCTCATATATCATCACAAGTGTTGAGCGTTCCAGGCTCTGGGAATTTCCTCACCGTCCACGGTCGTTAGCTTGAATGCTCCTGTATCAAGCTTTCGTTGGATGGTGTATGGCCCTTCCCATTTTGGACCCAATTGGGTCGAAGGCGGGAAGACTCGTTTCAGTACTAGGTCTCCTGGTTCAAAGGTTTTGAAGCGAACTTTCCGGTCATAATAACGTGCTACTTGATGTTGATGTCTCGAAGCACGCAAGTCGACTTCATCTATTTTTTCTTCAATCGTATCAAGAGATTCTAGGAGGAGTGCCTTATTTGTCATCGGATCGTAATACGCCACTCGATGAGAAGGGACTTCTAATTCTACCGGGATCACTGCTTCTGACCCAAAGGAAAGTGAATAGGGAGTATGGCCGGTAGTCGTCTTAAAGATTGTCCTGTAGGCCCATAAAGCTAATGGCAACTCGTCTACCCACTTAGCTTTGGCCCGCTCCAACCTCTTCTTCAGAATTGATTTGATGACCTTGTTTATGGCTTCGACCTGGCCATTTGACTGCGGGTGAGCTACTGCAGTGTATCGTTTATCAATCTTGTATTTCTGGTAGAAGTTTCTAAACTCGATGCTGTCAAATTGCATCCCATTATCAGTTATGATGGTCTTCGGTATCCCAAATTGACAAATGATGTTTCTGAACATAAAACTGATCACCTTTCTTGCAGTGATGGTTGTTAAAGGTTCAGCTTCTACCCATTTTGTGAAGTAGTCCACGGCAACGATCGCGTACTTAGCTCCTACTTTGGCAATAGGTAACACTCCAATAATATCAATTCCCCACATGGCAAACGGCCATGGACTTACCATCGACTTGAGCTGGGTAGGAGGCTCTCTGGGAACTTTGGCGAATCTTTGACATCTATCGCAGCGTCGTGAATAATCAGCCGCGTCTTTATTCACGGTAGGCCAGAAAAATCCGTACTGTAATATTTTCTTTACTGGGGTTTGACCCCCAGTGTGATCTCCACACTCACCTTCATGTACTTCTTGCAGTACACATTTAATGTCGTAGTGTGCGATACACCGTAATAGGGGCATTGAAAACCCTTGACAATAGAAGACGTCGTCCAGTAAAACGTATCTTGCAGCCTTGCATCTTATAGCTCGTCTTTCGCTCTTTCTTAACGGGAGGGTTCCGTTCTTGAGAAAATTCTTAATTGATGTCATCCAGGACTCTCTTTCTGGTTCAACTTCCAAGGCTAGCTCTGCTTCCATTAGGTCGAAACTCGGTGATTCCAACACCTCTATCAGAACCATTTCGGTTTCTTTAGGGTCATCAGAACTCGCTAGCTTCGCCAGTCGATCTGCTTTCTGATTTTTCGCTCTTGGAATGTGTGTTATGCTATAATGCTCCAAACCTTCCAATAACTCCTTTGCCTTTTTGAAATAAGTGATGAGTCGAGGTCCTTTAGCAGCAAATTCTTCCCGAACTTGACAGACAACTATCGTGGAATCGCAATATATATCTAGTGTCTTCACTCCCAAATCTTTGGCAAGTTTCAGCCAGGCAATCAGGGCTTCATACTCAGAATCGTTGTTAGTAGCAGCAAATTCCAACCGTAATGCATAATAAATAGATCGTCCTTCAGGAGTTATTAAAACAACTCCGGCGTCGGACTTTCGATCGTTCTTGGCTCCATCTGTATATAGTCTCCACGGACTAAGCTCCAACTCTTGATCCAAAGTAACTATCTTGTCACCCACCATTTCCTCTTCGAGAATTGAAAATTCAGCTATGAAGTCAGCCAATGCCTGCCCCCTTATTGATCTTCGTGGCTGAAAGTTCAAATCAAATTGACTCAGCTCAATATTCCATTTAAGTAACCACCCCGATGCTTCGGGTTTTTGCAACACTTGTCTCAAAGGTTGATCGGTATATACAACTATCGGGTGTGCCTGGAAATAATGGCGAAGTTTGCTGGAAGCAATCAGGAGCCTATAAGCAAGCTTCTCTATCTTCGGATAGTTACGTTCTGCAGAAGTTAGTTTTTTGCTTACGTAATACACAGGTTTCTGGACTTTATCCTCTTTACGTCTAATGTTGCACTGACGGCGTGAGATGATACCGCCAAGTAGACGAATAAATCCTCATGTTCCACGAGCTTTGATAATATTGGAGGCTTTTCTAAGAAATCTAATAGATTCTGGAACGCCTCCACACAGTCGGGAGTCCACTCAAAATTTTGCTTTCCCCGTTTTATGAGATCAAAGAAAGGTACACACTTGTCTGTTGCTTTGGAGATGAACCTGCCCAGTGCTGCAATCTTCCCAGCTAAGCTTAAAACATCCCTGATCTTCCGCGACTCCTCTATATTCCAGATTGCTGCTATTTGGTCCAGATTGATTTCAATTCCTCTGGAACTCACGATAAAGCCAAGGAACTTGCCTGATGCCACTTCAAAAGAACACTTCAAGGGATTCAACTTCATCCCATACCTTCATAGTATGCCGAACATTTCTGCTAAGTCCTTCGTATGATCGGGAGATTGCTTGGATTTCACGAGCATATCATCTACGTAAACTTCCATGGTTTTCCCGTTTTGATTGTAAAACATGCGGTTGACTAAGCGCTAATACGTGGCTCCCGCATTTTTTAACCCAAACAGCATTACCACGTAACAATACAACCCCAAGTCTGTGATAAAGCTTGTATGCTCTTGGTCTGGTATGTGCATGGGAATTTGATTGTACCGGGAATAGGCGTCCATAAAGGATAAAAGTTCATGCCCGGCCGTCGAATCTACTAGTTGATCAATTCTGTGAAGAGGAAAGCTATCCTTCAGGCAAGCTTTGTTCAAATCAGAAAAGTCAATGAACGTTCTCCACTTCCCGTTTGACTTTTTGACCAGGACAGGATTCGATATCCAGTCAGGATATTTTGAATCCTTAATGAATCCATTACCTTTTAATTTCTCCACTTCTTCTTTCAAAGATGCTGACCGCTCTGGGCCTAACATCCGTCTTTTCTGCTTGACTGGTGGGTGCTTTGGATTAATACACAAAGAGTGGCTCATGATGGTTGGCGAAATCCCACGTATGTCAGCATGAGTCCAGGAAAACACGTCCAGATTTGCCTTTAAGAAATTAGCCAATACCCTCGCTCTAACTGGATCCGGTTGCGAGCCGGTCTTTAGTACTTTTGTCGGATCTGTTTCATCAATAGGTATATCGATTGTTATTTCGTTGGGAGTTGCCTTTTTGTCCCCGGGTTTGCTATCTTCTCTGGGATCTATATCCTCGAGTACATTTGAGGGCGACTCTCTTGGGGCAGGACCCCTTAATTGCTATGCTGAGGCCTCCTTTGGAGGGGCGGAATCATCCTTAGCATCTATATTCAACCCCTTCATTAACATCTTTAACTCTGTCACGTAACAAGCTCGTCCCGTAGCTTGGCCCCCCCTCATCACCCCAACTCCTGAGTCGGTCGGGAATTTAAGTAGCAAGCACCAAGGTGCACTACGTGCTCTAAATTCGCCAAGGGCTGGTCGACCTAGGAAGGCATTGTAAGGCGACTCCACATCCAAAACTACAAACGGCAGGATCCTTACTCTCTGGCGATCTCGCTGCCCTAGTGTGACTGGTAGTTCCAGAAAACCCATCGGAGCTATGGATGCTCCGTTAAAGCCACGTATCCATCCTTCACATGGCTTTAAATCTTTTGCTTCATGTTTCATCTGTTCGGAATCTCTCTTGAAAAGGATATTGACCGAGCTCCCGTTGTCCACTAACACTTTATGGACTAAAGCAAGGCCAATTGTTGTGGTGATTACTAGTGGATCGTCGGTTGGAGATTGAACTCCGGAATCATCTCTATTGCGGAATACGATGTTGTCTGACATCGTCTTTTGTTGTTTTACTGGAGTAACGTCGTCGAGGCTACTGCACTCTCCAACCTCAAAATGCTTGGCGGCGTTAATGTACTGATCCATCGCTTTAAAACTATGACCAACTAGGTAAGGTCCGCCTATAATAATATTAATGACGATCCTCTTGCCTTTTTGCTGGGCTGTGGGTTTCGAGGTAGACGGGTTTGAGTCCTGGGCTTGTCCCCCTTGCCCCCTGTCCCTTAGGGAGACTTTGTACTCGTCTAGCTTTCCTTCTTGCAGCAATTTTTCGATAATATCTCTCAAATGACGACATTCATTGGTGGAATGACAGTGGGTTCCATAAAACAAGCAAAACTTTCCTATTGCAATTTCTTTCTCAGTGGAGTCTCTGGGTGGAGGTTTTTTGTACTGCAATGTGCTATATGTGTCTAAATAAATATTCTCCAACGTATCATTTAACGACGTATAATTTTCAAAAGTTTGGAATCTGGGTCTTTTATTGGAGCTATTCCCTCGGTTTCTGTTCCTTCTATCGCCATTACCATTTCTGTTGCTATTCCCCCCATTCTGGTTGCCCACATTTACTTCCACCTTCCCTGAACTGTCACCAGATTGTTTCATAGCAACGCTACTCTGGACACCTTCCTTCGAGGCCCCTTTGGACTTTCTTTTTCGATTTGCCTTAGCTTCTTCTCGCCTTAAGCGGATATTAGCCTTTTCATAGAACAATTTTCTAGTAGGAGGTGGTTTTCCAGCCAAGTAATCCCCGAACTCCGTGTCAGGATCTACCCCTTCTATCAGGGCCATCAGGATAGTGGGCTCATGGGGATCACTAACTTCAGTGACGGCCAGGTTGAAGCGATCCAAATATGACTTCAAAGATTCTCCTGGGGCCTGTTTAATCTGTGACAATTCTATGACGGTCTTGGACTTTTGGGCATGGAGTCGAAATTGATTCATGAAGCGCTCACTCAATTCTGTTAAATTTGATACCGACCGAGGAGGGAGTCGTGTGAACCACATTAAGGCTACGTCTTCAAGATAGATTGGAAAAGCTTTGCATTTTACGGCATCTGGAGCTGCTGTTGCGTATGCATATCTCATCAGATGCTGCCCAGGGTCTGTTCTTCCTGAATATCGATCCATCTGAGGCAAGTTAAATCGCCGGGAGAACTGGAAATTCATTATGTCATCTGTGAAGGGAGTATGACTTCGTTCAATGCCCCAATCTTCATTAGTATACTGTCGGCTTTCGGACATAATCTGGCACACCATTGCCCATACATCGGCGTTTATTAATGTCTGCACAGGCTCTCTAGATCAGATGTTCGGATTACCCCTGGGTTCCTGATCAGGGGATAACCTCCTGTTTCTGGCGGTAGCTGGTCTACGTTGCTCTCTGTGCTCCCAGTCAATCTCAGGAGGTAGAGGTTGGAGAAGCTGTTGTTGTGTAGGGTTGGTAATATTAGGATCCCTGGGTAAGACGTGGGATCCGCGCATGGGTAGCAACATAGGCTGTTGCAGGGTCGGGTCGTCAGGGCCCAATACACGAGCAGTGACTTCTCGGGATCCTAAAGATCCAAAAGTCAATTGATCGAGGTTCTGAGGTCGTTCAAGCGGTCTTCTCTCGCAGGGGCATTCTTCATCTGAAGAAGATGAATCATCTGTAGCAAGGTGGCGTGCTGGGGAAGGAGTCCTCTTCCTCCGGAGCTCCTGTAGTTCTCTACCCATAGTGATCATGTTTTCTTGCATGCGAAGGTTATCACGCCTTTGGGCTTCCAATGCTTCTTTAGTGCTCTGTAGCATGTCAATAAAACGTGAAAAGTCTCTCTGGGTAATGGGTGCAGATGGATCAGGCTGAACATTAGTCATCGTGGATGGAATCGGAGCGTTGGAGGGAGCTTGAGTAGAAGTTCCAGCTTCATTTTGGTTCGGATCGGTTTGGTTCACAACAGCCTGGTCGGGGCGGTTCGGATGGAGAGAGTGAGTGTCGTCGACCTCACTAGACTGGATCGGATCGGCACCTCCCTTCATCCTCCTGATCGGAGCGGTCTGCTCCAGAGCTTTGAGCGCGTAACCTTGTTATCACGATGGCTTGCTAATCTTCTCTAGCATCATTTCCCCTAGCGCCTTGCACTTCTTTCCCTTTGGTCTTAGCCATGATACTCGATTCTTCAACGGTTAGTCAACAAGTACTGAAAGATGTCAGAAATAAGGGATTAACTTCTTTGAACTTGAAAGTCCAAATAGTAGAATGATAATCCCAAAAAGGCTGAGAATTCGAAGGTTTCTCAGTGAAAGCACCAAAATGTTAGACCAAAAACTGGTTCTAAAACCCAAATGAGCTATGAATTTAATGAAATAGAACTAAAAAGCAATGAAGAACACACGATTTATAGTGGTTCGACATTAAAGAGCCTACGTCCACTTTCTATTCTTTTAATTGATGATTCGAATGCAAATACAACAATGATTTTCACTCAACTTCACAATTACAATGCATAAACTCACTCAAATCTCTCAAAAATAGATTTAAGAGATGATTTTGATCTAAATGTAGTTATGAAATTCGGCTATGGAGGAAGTTAGAACTGAGAATTCACCAAAAGATCCCTTCAAATGCCTCTTGATGGTGTATTTATAGGTGAAAAATCTCTTCGAAGTGGCTCCGGTTCGGAATTGCGTTGCACCCATCCCATGAGAGTCGGGTTCGGAGGCTTCTAGATGGTGACAGCGCATCGATTTAGGTAGGAGATTGTGGGAGAAATGGTCATGCTTGGTCCGAGTCTTCAGGAAACGTGTGTAGCAACGGTCACAGGCTCAGAGAAAGGGGTTCGGATCGGTGCCTCCGATCTGATCCGATGAGGCCACTTGCTATCTTTTGATGTTGCTGACGTACTTCTCCGATCCGAACCGATATGGTTCCTGCATCTTTGATCTCTACTTTTTTCCTACGTTATCTCCCTCTGATCCGGACTGGTTGATGGCTTTCTCACTATTCGCTCTTTGTGTATCCTAGTTCACAAAGTAGGCTAAAAATTTGTAATAAAAGACAATTGCTGTTCATTTATTTAAATGAAATATCTTATGGAATTGCACAGTTAGTTAACAATTTTATGAATCCTTAACTTTAATATGCTTGATAATAACATAAATATTGGATGGATTAAGTCTAATGATCGAACATACCTTAGCATTGTTAGTTAGGCCATATAAACAAGAAATGCGTATCAAAACACCATATGATGGAATTTTGAGGTTATTTGATTTTGAATCATATGAAGAATGAAAATCTTGTTTATCAAGCAAAATTGACTAAATCACCTTTCACTTGACACAGTGAACGGGCTAGTATGTATTGGACCTCATACATAATGATGTAAATGGGGGCAATGAACACATATGCTAAACGTAGGGTTTATTACTTCATTACATTTACTGATGATGTCAGTAGATATAGATGTGTGTATCTTATGAAACACAAATCAGAATCCTTTGAAAAGTTCAAAGAATTCAAGAATGAAGTTCAAGACCAATTTTGAAAGAATATAAAGACTCTTCAAATAGATCGAGAAAATAATTAATTCAAAAATCAATGACTATCTAATAGAGTGTGAAATTGTCTCACAACTCACTCCACCAAGAACATCATATTATATGGTGTGTCTGAAAGGAGAAGTTGCACCTTATAAGATACAATACGATCAATGATGAGTCATACAGATCTTCCAATAAATTTTGGGATTATCCCCTTAAAACAATTGCATTCATATTTGATTGTAATCCTAATAAAGTGATTCTGAAGACACAAAATAAGTTAAGGACTAGGAAAGTCCTAATGTGTTTTTTATGAAGATTTGGGGTGTGAGGCGTTTGTTAAACGTCTTGCCTTTAATAAGATCGGACCCAAATCTGATAATTATTTTGTGGAATATCCAAAAGAAGAAAAAGAATATTATTTCTATAAATCATTTGAGAATAAAATGTTTATTACTCAAATTGGTGTCCTTTTAAAGGACAGCTAGTCTCTAAGACACCGATAGGTAAAAGTAGAACTCGTAATGTCTCGGGAACCACAAAATACTGTTGAACCTTGTATAGACAAGAAATTAAGTGGGAGTAACTCATTAATTCGACATATTAGTTATTGTGAATGACGTCAGTTTAAAACAATAAATAAATACTAATTCTACAAAGGAGAATGTTTGGATTAAAAGTTCATCTTTGAGCTTAGTTATATCCCTTGTTGATCCACTAATTTTACATTGTGATAGCAATGGAGTTACTGATCAGTTTAGAGACCTTGATCTAATTATCGATCCAAACATATATTTAAGAAATATGATTTCTTATGTAAGGTTTTTCGTAGAGGAGATAAAAATATCTATAAAGTAACGAAAGGTTGTAATGTTGTGGACCTACTGACTTAAAATCTATCGCAACAGAAGTTTAGTAGTCATACTAGTTTCATAGGTATATGATATATGATTAATTAACTCTAGTGCAAGTGGGAGATTGTTAGAGTTTATGTCACAGAGGTAATCTATTTGATGAGATTAATAACATTGTTGATGTTATATTTTATTTTGAATAAAATATGTATATTCAATTATGTTATATTTACTACGTAATATAAATATTAACATAATAGAAGTCCTTAGAATAATAATACAGAATTATATAGTTCAGGTAAGTGACATGAACATGAGATTATATAATATAAATTAAGTATTATAATTCTTAAAAGTCCCTAGTCAAGTTTTATTGTTTATATAGGACAACAATAAAACACTGAGACTAGTATGTTTATTAATTGATTATCATATTGCATTGATAATTAATATACGTGATATTAATGTTAACACGTAAGTACATACTGTATAATAGCGTATTGGTCTGACCCAACATGAGAAAACTACATGAAATATAAATAGCAATATCATAAGTTATTCTCATAGTGACAGTGATGTAATGGTCCTCAGACCTGAAATCATTATAATTTTATTCTAGGATATTTGTGTTTTGATATCATCAAAAGTTACTTTTAACCAAGTAGATAATAAAGGTGATTATTCGATACATCTCGAAATGAATGAAAATTATGAATAATCTAGATGGAATTTAACCAAAGATATAAGTAGAGATATCCATGAGCCTCTTGATTGAGCGAGACTATGAAATGTATGGCCATGCTCAAATATTGATTTTTTTAAATAGTCTACTCATTGATCAAGATAAAAGGATTAAATTATAAAGAGGATGATGCATTCCATGCCTCGAGTTTAATCTTGGATATATTGGTTAAAAAGATTAAATTACATTGAGACACTGGTGACAGAAAAGGTTGCATCGAATCATTGATCTTGCTATAACTTAGGTAGTAGCGACGTAGTACTAAACGCTAATCACTGTTTATGAATTTAAGTACGATTTAAAACCATTGCCAATGTTATAGTAACCTATAGGATCCCACAAAGAACGTTCGGAAAAGGGGATAACTGTTCACAACAAAAGGGAAACCAAATGTTGATATTTTTCTTTGATTTTGAATTGGTAAAGGGATCTACGGTTTTGCCTAGTTTAGATATTTTTCATTTTTCATACAATAAAAGGAAGGTCGTCTTTCCTTTTATTATTAGTCCATATAGAAAAACGAAATCAAAATAAAATGGGGAAAACCCTAAAATCCTAAATCAGTTAGTACCGATCATCCTTCACTCTCTATTTCGTTTGACGTCATCGAGAGCGATCGTTCGTGGATATCAATAGAGGAGTGGTGTATGTCATGCCATTGATTTTATCCTTTTATGCCTCTTCGAGTTCGAGATCCGTTCGGTGTGTGAAGGATCTATCACAACAGGTATGAAATCTAATCCATGCGAGTTTTGATTTACTATTCTTGCTTTAAATCATAAAATTAGGTGTTGATTTGATCGAATGATATCCTTCGGGTCTTTATCCCAAATGGTTAGCCAATCCAGTCCTAGTGAAAAAGTCCAACGGGAAGTGGAGGACTTGTGTTGATTAAACAAACCTGAACAAAGCTTGTTCAAAGGATTGCTACACCCTTTCCCATATAGATCAATTAGTTGACGTAACTAGTGGACATAAGTTATTATCTCTTATGGATGCCTACTCAATATATAACCAAATCCCTATGTTCAAACCCAATGAAGAGCATGCAAGCTTCATTACTGATTCAGGGACATAGTGCTATAAGGTGATGCCCTTTGGATTAAAGCATGCCAGCGTAACATACCAAAGGTTGGTTAATAGAATGTTTCAAGATCATATAGGGAGGAATATGGAAGCATATGTGGACGACATGCTAGTGAAATCTAACAAGGCAGAAAATCATTTAGTGGATTTAGAAGAAATGTTTAATATCTTGAGAGAGTATTAAATGAATTTAAATCCTCAGAATTGTTCTTTTGGGGTTCAATCTAGAAAATTCCTAGGGTGTGTGATTAGTGAATGTGGGATTGAAGCCAATCCCGACAAAATTAAAGATATAAATGATAAAAACGAACCCAAAACAAGCAAAGAAGTCATGAGCTTAAATGGGAAAGTTGCAGCCTTGAGTCGGTTCATCTCAAAAGTCACCGATAAGTGTGTGTATTTCTTTGATGTAATTAAGAAAAATAAGAATTTTGAATGGAATAAGGAATGCAGAAAGACTTTCCAGAAATTAAAGGAACATTTAGAAAAGCCCTTAATTTTGTCTAGTCTCGAAGGTGGGGAAGATTTATATCTTTACATGGATGTCTTAGAATATGCAATCAACTCAGTTCTCATTAGGGAAAGCAATGGAACACAATTCCCAATTTACTATGTTAGTAGAAGGTTAAAAGATACAAAAACCTGATATCCTATAACAGAAAAGTTAGCTTATTGTCTGCTACTTACAGCACAGAAGCTTAGGGGTAATTTTGAAGCATATCCCGATAAGGTTCCAACAAACTTTCCACTCAAACAAGTTTTTAGTAAGCCAGAAACTTTTGGGAGGTTAGAAGAGTAGGGAATTGAGCTTAGTTAGTACAAAACTGAGTTCCAACCCTAAGCATAAATTAAAGGGAAGGCTCTAACAGACTTTGTGAATGAGTGCACAAGTTTTATTACATAACAATCAACAAAGCAAAACGATCTTAAGGCCAAATGGAAGTTATTCGTAGATGAGGCATCAAATGAGCAAGGAGTAGGGTATGTAATAATCACCCCTGACGGACATCGTTTACATTATGCGATGCTGCTGGGATTTACTACAACAAAAAATATGGTAGAATACGAGTCGATGGTGGAAGGATTGAATTTAGCACTACAGTTAAAGATACCCTGGACCGAGATCTTTAGCGACTCACAACTAATGGTAAACCAAAATAATTAGACCTACCAAACTAAGGATGCTCGGTTAGCGCTATATGTGAAGAGATTTGTAACACCCCGTAATTTTAACAACACTAAAGAGGAAAAATTGAAGAATAATTAATTTAATAGTCAGAATTAAGGGAAACGGACTGCGCCATTGCGTCCGTCTCGAAATTCTGGTCAAGATAGACATCTGGTTTGCGTAAAATGGACACCGCATGAAGAAGTTACGAAGGTTTGAAGTTTGTATACGCGCAAGAGAATTATATATATATATATATATATATATATATAGGGTCCAAGAATTCATAAATTAGGTCCAAAAGTTCAAAATCATTCAAATCATGAAAAACTGGGTGAGCAGGAAGAATCCCGCCCAATGGAATCGATCCCTTAATGGGGTGTCAACCCCTGGGTCGACCCCTCAAGGGGGTGTCGACCCCCAAAGGGGGGTTGACCACCCTAGGGCAGACGTGGCAGTTAGGGTTTGGGGCCTGGAGGCTATAAATATGGATCCATTTCTCTTGTTTTCTACACTGAAAAATAATGGAGGGCTGGATGCTGTTAGTGCCTAGACCAAATCAAACCTTTTCCTTCTTCTGCAATCAAGTTAATCAATTTATTCAAGTGTAGATCTGTGATTCAACCTCTGCTATTCTCCTTCTATATTTCTAGATCCAAACACTTTGAGTTTAAGTTTCTTTTAGATCTGAATAATTAAAAGTAAAACCTGATATGGCATTAACTTGGATCTATGCCTATGACCATTTGAATCAAATCATATCTGCTATAACCTGTGTTTCTATGATGTTGTGACATGATTATGACTTAGATCTAAACCTTCACCTATTTATCCTGTCAGATCTACCACTGTTTCACTGTTTAGATCATCATGCTAATGGATAAATTGGATCTGTTATTAGTTGGATATCTAAACTATTGTCTAGATCTTATCATTCCTGTTATGACATCCCTATTATGTTAGAATCAATTCTATTGTCACATGTTCATCAGATCTGTTCCTATATGCCAATTTGTCACCATGCCACTATATGTTTATGCCCGTTTCTGCCATCGTATGTCAATTTTGCAATTATGTTCATTTCTGCCCTCTTCCCTCCTTCTTTTCCCTTTTATTTTTTTAAAGCAAGGCTACCTTTGAGCCTAGGCATGCCGCTGAAATATGCGAACGCGTAAAATTGGGAAAGAGGGGAAAACGTTAGAATTGGGGCATAATTGGAATTGGGAATTCAGGCATAACTTGAATGAAATATATGAATGTGAATTTGGGACATAAATTAACTCATGATCAAAAGACCTTAATTTGGGCATATAGTTCATTATGAACATAACTTGGGAAGGGGGCATGAAAACCTATAATGACATAGGTATAATTGACTAATAATGGAAATGCCTAAAATTACAAAAACTGAAATTGTAATCGTGCTTACACATGAGATTAGATTACACTTGTAGTGCAAGTCTGCCCGGAACCGCCCGGCATAACCAGCAACCACAAGTGGTGAATCTAATGTGAGGGGTCTAAGTTCAGAAACACGTGACATGCTAAGGCACGTGGTTAAGCCTGATTTGTGGAATAAGTCTGCCCGGACCCGCTCGGCACATCCACAAGTTGTGGGCTTAATGTGGGATGTCTAACGCGTCACAACCATGAATGGATAAATGGTAATGAATTGGAGTAAACAGGGAATGATAGTAACCTATAATTTGTTACTTTAATAAGAATGTTATATAATAGGTAGGCTTATCCCAGGGACAAGTGGAAATTATAACATATGTTATAATAAAAAGGAAAGGAAGATTAGTAATAAACCTTAGTTAAGAAAACTAAGTTAATAAGCAAACAATGTCAAGTTGTACTGATACGTTTAACAGAAAACTTGTGAACTGAGATGAAGTATACTTAATTACATATTAAGTAAAACATGTTATTTTAAATATGGAAGCAGACAATGAATATTAAAGAGGGATAGATTACAATCCAGGGGTGAAAGATTGTAGATCACTTTCGTTAAATACAATCTAAAGAATAACATGTGAAGAGGCTTATTAATAAACTTAAATGAATTAAGTTATATTTATATGAAATTAATAAGCAAGTGGAACTTGACAACTTGAAAAGAAGTCAAAGCGAATAGGGATAACCTGTTAATCTGTAATACTTAACCCATTTGAATCCATAGGGATTGTATGAACATGATAATTTGAATAGGGGTTAAGTAAACTTGGTTTAAACAGTAGAAGGTTAAGTAAATCTGGGGTGGGTGGGTAATATTTATATATAGGCCTACAAACTTAACCTATTGGGGTTATGTAATTAAAGACACCGTTAGGTAAGCATAAACCGTGGAAAACCTGTTGGGGTTATGTAATTAAAGACACCGTTAGGTAAGCATAACCTATGGAAAACCTATTGAGGTTATGTAATTAAAGACGCCGTTAGGTAAGCATAACCTGTGGAAAACCTATTGGTATTATGTAATTAAAGACACCGTTAAGTAAGCATAACCTGTGGAAATCCTAGTGGGGTGCAAGACAAAGGGGAGGGCTTGCATCATCTTGTCTGTGGGACCCGTTTCAGTCAGTAACCCATATAACGGTATCAAACGAGTACTCCACCCTAGGTCAGACTCAGGGCACCATTACTAGGCTGATTGTAAGAGATCCAAATGTAGAGGACTGTGTGGGCGGCGCAAACTGACCAGGCCATGTGCGTGCATGGTCCGGGTAGAGGGGGATAAGACGACTGTGACACCTGTAGATATGGTTGTGCACATCATGAGGATGAAGGGTTTCCACTTTAGGAAGCTGTAACGTCTCGCATTTTTATCGGTTTGTATTTGAATATTTGAATCAATTTAAATATTGAATTCGTAATATAAGTAGATTTATATATTAATTAAAACGAAGTTTAACGTATAAATATATATTATATATAATCGAGCTCGTAACGACGCTGCAGTTCGTAATTTAACGTTTTGAACTTCAACTGAGTGTACATGACTCATTATAGATCAGATTTCTTCAAAACAAGAAACACTGGAATCTGTTGAACTGAATTTTTCAGATGGAAGTGAAAAAACAAGGTTTCCTATTATAGATTGTGAGTTATGTCCAAATCAAATTTCCAAATAGTCGCTATATAATCGTTTATCGACCGTAACAGTTTATTTGATATAACTAGATACCGGTTGCAAATCTGGACAAGATTCTTTTGAGACGTAGTGATAATTTAATTTTTAGAATTTTACTA
The DNA here is from genome assembly GCA_030737875.1 of Allium sativum. Taxonomy (NCBI): domain Eukaryota; kingdom Viridiplantae; phylum Streptophyta; class Magnoliopsida; order Asparagales; family Amaryllidaceae; genus Allium; species Allium sativum. The sequence goes on along the minus strand of CM060913.1, from coordinate 547,020,572 downwards.
TAATTTTTAATTAATTAAATATTCAGCTTTTCGTTTGAAGTATTTTACACATTGTAGCAACATTTTGGGGTTTCACGATATGAGTTAACCTACCGATATTATTATATTTTTGGAGTCGTGGCACATTGCTCATCCTAGCGATATTTTTATTTCTGTCGTTCACAACTCGTGAAACGAGAACAAGCCGGTCATAGAATAAAATATAATAGAGGAGGATGTCGCTATAAGTCATATTTTTGTATATGTTTAACCATTCATTGCCGAATGGTCACGCCCTTTGAACTACATCAGACTCCATATTTTTCCAAAACTACTCCCTCATTGGTTTCCTTTTTCCTTGCATCATTTGAAACAAACAAGTGTACTTTTAGTTTGATTCAAAACAAGTCATAACTTGAATCGAACAACTTTTCTGCAGCTAAACAAATGAAGGATTCATAAAGGACAATGCAATGAACATTGATCTATCATCTCACCAAGTCATCTTCGAGTTCTTTTCCAGTCTGTTCCATCAAAATGTCTTCTGTTTGAATGTTCAGAGACTACTCAAGCAAGAATATTATTCATACTTTACTATAATTGAATCCAGCTCCACGTCTCAATCAACCAGTTGTACGTTGAAATTTGAATCTACCCTACAATCTAGGCATGTGCCTAATACATGTATGAAACTTTCACGCCAAGGAGTAGTTATATATATATACACACTTCTCAGAAACTTCATGACAAAGTAACTGCTAACAAGAAAGAAATTTCGAAACTGCCATGTACTTCACCCTACCGTGGCTCTGCAATGCATTTTCACATCAAAGACTTAAATAAAAATTCTGCAAGCCTATCTTAGCTTCTATTTCCTACTCCTTGGCATGCACATATCTAATTCTATAAGTACCCAAGTTTTCATCATCTCCTTCGCTTTCTATAACACATGGCTTCCATTTTCATTTTTTAGGAAACCCATTTCCTCTGCAATCACGAAATGAAAAAATAAACAAAAAAATAAAAATAAAACAGAACGAATGAAAATGTGAGGTGTGAAGGTGAGGGATTGGCTCAGGGGATGTTTTCATATGGAAAGAATTATACGGTGAAGTGGAGAGGAACATGGATGGATTGCATGGGGAGATGGAGTTACAAGAAGTTTCGGTTGGAAAGGAAATGTACACTGGAGTTGTATCGGAGTAAGGAAGTAGGAGGATTCAAAGAAGTGGTAGTGCTGGAAAGATACTGGAGTATGTGCGAATAATATGGAGGGGAATGTAAGGAGAAATAGTGGAGTTCTACACACTGAAGGTGGGTGCATCAGCATGGTTTTGGGTCTGTATGAAATTATGTGAGCTTGTAAAGGAGTCTGTGAGATATAACAAGGTCAAGGGAGTGATTTATATAAGCAGAAAACATATTGCGCTTAAACTTATAAATAGTTTGCATGTGCCACATGAAAGCACAGGGGGTGTAATGCACGTAAGGGGAGCTCGCGGGTATCTTTAACGGGAGTAGTGTTATGTGAAAACTTGGTGGGGTACAGCGATGAAAAAAGTGGGTATTCACATAGGAGTTGATTTCGGTTTTAAACATTGAAGAAGTATAATACAATGGGTACTGGGTGTGAATCCATGAAGGGAGAAGAGCGAGGCATTAGTGCACGAATGGACGTGCAGTCGCATGTATGGGTTAACATTGGTGAAGAAGTGACGGGATCAGTCGCGAGCTACGGGAGACAGTGGTATCGTCAGTGGATAAATGGCGCAGGGTTTGACGGATAAAGGATGAATGGTGGTCGTGGTTATTAATTATGATAAGAAGGACAGTGGAGAATTTCCGGAAACGAAGTTATAATTGGGAAAAGAAGAATTGAACGCGACTAAAGCCGCTGGGACCATAACAGCGAAATAAAAGCAAACTGTCAACTGACGCAAATCGTTATTTAACGGTTAACGCGCAAAGGTGAGTAAATTCACTAACTCTGATCTATTTTAAAATATTATAATTATATTTTAAATATTGGTTGAATGTTGTGTGATGGTCGTTTAGGTAGATTACAATAAAATTTATTGAATAATATATATCATTGCATACGTACACATCATCGATTGGGTACTGATTCCACCGATTATAATATTCCCTAGAACAGAATTAGTGTTAATTGTGTCGACTAACATTTGTGGATGCAGGAAACCGGTTGGAGGAATCCAACCGGATTCCTCAAATATTATATGTACTGTTTGTTTTATATTAATAATATATATGCACTGTGTGAACCCCAATAACATTGAAAAACCCCTTGGATATTAATGTTGAATGGAAATTCAACGTCAGTGTAGTTTAATCAATAAATGGTATTGATTAAGGAAGTGGAAGCAACCGACCATAAACACATCTTTTTGTTAAGACGTGAGTTGCCGTAAAGCGAATCAACAAAATAAATTATAAAAATTATATTTTTATAATTGAAGCAAATATCAAAATTTACAATAGAAGTTCTATTATAAATAAATATTTTATAGTTAGTTTTATAAAGAAAATATAGACAAGGATTTGACATTTAGATCCGTTTATAAGGAAGTGAAGTAGTAATTATCGTACTAGTTAACATTTTGGATAATTATTTTAAGACAAACAATTCAGAATAATATTAGATTAATTATATTAATCTAACAGTAAGAAGTAATTAAAATTAGTTAACAAATTAATTGGTAATATGAAGTTGACAAAATAAACTGTTTTATTGGAAAATGATTATTAGATTATTTGGTCTTCACTCGATTTAATGATAATAACTTGGAAATCAATTGTTCATGATTAATAAGATTTTTTATCAATACCTTTTTAATTAATAAAGTTTAAATGATTATTGAACAAGTAGAATCAATCATTGTTTAATATAGCAACCGATCTAGTTTAAATTGATAATGAAGTAAACCGTTTTACTTCAGTTATGGTAAAGTTAATTGCAATGTAATTAACTTAATTAAAGTGATTGTTCTTAAACGGAATTCATTTAAGATAATATTGAGTTTGTGTGAGATGTTTACTTGAATTAGATAAAATAATTCGAATGGAAAGAAAATGTCAAAAGACAAAGAGCGCTAATGATTTTTTTGATAAAAGAAATTATAAATGGAATTGTATAAGTAAGATGAAGCAAAGAATTAATATGTAATATAAATAGTTATGAACAACTGAGTTTCAAAGTAAGGATATGGTGTTATAAAAAACCATATTTCAAATTAAGTAAGAAATACGGTTTAATGGGTATTATAAGTGATAAGGTGTTTAGAATTACGGACTTATATCTGTTCTAAGGTAAGAACGTTGTCGATCAAGGTTTTGAGGTAAATAAAATACCCCAACTTGAACGACTTCACTATTATCGAGGAATGGTATTAGTTTGTAATGGAAAGAGATACCGAGATTAGTTATAAAACAGATATTGCAGCGTATAGTAAGACTTTGAACTATAACGATAAAATAACGTTATTGACTAGGCTTAAGCGTGACTGTTATGTCGAGATTAGTTATAAAGGGGATATCGCAGCGCATTGCGAGTTTTGAACTGTAACGATAAATTAACGTTGTTGACCAAGCTTAAGTGTGATTTTTATATATAACACTATTAGGAATTGAAACTATAATCCGACGATGTGGAATATATTAAAGTAAATTATTTTTAGGAATTATAATCTGATAGGATAAGTTAATATTTAGTTTTGAACCAATAGATTAGAATAAGGATATGTAATCAATATGTAGTTATAAACTTGATATTGATTTAACAAGAAGTTGAATTAGAAACAGAGTTATAAAGTAGAATGGGAATATAAAATTATGAAAGAGATTTCAGTGAATAAGATAAGGGTAATTATTCCTTGAATAAGGAGTTATTTAATAAGGTGTTCAGATTTTTATAATATAGATGATATTCACATTTTAAAGGGAATAATGTTTTAAAAGCGAACGTTTGGCAGATTAAAATGTTTATAATGATATTTGAAATATTTTCCAATGTAGATAGGGTATATTATCCAAGTATAGGAAATAAAGAATTGAAAATAATGGAAATGTTCGAATGTTAATAATGTATATTTTTTGGAATATGGAAGAATAAGGTTTTATAATAACTGGAAATGTTTTCAAAGAAATATGAAGGGCTAAACAGGTTTTGGGAAATATTTGGGAAGATATGGGAAACTAGAAAACAAATGTTAAATTAAAAGTGTCTATGATTGTATGATGTTTAGTTATACATTAGAATGGATGTTTGTTTTTACTTCGATAGTTAAATAACCGACTATCGAAGTGTTTTGACCATCGTTGTCAATATGTAGAGACTGGTTGGATATATTATCTGAAAACCACTACGTATAAGCATAAGTGCTGCGAATTAGATTATGCTGAAGATAATTGAAGACGGAGTGAAATGCAAGGGTCGTTCTGTTCCAGAATAGTGTTTTCTGTTTGTCCAGTCCCAAGACAACTTGTATGGACGAGTGTCTGACAGAGTATACCTAACAAATCACGTACGATTGATCTCTTAAAGGTATTAGGTCTAGTGGCGGGGGAATTCATTCCTCTTAGCTTTTTATGCCCGTGATATTTTTTGGAAATCGATTAGTGAATTGACGGGTTTGATGATGTGGCATTCAAAGTGAACAGTGGACGGATGTTCTGAAAAGATAGACATAGCCTCAAGCCTCACAACCGGGAAATGACAAAAAATCGGGCAGGCAGCATGACTATGTAGGTCATTCCCATTAGGGCGTATTGTCACCATCTAGAGAAAATTCGTATTTATTCTTCTTTCGTTACTGTATCTTCGGATAACGGTTATGTGAGCCCAACCGTAGGTGGAAATATATTCGATACACTCAAGAGAAACAAGTGGTCGGTCATGTGTGGGCCGGGTTGCAAGACATTCTTATTGAACCCCAGTGTATACCCTCTAGAGTACACTGATCGGGAGGTGGTCCCATACCTTGTCATAGTTGGAATCCAATCTCCAATAAGCGCCCTGCGGTTTTTGATTTTATACTATGTATGTGGAGCCTGAGATGCAAGCGTTCTGCTATTTGATTATTTATTTGATTAGACATTATTATAATATCACTGGATTTTGATATCAAAAATGGTTTCGTTATAGTAAGGTAAAAACCGTCCGTGTTTATGTGTGAGCTGGTCTTACTATTACCCTTTTGTTTCAAAAGGATTTTCAAAGTTATATAATATGATTGGAGTTTACTCACACCGGGACTAACCCAGAGTTTATTTTTTTGTTTTCCCTAAACTCTTGGGTGCCCAAATTTGTACGGGCAGTCAAGTGTTTCAGGATTTTGCAGATTCACTTGGAGGAGCTCGAAGGAGGAGGTTTCACCACTAGTTATTTATAGAATTTCCGCTATGATGTATAAGTGTTATACCCTGATATGGTATGTATATACAATGAAATTTTGTATTTCAAATTTATGTTATATACATTTTATTCGTTCTGCTGTGAGGTTCGTGTTTACTCTAACTCTGATGTTCTTCTTATTATTCTATTCTGTTAGTTCTATCTTATCTTTCTCATCCTCTAACTTCTTTCTATTAAAGATCTGTATTTTCGTGCATTTTGAGTTGAATGTGTGGGATATTAGTCAGCTCAAATTGGTACGGATTTACGGGCCTTTACAGAAGCGATACCTCCTACTGTGGGGCCACCACAGGATCTATACGCGGATTAGGGAGACGATCGATTGGGGTAGTAATTAGGGTACATCTTGACGTATGCCTAAGTCTACCATCTGGTATTTGTTGGGATCATCTTGTTCTAGTTATACTAGTATTGGTGCAGAGTAATCACTAGAGAAGCGTACATACTCTATCATACCTGCCTTTTGTAATATTATCTCTCTTATTTACTTTATATGCCTGTCAGGATACTTTTACTTACTGATTTCCTAAAAGTAACTGGACTCGCCAGACTTTATGTCTGACCCTTTTTGTTTCATCTTCTTTCTTCCGTTTCCCCCTAGGTTCTCATGGAGGGAATACTCAAGCTTGATTAGGATTCTGCTATCATTTTGCTGGAGCTGCTTAGATGTATTGCTCAAGCCCCTATCTTTGCTACTATGGCTATGTTTTTATTTGGGGATTATGCTTCTTTTATACTGTAATCTGATGTTTTAAGTACAGGACAAAAGTTTTTATGATGTACTAGTTTTTATGTATTTCAGACATATGATGTTTTGAACCACGATGTTTTATGATTAATATAGTTTGTTTTTACTCCGCTGCTATTTTATATCTGTCTTGTAATATTTCTATTTCTGTTTACCTATAACACTTCACGAAACTTAATGCATTCTCTTAATGAGTAACATTAACGGACGTAGGGTGTTACACTTGGTATCATATTTGAAGGTTACCAGATTAGATAAAAGTTTTTGAAAACTATTTTCAAAAAGGTTTTAAAAGAAAGCATTTTCAAAAGAAAATGTATGTTTTGAAAAACATATTCCCCCAAAGCCATTGGAAATATCTTTCGATTCTCTGTTTGAATCCCTTCTTACTTTTTCGTTTCAACATGTTTGGGAAACGGAATATTCCCGAGGGCGTTCAAGTACCAGATTGGTTCCGTAGGTATCTTAAGGCTACGGCACCAACCGGGAGCAAAGGAGATGCCCCTTCCCCAGCTGCAATCATTGTTCCTCCACCGTCACGAGTAGATGGTTTCTCTAAAAAGAAAGAATCTTGGGTTGAGGAAACACAAAACAAGAAAGTATGGCCCAAGAAAGGACAACAGCAACAACAAAAAGGCGGAAAGAACAACAATGCTAAGGATAAGAGGAAGTGTTACAGTTGTGGATGTGGGGGTCACTTGGTGAAAGACTATAAAAGAAGGAAGAATACTTGCTTCAGTTGTGGAGAAATCGGACACTTTGTTAAGGAGTGCCCAAAGAGGAAAAGACAGAGCTAAAGGGCAGGATCCTTTGGAGGGCAGGTGTATGCTCTCTTGGCCATCGTACCGGATAGAGGTAAGAAATTTTTTGTTGAAGGTTTGGTTTCTCTTTCCAATCAACCTGTTAGAACTCTTTTCGATTCTAGCGCTTCACATTCGTTTATATCTGATTCTGTGGTTGAGTCTCTGCACATTAGTACTGGTATGGTAGTGGATCTCGTTGTTTTCTCAAACCCCATTGGTGGTACGGCTCATTTGTCTATGATTTGTCGGAGTTTGAGAATATATGTCCTAGGCATCGAGTTTGAATGCGACGCATATATGCTCGGTTTTATGGGGTATGGTTTGATTCTAGGGATGTGTTGGCTAACCATGTATGGTGCCATTCTAGATTGTGAGAAGAGGGTCGTTAGACTTTTGACTTATCATGGGAGGACCCTCGAGATTTCTTGTGACCCATAAGGGTCTGTTATGCTTAGTTTCCTAGAGTCTCTAGATGCATCTATCGATGATTTACGATCTATTCCAGTAGTCCGAGATTATCCTGATGTTTTTTATGAGGTACAGGGCTTACCTCCGAGGCGGGAGATCGATTTTCGTATATGGCTCCAAGGGAGAGAAGGGAGCTCAGCAAGCAAGTAGGGGAGCTACTTGAGAAAGGATTTATTGGGTGAAGCATATCTGAATGGGGTGCTCCGGTGGTATTCACAACTAAGGAGGATGGTTCGCTTCACGTATGTATGGACTATAGGGAGTTAAATAAACTCACTAAGAAGAATAGGCACCCACTTCCGAGGATAGATGATCTGTTTGACCAGCTTGTTGATGACATCTTGATTTTCTCAAAGAGCGAAGAAGAACATGCCTTACATTTAAGGGAGGTTTTGAAAAATCTCTGTGCGCATTAGCTTAAGGCAAAGTTCTCCAAATATTATTTTTGGAGAAAAGAAGAGAGATTTGTGGGGCATGTGGTTTCTAAATATGGGATACAAGTAGATCCCACGAAGGTAGTTGTGGTTCAAGATTGGCAGATCCCAAACAATGTAACGTAGGTGAGAAGTTTTCTTAGATTGGCAAGCTATTATAGGAGGTTCATTAAGGTCTTCGCAAAGATATTAGCTTCACTCACCAGGCTGACGAAAGAGGATCTGACATTCCCTTGGATATAGAATGTAACGATGCTTTCCAGTGATTGAAGAGGGCTCTGATAATAGCCCTAGTCTTGACTTTTCCTGATGGGAAACAAAGTTCTCACAGTATACACTGACGCATGTGGTACAGGGCCCGTGCAAGAGGGAAGGGTAGTATGTTATGGGGGTAGACATTTGAGAGTCCATAAGAAGAACTACCCTACCCATGTTTTGGAATTAGCTGCTATAGTATTCACGCTTAAGACTGGGCAGCAATATTTGCTTGGAGAGAGGTTCGAGTTATACTTGGACCATAAGTCACACAAGTATCTATTCTCATAGAAGGATATCAAATCGAGGCAGTAGAGTTAAGCTTCTACTTGGACCTGAGACGATTAGAGAAGCTTCAAAATTGATCTTATCCGTAGGCGTATGAAGATAGCTCAGGACAAGCAAAAGTCATACGCAGATAAAGAAAGAACCGATATCGAATAGAGGTGGGAGACAGGGTTTCACCAAGATATCACCTCGGAAGGATGTGGTTCGTTTTGGAACTGTAGGGAAACTGGCGCCAAAGTTTGTAGGACCATTTCCCATAATGGAAAGAATTCAAATAAGGTAAAGCTACCAGAGATATTAGCGAATGTTTTTTTGCGAAAATGTTTGCATGTTACAACAGAAGTAGCGAGTCGGGTATGCTTGGGGAAGCAGAAGTGGAACGGGAGGCAACAATTAAATGAGTTCCTACCCGTATTCTTGGTTAAGAAGTTACGTAACCAAAAAGATCAACTTAGGGGACCGAAGACAAAATTTTGCGCTTCATACCCTTTTCTTTTCAAGGGAATGTTCTTAACTTCTCTTCCAAAAGCTTTTATTCATACTTGCTTCTATCAATTAAGTATATCCTATCAATCGAATCTTCGACCTTTAGGTAGGGAACCCATGGATGTAAACATGTGTTTGAGACATCTTATGTTTGATGGATGCAAGTGTTTGCTAGTGGTTGCTCATGGATGCATATACACACACATTAGGCACTAGATCGGCTCAATCACTCTCATACTGCATATGGATGTGTGTGCATTTTTCTTTTATGGATGGAAATGGGTGTATCATCATGTGGATGTTGCATTTGGATGAATAATTGTGCACACATATAGAACTTACATGTTAGATTAGGATTATTTGCATACATAATGGATTCATGGCACTAACATACATTGCATTAAGGAGGTCAACTGAATCAGTAGACCGCCTGATTTCTTGCATTAATATAGGGACATATACACACACCTTTGCATATGTTTATAAAAGTAATAGAAATCTTTAAGGACAATAGATGCTTGTGATTGATGAATGAGTAGATGGATGTGGATGTTAGGATATACATTCTTCTTAACTTACAGATTTCGGAGACGAAATCCTTTAAGTAAGGGAGAATGTAACACCCCATAATTTTAACACTAAAGAGGAAAAATTAAAGAATAATTAATTTAATATTCAGAATTAAGGGAAACAGACTGCGCCATTGCGTCCGTTTTGGAATTCTGGTCAAGATAGACATTTGATTTGCGTAAAACGGACATCGCATGAAGAAGTTACGAAGGTTTGAAATTTGTATATGCGCAAGAGAATTATGTATATACATATATGTATACATATATATATATATATATATATATATGGTACAAGAATTCAAAAATTAGGTCTAGAAGTTCAAAATCATTCAAATCACGAAAAACTGGGTGAGTGGGAAAAATCCCGCCCAGGGGAGTCGACCCCTGGGTCGAAACCTCAAGGGGGGTGTCGACCCATGGGTCGACCCCCTTAAGGAACACGTGGCATTTAGAGTTTGGGGGCCGGCGGCTATAAATATGGCTCCATTTATCTTATTTTCTACATTGAAAAACAATGCAGGACTGGACGTTGTCGATGCCCAGACTGAATCAAACCTTTTCCTTCTTCTGCAATCAAGTTAATCAAGTGTAGATCTGTGATTCAACCTATGATATTCTCCTTCTATCTTTCTAGATCCAAACACTGTGAGTTTAAGTTACTTTTAGATCTGAATAATTAAAAGTAACACCTGATATGACATTAACTTGGATCTATGCCTATGATCTTTTGAATCAAATCAGATCTACAATAACCTATGTTTCTATGATGTTTTGACATGATTTTGACTTAGATCTAAACCTTCACCTATTTATCATGTCAGATCTGCTATTGTTTTACTGTTTAGTTCACCTTATACATGTTCTATCATGCTTGTGGTTAAATTGGATCTGTTACTGGTTAGATATCTAAACCATGGTTTAGATCTTGTCATGCCTGTTATGACATCCCTATTATGTTAGAATCAATTCTATTGTCACATGTTCATCGGATCCGTTCTTATATGCCTATTTGTCATCATGCCACTATATGTTTATGCCTGTTTCTGCCATCATATGTCAATTTTGCTATTATGTTCATTTCTGTCCTCTTCCCTCCTCATTTTTCCTTTTTATTTTTTAAAGCCAGGCTACCTTCGAGCCTAGGCATGCCACTGAAATATGCGAATGCGTAAAATTGGGAACGAGGAGAAAATGTTAGAATTGGGGCATAATTGGAATTGGGGAATTCAGGCATAACTTGAATGAAATATATGAATGTGAATTTGGGACATAAATTAACTCATGATTAAAATACCTTAATTTGGGCATATAGTTCATTATGAACATAACTTGGGAAAGGGGCATGAAAACCAATAATGACAAAGGTATAATTGACCAATAATGGAAATGCCTAGAATTACAATATCTTGCTTAGACACGTGGTTAGATTACACTTGTGGTGGAAGTCCGCCTGGAACCGCCTGGAATAACCGGCAACCACAAGTGGTGAATCTAATGTGAGGGGTCTAAGTGCATAAACACGTGATGTGCTAAGACACGAGGTTAAGCCCGATCTGTAGAACAAGTCTGCCCAGACCCGCCCGGCACATCCAGCATCCACAAGTTGTAGGCTTAATGTGGGAGGTCTAGCGCATAACAACCATAAATGGATAAATGGTAATGAATTGGAGTAAACAGGGAATGATAGTAACCTATTATAATTAATTACTTTAATAAGAATGTTATATAATAGGTAGGCTTATCCCAGGGACAAGTGGAAATTATAACATATGTTATAATAAAAAGGAAAGGAAGATTATTAATAAACCTTAGTTAAGAAAACTAAGTTAATAAGCAAACAACGTCAAGTTGTAGTGATACGTTTAACAGAAAACATGTGAACTAAGATGAAGTATACTTAATTACATATTAAGTAAAACATGTTATTGTAAATATGGAAGCGGACAATGAATATTAAAGAGGGCTCCAGGGGTGAAAGATTGTAGATCACTTTCATTAAATACAATCTAAAGAATAACATGTGAAGAGGCTTATTAATAAACTTAAATGAATTAAGTTATATTTATATGAAATTAATAACCATGTGGAATTTGGTAACTTGAAAAGAAGTCAATGCAATTAGGGATAACATGTTAATCTGTAATACTTAACCCGTTTGAATCCATAGGGATTTTATAAACATGATAATTTAAATAGGGGTTAAGTAAACTTGGTTGAAATATTGGGAGGGTTAAGTATATCAGGGGTGGGTGGGTAATATTTATATATAGGCTCGGTTATGTAATTAAAGACACCATTAGGTAAGCATAGTGGGAGGGTTAACCTATTGGGGTTATGTAATTAAAGACACCATTAGGTAAGCATAACCTGTGGAAAACCTATTTGGGTGATGTAATTAAAGACACCATTAGGTAAGCATAACCTGTGGAAAACCTATTGGGGTTATGTAATTAAAGACACCGTTAGGTAAGCATAACGTGTGGAAATCCTAATGGGGATGCAAGACAAAGGGGAGAGCTTGCATCATCTTGTGTGTGGGACCCGTTTCAGTCAGTAACCCATAAAACGGTATCAAATGAGTACTCTGCCCTAGGTTAGAGTTGGGGCACGCTTGCTGGGCTGATTGTAAGAAATCCAAGCGTAGAGAACGGTGTGAGCGGCGCAAACCGACCGGGCCATGTGCGTGCATGGTCTGAGCAAAGGGGGATAAGACGACCCTGACACCTGTAGATATGGTTGTGCACGTCATGAAGACGAAGGGCTACCACTTTAGGAAGCGATACCTCCCACTGTGGGCCAGCACAGGATATCTATGTGGATTAGGGAGCCAATTGATTGGGGTAGTAATTAGGGTACATCTAGACGTATGCCTAAGTCTATCATCTAGTATTTGTTGGGATCATCTTGTTCTAGTTATACTAGTATTGGTGCAGAGTAATCATTAGAGAAGCATATGCACTCTACCATACCTGCCTTTTGTGATATTATCTCTCTTATCCACTTTATATGGCTATCATGATACTTTTACTTATTTATTTGCTAAAAGTAACCGGACTCGTCAGACTTTATGTCTGACCCTTTTTGTTTCCTCTTCTATCTTCCGTTGCCCCCAGGTTCTCAGGGAGGGAATACTCAAGCTTGATCAGGATTCTGCTACCATTTAGCTGGAGCTGCTTAGATGTATTTCTCAAGCTCCTATCTTTTTACTATGGCTATGTTTTTATTTGTGGATTATGCTACTTTTATATTGTACTCTGATATTTTAAGTACAAGACAGAAGTTTTTATTATGTACTGGTTTTTATGTAATTCAGACATATGATGTTTTGAACAATGATGCTTTATGATTAATAAAGTTTTTTTTTACTCCGCTGCTATTTTATATCTATCTTGTAATATTTTTGTTTTTTGTTTACCTATAACGCTTCACGAAACTTAATGCATTCTCTTAATGAGTGACATTAATGGACGTGGGGTGTTACAAGAGTGCTAAAGATGCTCACTCAATTCGAAGACTTTTCTATACATCAAATCCCAAGAAGGGAAATTCCCAAGCTGATTGTTTGGCAAGTTGGCTAGCACTAGAGGAGCGCCTGAAACTAGAATAATCCATATAGGATATCTGGAGAAGCCTAACATCAAACAAAAGGCATCCAAATCAGGAAAGGAATTGCTAGTTTTAACTAGATCCCGAGCTTTGGCAAAGGAAACCGAAAGGGAAAAAGATATAGCCCCTAGTAAGGAACCCTACCAATTAAAATGGATTGTCATTATGAGAATATAAGTGGATGCCTCCCATTGTGGATTATCTCTTGGATAGAACGTTACCTACTAATAACGAAGATGCTAGGAAGGTTAAGCATCAAGCCCTAGTAATTATGCATAACATACTTCACAAGAAGGGACATTCGCTCCCCTACCTGAGATGTGTAAGCCTTGAAGATGGGCTCAATTTGTTAAAAGAAGCGCATGAAGGTCTACGCAGAAATCATTCTAACGAAATCAAACTAGCAAAAAGGGTTTTGTGACAAGGTTTCTACTAGCCATAAATGGTTAATCAAGTAATAGGTTATGTAAAGAAATGTGAAAAATTCCAAAGGTACTCTAGGATACCCCATTTAACTCCAAATGACTTAACCACCACCTCAAGCCCATGGCCTTTCGATATATTGAGGATGGACATAATTGGACCCTTACCTATATCTAAAGGAGGTGCTAAGTATGCGGTATTGGCAATCGACTACTTCACTAAATGGGTTGAGGTAGAACCATTCCCAACTATCACATCTAAGAAGGTGTTGAGATTTGTGATAAAGAATATCGTTACATGATTTGGAATACCCTATATGATCACATTAGACAATGGAACACAATTCGAAAGTGAAGAATTCACACGGTTTTGCAACAAAAATGGAATCATAAAGAAATTCTCTTATGTAGCACATCCAAGGGAAAACTGTGACATCAAGGCTGCAAACAAGACCATAAAGACAATCTTAAAGAAATGGTTAAATCAAGCTAAAGGAAATTGGGCATACGAATTTCCATTGGTACTTTGGGCATATAGAACCTCCGCCAAGACGGCAACAAGACACACTCAATATTCTCTAACATACAGATGTGAGTCTATGCTTCCAATCGAAGTTGAGATCCCTTCACACAGAAGAATAGCTTATGCATTTGATCCCAATCAAGAATTAAAAAAGGAATCCTTAGACCTAAATCAAGGGTTAAGAGATGAAGCAACCATTAAAACAGTTGAGTATCAAAGAAGAATCACTAAGTATTACAACTCAAGAGTGAGAACTAGAACTTTCCAAAAATGAGAGTTGTTCTTACGAAGATTAATTGAAAATTCTAAGAATCGAATGGATGGTCCCCTTAGCCCAAACTGGGAAGGACCTCAGATCATTCATCAAGAACTCACACCTGGAGCATACCGACTCTGCAAACCAAATGGTGATCTCGTACCTAGAACATGGAACATAGAAACTTGAGACCATACTTTTCAACGATAAGTGAATGAAAGAAGATCTTCATAAGAATATCCACATGATTATGGAAGTGGAAACCCCTTCAAAATTTGGAATTACCCAAAATGGGTGAAATAGCCTATAATGGTAAAAAAAAAAACCTTTTCACTGCCAAGATGGATAGGGCAAGGCATCTCCATAAGGGAGGTGGTGTATAATCCTTTAGCCACGTCCAAATCAGAAAGGGTCGGGTTAAAGCATCAAAAGCGTAAGCCTCTGATCCATGCCAGAAATGGTCGGGATAGAGCATCTAGGCACGCTCCGCCTCTGCTCGTAGAAGAGCACACCCTTCCTCTACTTCGACTTAACACATCCTGCCTCTGCTTGTAGAAGAGCGCGCCCTACCTCTGCTTATGTCTTCGTCCCGCAGAAGGGAACTAATTCTCTGGAGGAGCACAAAAAACACGCCCTACTTCTGCTCTAAATGAGCATGCTCTGCCTTCAACTAAGAGCATCCTGCCTCTGCTCTAGAATGAGCACACTCTACCTCTGCTTATGTCTCATCCCGTAGAAAGGAACGAAAGCTTAAAGGGAGCACTGTAAGCACATACATCCTCTGCTTACATCTTAGCCCACAAGAGGGAACAAAGCTCTGAAGTATCAATCTAAGCACACACTAGCCTCTGCTTACACGTTATCCCGCAGAAGGGAACAAAATCTCAAAAGGAGCAATCGAAGCATGTACAACCTCCTCTTTAAAGAATAAGCCTGGGATAAGCACCAAAATTACAAATACCAGATATGAATTTCTGGTCTTTTATCATAAATACCCGAATCTGTATTTGGTTCGGGACTTCTATTAATTGCCAGATATTGATTTCTGGTCTTCTATCATAAACACCAGAATCTTGGTTTGGTTCGGGACTTCTATTACTTGTCAGATACAGATTTCCGGTCTTCTATCATAAATACCCGAATCTGGGTTTGGTTTGGGACTTATATTAATTACAAGATATGGATTTATGATCTTCTACCATAAATACTTGAATTTTGGTTTGGTTCCGGACTTCTACTAATTACCAGATATGGATTTCTTGTCCTCTATCATAAATACCCGTATTTGGACTTGGTTTGGGACTTCTATTAATTGTCATATACGGATTTCCAGTCTTCTATCATAAACACCTAAATCTGGGTTTGGTTTGGAACTTCTATTAATTACCAAATATGAATTTCTGGTGTTATATCATAAATACATGAATCTAGGTTTGGTTTGGGACTTCTATTAATTGCTAGATATAGTGTTTTGGTCTTATATCATAAATACCCGAATTTGGGTTTGGGTTGGGACTTCTATTAATTTCTAGATATGGATTTCTGGTCTTTTATTGTTGATACCCTAATCTAGGTCACATATTGTCAGAAACAGATATTGGTTAAACTTCCATTAATACCCAAATCTGGGTCTCAAGGCTATATTCCTTGTCTCCCACAAAATGAGAACAGGTTTTTGGACTTCTACGGTCACACCTGAAGACTCTCTTATTTTTGAAAAAGGGTTCTTAATCAGTCTTCAGGTTGATATCGTAGGATTTCCATAACGAAACCTTCTAAGGAAGGTCTCGATTTTACACACCTCATACTGGGAGGTTTTCCTAAACTTGTGTTATGTAAGATAGAAAATTATATTATACCTTCTGCAGGTTTCATCTGTCATTGGACTTAGGTCCGGATGATGCTTAACATAATATGAGAAAATTAGTATATACATCCTGCTCTAAATAAAGGACTTATGAAAAATATCAGCTATTGTATCTTATGCAAAGAAAACACAGGAAAAAACTAAAATAAAGATAGTCAAAACTGGGGCAAAAGCGATGACTTGAAAAGTTAGGAATACCCGTTCGCTAGGGGGTAAATGTTACTACCAGATTTTGATACCGAAGCCGAACAAAGGTGATAGGGTATCAAGATGGAACTAGCATCGAGGATCAAACCAGAAAAGCCTACAATCGATACTGTAGCATCAAAGGAAACCGATACCGGAAGTAAGAAGGAAAGACATACGGTCTTCATGCTACCACATGCTACTGGTATCAACATAGGTAGCAGAAGCTTGGTACTGATACCGGGAAGATAGCAACAAGGCACAATACCAATACCAACATACAATATGCAGCCTAGAGTGGTGTCAATGCCGATACCGAGAGCATTCCAATACCAAAAGGAAGCAAGGAGGAAGAAGGCATGTTATCGACACCAACATAGTGGGAACAGTTGGGTTGGTGTCGATACTAAAGGGAGAGGTAGTTGATCCTGTTTCGGTACCAATGGAGAGGAAGCAGAGGCCTAAGGTTAACACAGGAAGAAAGATTAAAACATTAAGGCAATACCGTAGCTATCAGTGAAATAAAGCCAAGCATTGGAGCCAAGTACTAGTTTCACATGAAGTAATATCACTCACGAAGAAAGGAAGGCGTGATGCCAAGATCAAACCGAAGCATGGAACCAACAACATGATAGAAGAACAAATAAAAGTTCTATTGCTACCAACAGACTTGGTAGTAATACTGAGAACAACACCAGGTATAATAGCCCGCACCTTCGTTAATGCAAGATATTGTCCCCAACTTAGCCACCGTATAAGTGTGGGGTTTTGTTCCTCAAAAGGCCTCGGCGTTAATAAGAGATGGGCTCTACTATATAAGTACCCACTTCACATAGGCTGCCACGATGTGGGACTTAGGGGTGTTACATTCTCCCCCTACAGAGCCCAACGTCCCCTTTGGCTCACGAACACCTTACCCAAGCGCTGTGGTCCACACAAGTGCCACAATTCCGGTAGGATATTGGCTCTGATACCACTGTAACAACCCGCACCTCCGTTCACGCAATATATTGTCCCCAACTTAGCCACCGTATAGGTGTGGGGTTTTGTTCCTCAAAAGGACTCGGTGTTAGTAAGAGATGGGGTCTACTATATAAGTACCCACTTCACATAGGCTTCCACGATGTGGGACTTAGGGGTGTTACACCAGGATTGCAAGGAAAAGAGTATCGAAGTAGTTCGTAAGGATGGGCCGACACTGGGTAGTTACTTCCAAAGTCGAAGCATTGAAACTAAGGATGACAAAGGAAACTGGTACTGAAGCTTAGAGTTACTAAAAGAACACCAATACCCAGAAGTCGGAACCAAAGACCGCAAATGAGGGTTGACACCGGAAGCATGGCTCGGAAGCGGGCCTCCAGTAGAACTACTACCAAAAGGGGCCCAATTTATCTATAAATATGAACCTAGGAGTCACATTTTGAGGGGACTTTTCTCATTCTGTAATCTTGTATTCTTTTCTAAGAGAGAAAATTCTAATTTCTAAATCAAATTGGGGATTTCCACATCAATTGTAATACATTCACTATATATATAAAAGGGGAAAGTTGAGATCAAATTTACTCTCGATTCGATAATCGTGTTGTGTCCTTATTGATTTAACAGGGTTTAACTTTATCCTCATACGTGAGTGACTTAAGCATAAACGTATAAAAAAGGGGATTCTTTGAGTGAAATCGATGAATCCTCTTTATGATTCATATTTATGCTTCAGCCTTCTTGTAATAAGCCTAACTTAACACAATGTTCTAAAAAAGACTTATTGTAGCCTTATGACACGATAACTGACAAAACTAAGGCCTTCCGTAGGTTGAATCGATGTGAAAGTATCACTTTCTTCACTACAGGCTATATAATATGTCATAAAACATAATTGTTGTAGCATGTTAGCCCGTTTCTTCTCTGCACAATGTATATTATTCTATCCTGAATCTAGGGTTCTTTATCTTCTGTAAGCTTATAATGCCCTTATTCTAAGGTAACTGTTGATCTTTAAGTCTCGTAAGCGAGATATTCACCTCTTGAAGGAAGAGTAACTAATATTCGAACTTAGGGTCTTGATATCTAGGAAACGACAAGTTAAGCTGCGCTTGGTAAGGATAAGTTATCTTCAAGTGCCCTCTACATCGATTACCCTCTAAATTCCTCCATATATGCATTGTAAATTCTCAAATTGAATGTTGACGGTTTTTATCGTTAACACTACCAAAATCCTTATTTTTATGTGTATAAATCATTCAAAGTGGAAGGATAGTGAAATAGTACTAGAATGAATATATATGTAATATTGTTTATTTATTTTTGTCCCTTTTTGTTTACTGATGTAATCTTAAAAACCTAGGGTTATAAATTTATCTTTTATTTTGTTATGTTTATTTCCTTATTAATGCTTAATTTTCAAAACGAGGATATATATGCCATATTGTGAATTTGGAAAATATGACATGTATAACCTTTGGCGAAAATATTGACATTTCATCGCTTAGTGAGCTTTTCTTTATGTGCACCGCTAATTATGCCTATATATATTTATAATTATTAAATATCGTAATCCATGTATATTTAATGTGAATTCACTACGTTAAATTAGGACATTCATATCAAATGTCTCCATTAGGAATTTTATTTGTTTTGTGTGATTTAATGTCCTTTAAAAATATTAAATGACATGTGGACGTGAGGTTAACCCCTACTTGTAGTAGAAGTCTGCCTGGACAACTCAGCAAATCCAATAGCTGCAAGAATTCAGTTAATGTGAGACGCTTAGTGTCATAGGCCATTTAGCATATATTAGGCCTACCTCAAGAAGGTATTAAGTGGCTGATACACATTATGATGGTGTTAAGTGGCTAGAACTTGGTCCGCTCCTAAGGGTCCATCCGTAAGGGTTTGGACTAAAGTAATAGGAAACACTTATTAGGTATTAAGAGATCCGTAGGTATGATTTTCTCAAATAAATAGGTATTAAATAGTCTTGAATGAGTGAGGTAGTTTTCTAGAAGTTGTCCGCTTCTTATCTAAGGACTATGTGAGGGCACAACAAGGGACAAACCATTAGGAATTTCACCGAGCACGTAATGGAAACCGCCTGTTGAAGCGAAGTATTAAATGACTAGGAGTTCACCCGTAATGTCAACCGGAAAGTAGCATAGGGTCCGCCAGGAGGGTCATAAATGGCGCTAAGTGTAGTCCATAACCCGATATTGAACAACTGATTACTTTCTCTCACATTACATTAAGAGAATATATATATTAGACGTAGTCTACTAGGAACATGGTCATAAGTAACTGATAAGGGTTCACCTCTTTGTATTTATTATATGTATAGTAGACAAACAGTTTGTATTTGTGTGTTTATATTCGCCTAGACATAAACCTAATAGGTTTCATGCTGCCAAGTATAGAAAATAGGTTTCCTTTTAAGCTTAAAGAATTTTATTCACCAGAACTATTGTTCAGACCCCCTCCTCTTAACGACATAGGTTAGGTAGGATAGTGGAGAATGCTAGATGATGATATGGATAATGGAGCTTGGTGATGGTGATTATTATTTAGTATTATATTATTATATCTTAGTATTATCATGATGTACCTTGCCTTGTTGTTTACAACATTTGAAATTCGATGTATTTGACATTATGATATTTTATGATAGGGTACATCTATTTGATTATTATATTTTACCCATTCTGTTATGTGATCTGATTTTTTAGTCTATCTTTGTTATTTTCATTTCTTATAGAAACCAACGACTTGCTTGGAACGACTATAAGTTCCATGGGCCATTCTCGGGTTGGGATTTAGGCTCGTTCCGGGCGGGATGTTACATTTGGTATTAGAGCCAAAGTTATCCAATTACGGGGAAATATGCATGTGAAAGATGCACTTGTTATTTGAAAAAGGATTTTTAAGCTATATATAAACCTCTAAGGCAGAAGAAATTTCACAAGAAATATCTCTTTCTCCGTTTTCTTTTGGCTTGAATGCTACCTTAGGAATTTCCACTAAAGATTTTCCACTTACAGTAGTGGAAATTGATGAAAATCAACATGACCATAGGAATAAGGGATTGCCTTCATACTTACCTGAATGGTTCCAATAATATTTAAGGACTGTGGAACAAGTTCCCACTGCCCTTGCACCCTCAGTGAAAACTTCGGATCTGCTTGCTAAAAATGGCTCTTTATGTCCCTAGTGTTTGTAAGGACTTCGTTAGTCTTAGAGGCAAACCCTTTCTTGAAACTGAAGAATTTCTAGGAGCCATGGCATGGCTATTAGAATGTGATAGTATTTTGGAGGCTACTGGATGGGAGGACCAGTTGAAGATAAGAACAACAGCATGGTATCTCAAAGGTGAAGCCTTAGAATGATTGAATATAGTCTCAGAGAAGAACGCGAGGGGGAATATTCACTTAGAATGAATTAAAATCCCGATTCAAGATAATTATTTTACCAAATGTCGAAGTAAAATTACAACTGGAAAAGTTCATACAACTCAAATAAGGGGAGTCTACAGTCAGGAATAAATCAGTAAGTTCATGGAGTTATCAAAGATTGGTAGATGACTAGTGGATACACCCATAAATAATGCGTTGAGGTATGTTGAAACACCCTACGCCCCTTAATGTTACCCAAAATAGGGTCATGCTAAGGAATATGAAGCGCTATAGGTATGTAGAAAGAAAATACACCACAAAGACTAAGGTTTACAGGACATAATAGCTGAAAGAAGAAGACAATTTAGAATAGTGACATGTCCATTTGTTTCAGAAAAACCAACTATCACAAAATACCATGTCTCATAAAGATCAAATCTCACTCATGAATAATATTAGGGTACGTAATAATATCCCTCAAATGGTCATATACATAACCAAACCAAGGAAAAGAAATAACAAAGAGCAATACATCTACTATAAAGAAAATCCTTTGAGACAAAATCTGCTGATCAATTCGAACTATCCAATTCCACCCTACAAGCCTACGGAGAAAGAAAAGAAAGAAGGAAAACAAGTCAGATATAAAGTCTGGTGAGTTGTTATGATTACTAGCAAGATTGATAAGTAAGGGAGATAGATAAACATTAGTTCTAGCGTCAAATAGAGATAGTGTCTGTGCACAACTAAAGTGAACATATAGGATGACATAAAGGTTTACAAATAGGGTTGATTGTCCTCATTTACTTTTTGAATGTTTGCACTTCTACCAATTTCAGAACATAGTAATTAGGAAGATTTTCAGAATACTACCCATCGATCGACTATCAATATCGAGGAGTGATAACATATGCCTACAATGGGCCTTGGGCTTATCAGGACCAACCCATTAATTAGCCAAAGGCCTAACATTAATCACAAGTGTTACAATGACTTATTTTCCCTTGTCGTCTCAATGCACGCACATTACCCCATCAAAATGCACCTGTACCACCTCCAGTTTGGACCAACTTACAACCTATCACCGCATGGTGCGCTCCCTTGCCTCCTAATGAGACAATACATGAGTAAAGGGTATGATGTCGGGTATGGATCGCTAACAAACAAATAACACTCGACCAAAATCTCCATTGATTTGGTTCCCCATAAAAACCATAGAATAACCATAGAATTAGGGTCTAAATTAAATGTCATTTTAAATTAAATATTTATTAAGCCTAATAGTTCATTCATTTACCATAGAATAATGCCTAATCATAAGGCCTCCTAATCACAAGGCCTCATAGAATATCGCCTAGTCACAAAGCCACCATAGAATATTGACTGTCAATACCGAGGAGTGATAAAACATGCCTGCTACAGGCCTTGAGCTTATCAGGACCAACCCATTAATTAGCCAAAGGCATAGCATTAATCACAGGTGTTACAGTGTCTTATTTTCCCTTGTCGTCTCAATGCACGCACATCGACCCATCAGAATGCACCTATACCCACCTCCAGTTTGGACCAACTTACTGCCTAGCATAGCATGGTGCATTCCCTTACCTCATAATGAGACAATATGTGAGTAAAGGGTATGATGTCGGGTATGGATCGCTAACAAACAAATAATACTCGACCCAAATCCCCATTGATTTGGTCCCCCATAGAAACTATAGATTAACCACATAATTAGGCTTTAAATTAAATGTCATTTTAAATTAAATATTTATTAAGCCTAATAGTTCATTCATTTACCATTGAATACCTAATCATAAGGCCCCCTAATCACAAGGCCTCCTAGAATATCGTCTAGTCACAAAGCAACCATAGAATATCGCCTAATCACAAGGCCACCATAGAATATCACTAATCACAAGGCCGTCATAGAATATTATTTATTATTGTCATTGAATGCCTATAGGCCTTTATAGAGTTATCAACGAATGCCTAATCACAAGGCCCTATAGAATAACCATAGAATAATATAGTTTTAGGCTTATAACATAGTGCCATTTTAAGTTAATTTTCGTGTCAAGCCTAATTGTCTCATTTACAGTCTAAGTCATATTTATATATGCAAATAAACCAATTTTTTTTATGATTCTCCAATTTATCACATTCATGCGTATATACATTATAATTCTTTTTTCTACAATAACTTGTGCTATAACCATTTTGTAAATCTTATCTAATTTTCCTATTCTGAGTCCAATATTCCCTTTTTATTATAGTTTTGCAGCATATGTCAAATTAACCCCAAATTATTTGATTTTTTATTCCATTAGTCCAACTAAATCAGATTTTCCATACGTGCACAGAATAAAAGGATAATAATTAGTCATAGTCAATTAGGCATACAAATCTATGCCTAAATCAGTCGTACATATGCCTTTTATGCATATTTTAGCATAACCACAATAAACTGTGAAAAAATTTGACAAAGAAGGGACAAAAGGAAATTGAGAATATTACTTACAGTAAATTGAATATTAATTAAACAAAGACTGTAAAAGAAGACAGAAAAATTATAGAAACTACTTACATAAAGAAATTACAAAAAATAGGAATGAACAGAAACTGTAAGCAAAAGAAATGTAAACAAAACTAAAACTACTATTATTGCTAGTTACCCAAATTACATCAAAAATCTAAATAATCATAAAACTCACTTGAAAAAGTTTTCTTTGTGGCCCCGGAAAAACCCCTATAAGAAAATAAAATAGAAAATATTTTTATTTAATCTCAATCCCCTAAAATTTAGAATCAAGGTGGCTTGTCTCCAAAAAGAATAGTAGCTTAAATTTTAGAGTTAGGGTGACATGTCTCCATAAGAAGACTAGCCTAGGTAGGGAAGAGATGTGTTGTGAAAAAATGGGGTGGGGTTGGAGGTTTATTTATAGGTGGAGCAATGGATCCTCAACCGTTAGACTTAGGTTTTAAATCTAAACCTATCACGTCCTTGGATAAATCCAGATTAGCCACATCAACTAATCATACAAAAACACGTTAGCCTAAAAAATATCTCATGCGTCCATCATTTTCATCCCTGGCACAAAGTCGTGCTAGACACATCATGGGTCGAACCACACCTTAGCTGGGTCGACCCACTTACAACATGGGACTACCTATGGGACTACCCAGTTGTTGCTAGGTCACCCTATGCAATGGTCTTTTTTTTTATTTAAATTCTGATTTGAATTTCGAACTTTGAATTGCCATATCTACTTCATTTAAAGTCTATTTTACGCAAACAACCTATGCATCTGAACCAGAAAATCCTAACAGACTCAATGGCACGTCCCAATTGTCAAATTACCACAATTTTTCATTTTATTATTTATTTGTTAATTAGCCATTGTGTATTTAAAAAATTTGGTTGTTACATTCTCCCCTCCTTAAAGGATTTTGACCCCTAAATCTCTAAAGCAAAGGAGTAAGATAAGTGTTTTTACACAAATTTTTACATCCATCAACCCATCCACCATCCATTAGTAACCATTGTCCTTAGTTTTTACGAGATTTATGTATTTATGTAAGAGTATAGTTTGTATGACCCTAACTATTGCAAAAGATTAGGCGGACTACTGATTCAATTAACTTCCTTTTTATGCAATTATATTCGTGCAATGCATCCAAATGTATGAAAAAATTCTAATGGTAACAGATAGTTCTATATGTGTGTGTTTCAATCATCACTCATATGCAACAACCATATGATAACATCCATGCATTACAACTACAGAAATAGGTAAAATGCGCTCACATCCACATGCATATGTAAGTGTCCTATCAGCCGATCCCAAATAGTGCCTAGTGTGTGTATATGCATCCACTGCACCCACTTGCTAACACTTGAATCCTTTTGCGTCCATAAAACATAACATGTTTAAATCATATCCTACCATTCATAGGTTTCTCCTAAGATCAGATTCAATGGAATGGAAATGTTAAATCCAATTCAATAACAAGAGATGGAAGAAAAGATCGAAGTATGCAATTAGAAAGATATGGATAGGAAATGTGTATCTTATCATGTGGTTCCTATGTGGCTTCATTGGAATCACCTCCCCCATTGAAATTTTACAAGCCTCACCTCCTTATTCCTTAGTCTCTTGGTCTTATAGTCTAGAATTTGCGTAGGTGCTTGACTAACTGATGTCTTCGGCTCAATCTTCACATCCTCTAACGTGCTAGGCACTACCACCACATTTGAGTCATGTATGCACTTTTGCAAGTACAAAACATGAAATATACCGTGAACACCAGAAAGACTCTCAGGTAGCTGAACCCTATATGCCATCTTCCCTACTCTCTCTGTAACCGATCATGGTCCAACTAACCTTAGTGCTACCTTGCCTACAAAGTCGAATATCACTACATTCCTCAACGTTGATACCTTGACGAAAACCAAGTTTCCAATATAAAATTCTAGATCAATCCTCCTTTTATCTGTATAATACTTTTGTGATCCTGTGCCTCCTTCATCCTTCTCCTAACAATCACAATCTTATTAGAGGTCCATCTAATCATGTCTGGCCCAAGAAATAGTCTATCCGTCGACTCCCACCAACATGAGGGAGATCTGGTTCATATAAAGCCTCGAAGGGTGGCATGCTGATGCTATTTTGAAAAATATTATTATAAGAAAACTCCAATAGGGGTAAATGCTCTTCCCAAGTCCCTCTGAAATCCAAGATACACAATTTCAGTAGATCCTCTAAAATCCCGTTCACTTTCTCTACATGTCCATTTGTCTGATAGCGGTAAGCCATGCTCAATATAAGCTGTGTCCTTACAGACTCCTCCAAAACTCACTGGTGAAATTGGGATCTTTATCACTCACAATACTTGTAGAAACACCATGGAGTTGGACTATCTCTAGCATATACAAAGAAGTCAACCACGCAGTCGTTCTCTTACTCTTAACAAGCATGAAGTGAGAGCTTTTTGTCAGTCGGTCTACAATAATAAAAATTCTGATGTTGCCCTTCCCCGATCTCGTCAGCCTATCTACAAAATCCATAAACACGCTCTCCTATTTCCAAATTGGTATATCCAAAGGCTAGAGCAATCCACAAGGCTTCTTTCACTCAGCCTTTACTCTTTGGTATGTCATACAGTTAACCACAAACTCATCCACATCCTTTTTCATGTCATTCCAATAGAAGACTCGTCTCATATCTCGATACAATTTGTCATCGCCCGTATGGGTAGTCATCCAAGATTGATGTGCCTCAGCAACACCGCACTCATCAAATCACTCGTCCGGGGAACACATAGTCCACCATCGCATCGCAACCATCCTCGCAATTCGTTGAATTTCTAAGAAAATCTCCAGATGTCACTCCACTACCAAGCCTATCCAAAATATCCACTAGCTCGAGGCCCTATCTCTAACTCATTCCAATCTCCTCTAATAGGTCGCACCTCTAACGATGTCGATAATCCCGGAGTACAGTTCGTAGATGGTTTAATGTCAAATGTAGATACAAACTCCAAACTTTTCCACTCTATGAATAAAGGACTCAACGATTTCCTCTGCCTACTCATAGCATCTGCTACTATGTTCCTCTTGCCTAGGTATAAGAAATCTCCAAGTCGGATGATGCTTGTAATTCCGCCAATCTTTGTTGTCTTAGATTTAGTTCCCTTTACGAGAACAAATACTTTAGGGAATTATGATCAGTAAAGAGATCAAATCTCTCACCTAGTAGATAATGTCTCCAAAACGTAAGAGCAAACACTATAGCAGCCAACTCTAAATCGTAAGTAGGGTAATTTCTCTCATGAATCCTCAGTTTCCTGCTACCATAGCACACAACCCTACCCTCCTGCATCAATACTGCGCATAAGCCACTCGCACACGCATCAGTATAGAGAGAAGATGTTTTATAGCCATCAAGAAGTAATAATACTGGTGCACTAGTAAGAGCCTTTTTTAATCTTAGAAAAGAGCCCTTACAATAACCATTCCAAGAAAAAGACAAATTCTTCTTAGTGAGCCGAGTAAGCGGTGCCGAAATCCACGTAAAGTCCTTAATGAACTTCCTATAGTAACACGCTAAACCAAGAAATCTCCTAACCTTTGTTGCGTTCTTGGAGGGTCTCCCAATCTTGTACCGCCACCATCTTGGTGGGATCCATAGCTAACCCATCCTTGGAAAGCCATATGCTTTAAGAAACGCACCTCTCTTTGCCAAAAATGACACTTAGAAAATTTTGCCTTGAGTTAATGTGCTGAATAGTGTGGAGAACCTCTCCCAAATGTAAGGCATTCATATCCTCGCTCCTTGAGAATACAAGAATATCATCCACAAAGACAACCACAAATTTATATAGAACGTTCTTGAATACCATGCTCATCAATTCCATGGAAAAAGCCAATGCATTGGTTAACCCAAATGGCATAACCAACAAATCAAAGAAACACTTAAGAGTCTGAAATGCTATCTTATATATGCTGTCATCTGCCACACGAAGCTGATGAGAACCGGTGTCCAAATCTAACTGGGAAATACATACGCGCCCACCTATTAGTCAAATAAATCATCTATTTGAGGGAGTGGTAACGTTTCTTCTTCATGAGCTCTTATCCAGTTCTCTATAATCCATACAAAGCCGAAGGGAGCCATATGCCTTGGTAGAAAAATGACCGATTATACCTAATTAGAGATACTTCGCTAACTCATTTTCCAAAAGCTTACCAACTTTCTTACTGAGCTCCCTTCATTCCCTCGAGGCCATATGACGAACATGCAATGCTACCGGCTTCGCATTCTCACTGAGGTAAATCCAAAAGTCAATCTCTCGCTTAGGTGGCAACCCTCTCACCTCCTCAAGAACATCCGGATACTCACAAACATTGGGTACATAATCGATATCATCAATAGAAGAATCTAGGGACTAAAAAAATTCAACATGACCGACCCTCATGGGTCGCAAGAAATCTCAAGGGTCCTACCACTATAAGTCATCAAATGAATGACCCTCCTCTCACAGTTAAGTATAACCCCATAAATCGCTAGCCAATCCATTCCTAAGATCATACCGATAAAATCTTAATACATAAGCGTCATAATCAAACTCAACACCTAAAATTGAAATTTTCAAAACCCTGCAAACTAAAGATAAATGTGTCGAGCCGCCTGTGGGATTTAAAACTACTATGCAATCAGTAATAAGCATTACTAGAAAAACTACCTATGACATTGGTTTTTTGGCCGATGTCTGAAAGAATTTCGACCGATGTTTTCGTATGTGTAGAGAAAGTTCAAAGTCTTTCACATTGCTTTTTGGCTGATGTCTAAGATGACTTTATACAAAAGATATATTAGGCTATTCGATGATTTACGATCGATGTCTTCACGTGAATTCTACATTGGATATTTATAAAGAACCGCTGTTAAAAATGATGATTACATCAGTCACTTTAAAAGAACATATGTTACTTATTGTTATATACATCGGTTTTCTACAGCAAGCGATGTAAAAGACGGTTTATTACATCACTTTTTTGAACGTATGATGTTATAGGCTCCTTATTACATCAGTTTGTTTAAACATAACTGATATTAATTAATTATGCTATTACAAAGAATTTAAATATTCAAACAGTATTTTTTATTCAATAAAATATTTTATATGCCACTGTACATTACACTTCTATTCATACATTCTATTTCATATACGTTACATCTCTCAGTACAGTACACTCATTACCACTCAATTTATACACAAATTCATATACATCGAGTCTTCATTTTCTTCCAGTTTAATCCAGTCACCTGTATACCTGTCACGGAAAAGACCAAACAATACAGGTCCAAACCAGGCAAGCGAAGCAAACTAGACATGATTATAACTGGGCAAACAGAAATGCACTAATAAAGCATGTGCCAAATGAATGCAACAACTAAGGGTCAGATTCTATTCTAGTTTAAAATGAAACAAGTGCAAATATGCAACCATGCATATAAGATCAAAATTGTGCACATAGCAAAATTGTTATTGTTGTTTCTTTATTCCTTGTGCGCATAAAAAAATTGTGCACACAAAAAAACTGAATGTCCTAAATCAAAAAAATGGATATGGAAGTCATACATAAAGCACAACAAAAGCAATAGGGGAAGATGCACAAATGATATATGGCATGGTAGGTTTGTTGTATATACGCATGTTACTGATACATATATACGCAAACAAAATGTTCACATATACACGTATGTGCGATAACCATCACTTATACACAATCCTGTTCAAAACCAGGCAAGGGAAGCAAACTAAACAAATTTATAAGTCGGCAAATAGAAATGCACCATATGAATAAAGCATGGGCCAAATTCATGCAACAACTAAGGGTCAGATTCAATTCCAATTTAAAATGAAACCAGTGCAAATATGCAATCATACACACAAGACCAAAATTGTGCATACAACAAAACAGTTATTGTTGTGTCTGTATCCCTTGTGAACACAGAAAAATTATGCACATAGAAAAACTAAATGGCCTAGATCACAAAAATGGATAAGGTGGTCATATATAAAGCACAACAAAAGAAATGGGACAGGTGCACATATGGTATAAGACAGGGTGGGATTGTTGTCTGTACGCATGTTGTCGATGCGTATATACGCAAAAAAAATGTTTACATATATATGTATGTGCAACAATCACCATGTATACACAATCATGTTCAAAACCAGGCAAGGGAAGCAAACTAGACATGATTATAACCTGACAAATAGAAATGCACCAGTATGAATAAAGCATGGGTCAAATGCATGCAACAGCTAAGGGTCAAATTCAATTCCAGTTTAAAATGAAACAAGTGCAAATATGCAAGCATGCAAAGAAGACCAAAATTGTGCACATAACAAAACCATTATTGTTGCATCTGTATTCCTTGTGCACACAGCAAAATTGTGCACATGGAAAAATTTAATGGCCCAGGTCACAGAAATGGATAAGGCAGTCATACATAAAGCACAGCAAAAGCAATAGGGCAAATACACATATGGTATAAGACAGGGTGGATTTGTTGTATATACGCTTGTGTTTGATACGTTTATACACAAAAAAATGTTTATGTATACACGTATGTGCGACAACCACCACATGTACACAATCCTATTAATAAAGGCTAGCAAAGCAAACTAGATGTGATTATAACCCGACAACTAGAAATGCACCAGTATGAATAAAGCATGTGCCAATTGCATGCAACAACTAAGGGTCAGATTCAATTCCAGTTTAAACTGAAACAAGCGCAAATATGCAAGCATGCACACAAGACCAAAACTGCGCATACAACAAAGCTGTTATTGTTGTATCTGTATTCCTTGTGCACACAACAAAATTGTGCACATAGCAAAACTAAATGGCCCATATCACAAAAAAATGATAAGACAGTCATACATAAAGCACAATAAAAGCAATGGAGGAAGATGCACATATGGTATAAGACAAGGTGGATTTTTTGTATATTATCATGCTGCCGATACGTATATATGCAAATAAAATGATTACATATACACGTATGTGCGGCAGCCACCACATATACACAATTCTGTTCAAAATCGGGCAAGAAAAGCAAACTAGACATGATTATAAACCAATAAATAGAAATGCACCATTATGAATACAGCATGGGATAAATGCATGCGATAACTAAGGTTTAGATTCAATTCTAGATTAAAATGAGACAAGTGCAAATATGCAGAAATTCCTGTATAAGGTGTCTACCATACCTGTAGTAGTTGTTCTCCCTTTTCAAGCTAGGGGTGAGGTTTAATTTTTTGATTCCTGTAGAGTTGTCCAACAGCAATAGGAACATCGTCCGAAGTTGATGGGATTACAGTAATCAAAAGCGTCCACTTTTGACTAGCCTTATCCCACCAACTCAGATGATGTTTCTATTGCTGCGAAAAGCTCCACCGAAACCACAAGCTTATGTAATAATTCCAAATCAAAATTTCCAAAGATGATGTAAGTTGCACAAGTAATCATTTGTATGGTACCTTAGAGGCCTTAAAGTCCTTCAAGTAGGAAGTACTCTAAAGTAGCATACAAATTATTACTTGTGCAACTAACAACATCTTTGGAAATTTTGGTCTTTTGTATGCCTCACCATTAGTTGGTGGAAAAACCACTAAGTATATCAATCTGTAATCACAAGTAAGGGACACACATTAGAAAATACTAAATATAACTCGAACAAAAAATTCATGTATAAATTTTCAACATACCTGTAGTAACTGTGCTTCCTTTTCAAGCTAGGGGTGAGGCTCAATCCTGTGGTTTCAGTGGAACCGTCTGACAACTACAGGAACATTGCTCGAAGTTGGTGGGATTAGAATAATTAAAAGTATCCCCTTTTGTATAGCCTTATCCCAAAAACTCCGACAACGTTCCTATTGTAGCGAACAGCTCGACCGAAACCATAAGATCAAGCCTCACCCCAAACTAGTGCAAAAACCACTATGTAGATCAACCTATAATCATAAGAGACACTTAGCATAGACCACTAAATATATCTTGAACATTTTTTTTATATTGTCGCCTCAGGTATTTGGGTTGTCCCTCATCATCTTTTGATTCTATATTATATGTTCTTATCAGTTTTGACCAGATGTAGTATATGCTCTATCAATTTTGGGCAAGTGTATGTATGCTAATGATCTGTACATACATGTAAATACTAAGTCATGTTTCCAAGCTTGAAAAATGAAGTAAGGCATAAAATAAATAAGGAGCATCTGAGTACTAAGCATGCATGGATGTTAGACATGCAAGAATCAGCACATCACGACAGTAGGAGTGTATGAGTTATCACATATATAAAACTAATACATATATAAATCAAAAGCAAAGCAAGTATACAAAATATGGTGAATAAAATATATGTGCTGCAAGAAACAAACTCTAATCAGTATAACAACCATTAAATTATATAAACTCCTATTTAAGCCAAGAATAATATAAATTGTTATACACAGATTACATATTAAAGTGAATGTATGAGCTGAGCAACATACAACAAATCAAAATCACTTGAATCGGTCAATCAAAATCAAACTAGAAAATAGGAGTTTCAACTCCCATTTAAAACCCAATCATCAGTGGCATACAAGTGTATTCGAGTTCAAGCTTAAACATAAACCGTGCTTGAGATAAGAGGAAAGATCGAGCAAATCAATGAACAGAATTACTTACAATTTTCCAATCGCTACCATGATCGAGATAAGAGGACGGATCTGAAAGCAGAGCATCAGTTCTTATAAAAAAAACCCTAATTTGAAGGAGAAAAATTCTTCCACTTCTATTCGTGCTCGACTGCTAGTGGTGGCTTGCGATTTGCAGTGGTAATGAGGCGATTTGGTGCTGGCCCAGCAAGGCGATTGAGGAAACGGCGGAGGGTTTCATATGCCATTTTTTGTTTTTATTTTTTAAAGAATAGAAGGCACAAGAAATGATTTTGGGAGACGTGTTTTTTCATGGCTGAAGGTAATAGGTTTTTTAAGAAAGATAGACATCGGTTGTTTTAATAACCGATGTTTAAAGGACCGTTTAATATCGCTTTAAAATTTACTGATGTTAAAAGAACTTTTAACATCGGTGGTTTTACAAACCGATGTTAAATGGGTGATGTCTATTCAACTTTATCTAATAGTGAAGTGAGATATCTATATGCAAATAGTCAACCAAAGTGCAAAAAATAAATGAATGAGAAGCTCCAAAATCAAAAATAATATGTATAGGAAAGTCAAAAATAGAGATCAAACCTTCTACAGTTACTTTCCTACCTCTATCCGGATCACTTCTAGTTGGAGCTACCCCCAACACGTGAACTTGTGATGCTGATGTACTAGTCCCTTGCCCAGCCTTTTGTGGACATGCACTACTGAAATTCCTCAGCTGACCATAATTAAAGCACTTGCCTTTCATTATCGACTTTTTGTAATCCTTGACATAGTGCCCTGTTATCCCACAACCATCACGCTTGATCTCTATCTTGCTCTGCCGTTTCTGAGAACTACTAGCTTGCTGGTTTTTGACTTTCTTGTTTTACCACTATTTCCTCTTAGAACCAGAAAACTTAGAAGCTCCACTCTTAACATACCTAACCTATTCCATTTTACCCTCATGCATCAAAGCCATCTCTACTACAGCCTCAAAAGTAACTCCCATCGAAATATGAGTCATTGCTAAACTTAGAGAGGTTGTTTTATCCTTCTCGTAAACCTAACAACTTTCTTACTAGTTGTGTTGACCAAGTCCATCCCAAACCTCGATAACTCAATAAATTGGTTGATGTACTCAATGACTGAAAGATACCCTTGCTTCAAATTAAGAAACCACTCTAACTGCATACCCTCTTCTGATTGCAACAAAAATCTCCTTTCGAATCTAACTCGAAATCTAGTCCAATCTACAAACCCTCCTTCACCCTCTACAATTTCCTTCCAAAATGATGTCTCTCCCTTAAGATGCCAACTAGCCAACCAAACTCTATATCGATCCTCAAGTTCTAATAAATAAAAATCCGCTTTGTATTCCTAAGCCAAGTGTGGGCCTCCACAATAGTTTTTGTGCATGAAAAAATCTTTTCGCCCAAATTTGATAAATCCTTACAAAGCTTAGAAAAGTCAATAGATGTTGGTGGATTAGGAAGAACCACCATAGTGAGAGCTGGAGCCTACGCATGATCTTTCCCTTCGGCTAGTGCCATAGCCTCTAAATAACTACGAAACTAACCCGGAATCGAGACACCCTCAAGAAGATTGGGAGCCCTAGACATGTTGCACAGGATAGAGATTTTAAAATTTGGAAAGTCAAAAGAAGGTTGTAACTGACTTTAGGGGTTCTTTTTTTTTAATAAATTTTGGCTTCAAAAAATATATTTTCTTTTGAAACAAAATTTTAGTGATATCGTAATCTTAGGCACTAATACCAAACGAAACACCCTACACCCCTTAATGTTGCCCAAAATGGGGTCTCCCTAAGGAATATAAATGTTATAGGTATAAAGATAGAAAATACATCACAGAGACTAAGATTTACAAGGCATAAATAAAATAAAACAAAGCGGAAGAAGAAGAAAATTTAAAATAGTGACATAGCCATTTGTTTCAAAAAAACCAACTATGACAAAATACCATATCTTTGTAGATAAAATATCAATCATGAATAATATTAGAGTACGTAATAATATCCATAAAATAGTCATAGTTACAATCAAACCGTAGAAAAGAAACAACAAAAAGAGAAATACAACTACTACAAAGAAAATCTTCCAAGACTGCTTAACAATCTGAACTATGCACTTCCGCCCTATAAGCCTAGGGGAAAGAAAAAAAGAAAAGGAAAATAGGAAGAAAAATGGGTTAGTCATAAAGTCTATATAGCTGCTATGATTACTATCACAATTGATAAGTAAAGAAAATAGATAAACAGTAGTTCTAGTGTCAGATAGAGCAAGTGTTTGTGCACACCTAAAGTGAACATATAGGATGACATAAAAGGTTAAAGATAATGTTGACTGTCCTCATTCTCTTTTTGACTGTTTGCACTTCTACCAATTTAAGAACATAATAATTAGGAAGATTTTCCTAATGTTATCCATCGATCCACTATCAAAACCATATAGCGATGACTTATGCTTACAATAGGCCTTGGGATTAACGAGTCGACCCATCTGCAAAAGACATAACATTAATCACATGTGTTATACTGTCTTATTTTCCATCTTTGGCTCAAAGAATGCATATAGACCCATCGGAATGCACCCGTACCCACCCTTAGTTTGGACCAATTTACTACCTTGCACAACACGGTGCATACCCTTTCCTTCTAATAAGACCATATGTGATAGAAGGTTATGTTGTCTGGTATGGATACCTAACAAACAAATAATACTCAACCTAAATCCCCATTGATTTGGTTCCCCATAGAAACCATAGATTAACCGTAGAATTAGTATTTTAACTTAAATGTCATTTTAAGTTCAGTATCTATTAAGTCTAATAGTTCATTCATTTAGCATAGAATAACGCCTGATTACAAGGTTCCATAGAATATCGCCTAATCACAAGACCCATAGAATACTGTCTGATCATAAGACCACCATAGAATATCTCATAGTCATAAGGATTCCATTGAATACTATTTATTATTATTATTATTGAACGCCTACTTATATAATACCCCCATTGAATTATCAATGAACGCCTAATCACAAGGCCCTATAGAATAATCATAGAATAATATAGTTTTAGACTTATAACCTCGTACTATATTAAGTTGATTTTTATGTTAACCCTATGTGTCTCATTTAGAGTCCAAGTCAAATTCATATTTCAAATAAACCATATTTTTTTATTATGATTCCCTAATTTATCACGTTCGTGCAAATGTACATCACAATTCTTTTTCTACCATAACTTGTGCGATAGCCATTTTGCAATACATATCAAGTTTGTCTATTCCTAGTCCAATATTCCCTTTTTATTACAATTTTAGAACTATATCAAATCAGTCCCAAATTATCCAATTATTGGTTCAATTATTCCAATTAAATCGGATATCCCAAATGTGCATAGAATAAAAGGATAATAATTAATCGTAGTAAATTAGGCACATAAATTTATGCCTAAATTAGTCATATATGTATGTATTTTAGGTATATTTGGGATAACCACAATAAATTACGAAAAAATACAATGAGGAAGGGGGAAGGAGACTGAGAATATTACTTACAGTAAACTGAATATGAATTAAACAAATACTATAAGGAAAGACAAAAAATTGGAATGAACAAAAACTGTAAATAAACTATGAGTAAAAAACTATAAACAAAACCACAACAACAACTACTATTATTCCTAATTACCCGAATAAATAAAAAAACCTAAATAATCATAAAACACACTAGAAAAGGTTTTACTTATAGCCTTGAAAGAACCCCCAGAAGAAAATAAAATAGAGAATATTTTTATTTAATCTCAATCCCCAGAATTTAGAATTAAGGTAGCATGTCTCCAAAAAGAAGACTGGCCTAAAATTTGGAATTAAGTTGTCCTTTCTGTAGACTAAGACTAGCCTAGGCGGGGAAGAAATGTGTTGTGAAGAAACAGAGAGGGGTTTGGAGGTTTATTTATGGGTGGAGCAAAAGATCCTCAACCGCTAGATTTTGGTTCAAATCTGAACCGATTGTTTCCTTGGATATCCGGATTAGCCACATCAGTTAGTCAAACAAAAACATGTCAGCCATGAAAAAAATCTCATGCACCCATCGTTTTCATGCCTAGCACAAAATCTTTCCAGGCATGTCATAGGTCGACCCACGCCGC
The DNA here is from genome assembly GCA_030737875.1 of Allium sativum. Classification (NCBI taxonomy): domain Eukaryota; kingdom Viridiplantae; phylum Streptophyta; class Magnoliopsida; order Asparagales; family Amaryllidaceae; genus Allium; species Allium sativum. Next base: position 546,984,482 of record CM060913.1, on the reverse strand, counting down.
GGTTTGGTTGACACATTGGTCGACCCACATATAACATGGGTCGACCCGGTTGTTGCTAGGTCGCACCGTACAATGGTCTTGTCTTTTGTAATTTAAATTCTGATTTGAATTGCTATATCTCCTTCATTTTAAGTCCTTTTTACGCAAACTAATTATGCATCTAAACAAGAAAATCATAGCGGACTCAATGGCACTATCCACATTGTCGAATTCCCAAAATTTTATAACTTATTTATAAATTTGTTAATTATCCATTGTGTATTTGTGAAGGGATTCAGTTACCCTATGAAGGGGATACTTTTGGCTTAAGTACTGTTTGATGCAACATTTGAGGTTTTGATTTCTATCCTGTATTCTCCAGAAGAAGAGGAGCAAGAGAATAAAATTGAGAATAGTTAGGATACCACAAATAAAGGAAAGAATAGGAAAAATAAATTTTGGATGAAGAAGAAAAGGATGGGAAAGTTCAAGATGGAATCTAGGATATGTGGATGATGCTATAAGAAAGGTCATCACACCAAAAACTATAGAGTTATCTTGATGAGGTAAGAATTCAAAGAGAAATGTTATCATTTCCATTAGAAAGGGAACATTTTTAAGAATTTTCCAAATCTTAAGGGAGGATCTAGGGACAAAACTATGCCTTGGAGGTAGCACTCCTGCAAAGTCAGTACCCAGAGACCAAGAACAAGTAGCATTCAAGGTATTATTTCTATTTTATGGACATCTATTTACACCCTATTTGATTCTGGAGCATCCCATTCCTTTGTATTCAGGAACATAGTACTGGAAATTCTTACTTTTATCGATAGCGGTACATAGTAGTTTTTAATCTTATTGTAGGAGCTAAGCAAATTTTATTGATTTGCAAATACCTAGTGCTAGACATCGACGATGTTGATTTTTTATGTAACATGTATATTATGAATTTTGAGCAATATGGACTTATTCTAGGGATGGGTTGGCTATCATTTTATGGAGCTATCCTTGCGTTAAGAAAATCGTTTTCCTAAGGAGTTGCAAAGGTCATAACTTGGTAATCCCTTTTATAGTTAAAAATATAAGGGTTGCAACCTTACTACACTCCCTATCTTCTGATATGGATAGATCATCAACAATGCGCATTGTTTGTGAGTTCCTTGATGTCTACGAGGAAGTAGCAGGACTTCCTCCCTATACAGAGATCACATTTAAGATAGATCTTGAGAATGATGCTAGACTATTTGTATTGCCACTGAGGCATTTGGCTCCCAAGTAAAAAAGGGAATTGGATTAAGCAGATTCAGAATTTCTACAAAAGGATTCATCTAACGAAGTACCTCAGAATGGGTAGCACCCATGGTTTTAAGACTGGCAGATCATTAAGGCCATGCGTGGACTACAGAGAACTTAATAAGTTGACCAAGAAGAATAAGTATCCCTTTCTTAGGACATATGACCTATTTGATCATTTGGGAGGTGCTAATTTTTTTCTCGGTTAGATTTAGCGAAAATATTTCACTAGTTGAGAATTGCTTAGGAAAGCACGTAAACAACATTTAGGACACCCGATGGCTTGTTCAAATAGAAACTGATGCCTTCTGAACTGACAAGTGCACCCTCCTTCTTTGGGGATTTGATGAGTAAAGTGTTTAGAGGCATTCTCAATAAGATTGTCATGGTGTTTTCAGACGAATTCTCATATTCTCTAGGGACTATAAGTAGCATGCATGAAAGTCCCCTAAGGGAGGTCTTTAGAGCCTTAAGGAAGAATCAGCTCAAGGCAAATATCACCAAGTGCCACTTTCGAAGTGAGAAAGTTAAGTTTCTTGAATATATAGTCATAGAGAATAGTCTAGCTCTTGACTCCACAAGTCTAAGGATGGAAGATTCCTAGGAATGCATCTTAGTTTAGGTGATTTTTAGGGTTAGCAGGCTACTATTGGAAGTTCCTAAAGGACTTTGTAAGAAACACAACCCCTCTAACCTGTCTGACTAAGAAAAATCTTGAAATTTTTTGGAGTGATAAATGCGATAGTGATTTTGAGAAATTAAAGGAGTCTCTTACTAGTGCACCGGTCCTTACCATCCCTAATGGGACTAGGATATTTGTTATTTTATGGATGCTTATGATATGGGATCTGTAGTGGTACTGATGCAAGAAAGAAGAGTAGTTTCCTATGTAAATAGACAACTAAAGATCATGAGAAGAGGTACCCTGTACACCATTTTGAACTTCCAACTATAATTTTTACCCTTAAGATAGGAGGCATTATCTCTTGGGAGACAATTTTGAGCTTTATATAGAACACAAATCTCTCAAGTATTTTTTTTTCCAATGAAATTTTAATCTAAGGTAGAAGAGGTGGATGGAGTATATAACCTCGTTTGATTTTGATATTCGATACACTTCGAGAAATTGTAACATTGTGATGAATGCTTCGAGTAGGAGACATGCTACCCTAAATGTTATTGCTGAGTGGAGACAACTAGATTTTTTTTTTCAATTTCAACCTTCAAATACCAACTGAGCCATCTCAAGGATTTCTTCCTATTTTGGAAGTTGGACCAGCCTTATTAGATAGGATTAATTTTGAGCAATTTCCAGACAAAGAGCTGAAAATGTTGATTGAGAAACTAGCTAAAAGAGAGCATTTTCCCTATTATAATAGATATTCGACGGATAATGATGGAAGCATAAGAAGGGACGGATGAGTTTTCATCCCTAAGGCTAATAATTTGATAAATGAGGTTCTCGATGAATGCCATCGTTCAAGGATGACTATATCTAGAGAGAAAAGAATGTCTAGGGACATGAGGACTTTCTTTCGGGAAGGCATGCAGAAGGATGCTGCTGAATTTATAGCGAGATGCTTGAGGGTTATTGCTACCCTTAGAAGTTTCTACTTGGAAATGGGCATACATCTCGATGGATCCTATTGGCGGGCTATTAAGGAGTCAAAAGGAAATGAAGTTATTTGGGTAGTAGTGGATTGATTAACTAAGAGTGCACAATTGTAACAACACGAAAATCTGGGCCAGTTTAAAATTTTTATTTTAGCAATTTTAGCGAATTTTGATTATTCAAAATGGATTATTTTAAATAATATCAACGATAAAATTTATTTTGAATATAATAGAACGTATATATTATATACGTCGTTGTTAGAATATAAATAATTATATATAATTATAAAAGGAATTGAAAATGGCGCAGTAGTTCGATAATTTGATTTCAAACTTCAATTGGATGTACCGGGTGCAAAACAATCCGAATTTTAGTGAAACCAAAAACATTAGGATCTAATTGAGAATATCTTTCCAACGAATCCAAAAAATCAAAATTTCATAGCGGGAATCAAAAGATATGTCCAGTTGAAAATTCTGAATAGTCGCTATGGAATTCAGGCCCTTAAAAATGGAATTTTTGCAAACAACCTTGGATTTCGACGAAACCACTTTTGTTGGGTCCGTGATGTCAAATTATTGCTAGATTCCAAATTTCATAATTTTTCGAATCAATATGTGAGCGTGGCAAAGGAAAACGCGTTTGACCAGTTCTAGTTGATTTTAATCGACTGGAAAATGACCATTTTTCAAACGGTCTCAGAATTCGACGAAACTAGTTTTGTTAGGACCATATCGTCAATACGAAGCTAGAAAAGATTTTTCGGGGATTTTTCGAGTTAGTATGTGACCTCGGTAAATTGAAATGTGCGTTCAAATTCAACATATAGAGTTATATGTTGATTTCAACGGAAACTGATTGTAACGATCGAATCAGCTTGCGATACATATCCCATTGTGTTCGGAATGGGGGTAATACGCTATGGACGACAGGCGGTGGGCCTCGTTTAGAGGTCGAAAATAAAAGTTTCTTTTTGGGAGATAATTAAATAATAAATAAATAAATAAAAAACCTTTCCTCTCCCTTATCTTCAGGCCCCCCTCCCCGTTGAAATTCATTTCAAAAGAGAGAAAAAACACGCTGAAAAGGGGGAAACCCTTGTTGCGCCCGCCACCATCGTCGCCCATGCCCTCCTCCGCCGCACCTCCAACCAACGTCGATCCCTCCCCCCTCTCTTCCTCCTCTCTCGATTCTCGTTCTTCCTCTATCTATAACCCTAGACCGACGCAAGGACCCCCACCGTGGCCCCCCTAACCTGCCGATCGCCGCCACGTCCACCACGCCCTCCCCAGGTGCCGCGACCCCCTCCTCTCCTTCTGCCGCATGTCCTCCTCCCCCTCCAGTCGCGGCAGATCCTTTTCCCCCTTTTTCTTTGCTGAAAAAAAAAACAGTAAGTTTTTATTTGTTTTAATTTAATTTATTTATTTCTTTTATATATGATTAACAAACAGAGAAAACCGGTTTTTGTATATGTTTTGATTAGAAAGTTAGGATTTTTAAATTAGTTAAATTAGGATTTTTAAATTAGTTAAGTTAGAATTTTTATATAGGAAAAGATAGGATTTTTATTTATAGAAAAGATTAGATTTTTAAAATAGAAAAGGGCAAAATCTTTATAATAGAAAAATAGAATTTTTATCTATATAGTAGCGATAGAAAAATAGAATTTTTATCCATATAGCGTGATTGTAAAAATTCGATTTTTATATATTGAATGGCGTAGTAAAAATTCGATTTTTATGTAATGAATGGCGTAGTAAAAATTCGATTTTTATATATTGAATGACGTAGTAAAAATTCGATTTTTAAATATTGAATAGCGTAGTAAAAATTCGATTTTTATATACTGAATAGCATAGTAAAAATTCGATTTTTATATATTGAATGGCATAGTAAAAATTCGATTTTTATATGTTGAATGGCGTAGTAAAAATTTGATTTTTATATATTGAATGGCGTAGTAAAAATTCGATTTTTATATATTGAATAGCAAAGTAAAAATTCGATTTTTATATATTGAATAGCGAAGTAAAAATGTGATTTTTACATATGTAGAGAATACGGGCAACGAAGGTGACAAAGAGGCAAGAACGGCGAGATTTCTATAAATGAAGAGTCGTGGTATTGGATAGCTTTTGGTGAGAACTTCTCACTCTTAAATTTCTTTTTCTAGTTATATATATATACTAGGATGCAGACGGTGTTTAGTAGCACCCGACACCCGTCATCCACAGACCATGGATGGCTTGTTTGTTTAATTGTTTGGTTGTGTAGTTGGTTAGATTATTTGAATTGAATTGAATTGTTTGGTGAAATGAGATTGATTTGATTGATGTGTGAATGGCGTGGGCCTTCACTAGACCGGGGATAAGGCTAGGCCTTGTCCCGTTTCTAGTATCGTTCCGTTATGCCGCCGAAATTTTCAAAAAATAAGTTAGAAAAATAAAGATAACATTCTATTTAATAAATGAACTGAATAGAATATTCATAGGTTGAATAAAATAGTTTGATCGTTAAAAATATAATTTTTAACGTGAATGTGAATACATAAATATTCATTTACAAACCGGACGGTTTGTTTATGTACACCTATTTGAAGGACATTGATTGGGACGATAAATTTTACACATCGCCCAACTGCAGAAATAAAAATCTGTGTTGGATTGCTTGAAACCCCACACGGGTATTGGGATGATATTTGACGTACACTAATCCCGATTGTTTAGTTGTATGTCGATCGATTGATTGACAGGCTGTTATAAGCGTTGGATATTTATATTTGATGCTTATATGGTGTAGAATGCACTTTGGATGATGGTTGATTATTCACCGTTGTTGATATATACATGTGTTGTAGAAAATCCATATAATTAACATTATATGGTAATTGATTGGGCCTCATTCCAGTTTTAAAATAGAAATATTTGAAATAGAATATTTGAAAATAGGAATATATGAAGCCGTATTGATTAGATTGACGCCATTTTGACGTGAACAATATTTATATCGATTTTATTCATTTTATAATGAATATCGAAAGTGATTTCAAAATCTGATATTTTGAATAGAATTAAATATAAATAAATTCGAATTGAAAGTGAATATAAATAAATTCGAATTGAAATTGAATACAAACGAATTCGAATCTAAATTGAATATAAATGAATTCAAATTGAAATTGAATATAAATGAATTCAAATTGAAATGGAATAGAAATGAATTCGAATTGAAATTGAATTGAATTGAATTAGAACTGAAATTGAATTAGAAATCAATTTGAATTGGAGTCGATTTGAAATGAATTTAAAACGAATTTATATTGGAATATCCAATTTTGATTTGAAATTGAACATGAAGTTGAAACCGTTTTGAAAATGAATTTAAAACGATTTATAAAGCACGTTTTAAATTGAAATCGACGAAGTATATATTATATATTATATATATAATATAATGGCCTGAATAGAATGCGCCGCACCGCGGCAGTTCGCGAATTTCGACCATTAACTTTGAACGAATATTACGGGAGATCCGACTGTCGGATTCTCCTGAAACCAGAACCGTTGGGTTCTTATCGAAAAGAGCTTTCTAACGAATATTAGAAATTTGAAATCTAACGGTTGGATTTGGAATTATGTCCAAAGCAAATTTGAAAAAGGTCGTTGTAAGTGCAGTTCGATGACCGTTGATGGAAATCGACTGTACGGGCCTTGATAAAATTATTAAAAATAGTAATAATTTGTGTAAAATCATAAAAAATGATTTAGAAAGAATTGGGATGAAAAAGTCCATATTTGAAAAGATAAAAATAGATTTTTATCGAAATGAACTAATTTTGAACTAGAATTATAATTCTATTTATTTTTAGATAAATAAATTGAATTTGAAATGGTTTTGAAAATAACAAGAATTTCCAATGATTGCATTGGAATGGATTTGAATCGAAATTGTCTTTGGAATATTTCGATGTTGGATTTCGTGATTATACAGATGTTGTTATGGAAATTTGAAAGATATAGAAATATATATCGTTATTTCCAATACGATATCTGTTGGTCGCATAATTTGATATTGAATATAAGCCGATATATTTTCTATTCAGAGCCTTGTATTTAATATCAAATGTGATTTGGGTTTGTCGTGAATGGTGTCTTGAATAACACTATTCTTGAACCCAGTTGAGAAAAGATTAAATCTTTTTATTTAGATTTAATGAAGTGTAACAATTAAATAATATTTGATTGGAATTGAATTGATATTGATTTTTGGGTTTATCGTGGACACTGTTTTAAATAACACTCGTTCTTTAACCCGATAATTAATGGATTGTGATTTTGGGTTTATCGTGAACTGTGTTTTAAATGACACTGATTCTTTAACCCAGTTAAAGATTAAAACTAAGTGGAGTTTTAATGAATCTTTGATTAGATTGAAATAATCGAAAATGGAGTATCACCAGTTTTACTCCACGCGATAGTTAAATCTTTAATTAGATTTGAACGTGAAATGGTAATTGAATTTACCGATAACACCGTGGTGTTAGATATGAAGTATTACCAGTTTTACTTCATGGGATGAATAGGTTGGGATTGGGAAATTAAAACAAATGATTACTTCGGTAAGGTTCGTTAATCCCGACTAGTTGAATCAAAATTCAAAAGAAGATTAAAGAATAAATTCAAGGAATTTATCTTTGATAAAATTAATGGGAACCTCTCCCTATGAATGTGAAATTTAGAAACTAACTGTCGGTTAGCCAAGCAAAATGATTTTCTGGATATTGATCTGATGTTGGTTTCGGCCTTCGGGGTTAATATTTAGGGAATTATTCTCTTGATTAATTTACGGTTAGTGACTGATGAATTGGAATGAGGCGTATGTTGTGTTTGTGTAACACTTATTTAAAATATACGCGAGTTATTCGGAAAGACTGGGTTTATCCCATTCTGAATAACTGATACGACGATAAGTCGAAGATGAAGACAGCGGTCGAAGACCGGAGGTCTTCACGTCGTTTGGGTGATTACTGATGATCTTGATTGGGTTGTACACCCAAGAAGATCGAAACAGTTGGTGATCGTCCAGACGTACTTGGAGATCGATGGATATGCGAGGAAAGTGCCTCCGGTTTCGTTCAGACCCAGAACGGACTTGTAAATGGACTGTGTGTCTGACATTGGATTTCATTCTGTGTGACTGATATCGGTTGCATAGAATGGTTTGCCTGTGTGGCATGATAAGATGCAAATGATCAAGGCTTCTGTTGAAAAGCAAAGTCTTGTGGTTGATGATCAAAGCACAGCCTTTGTGGCGTACTTTGTGTAGCGTTGATTCGCGAGCCTCACACCCCGGTATGAACCAGAAACGGGAGAGGACATCAGGGAGGGCATGCGTTTCTTTCTAGCTAGGGTGGTGTCAGTGACCTACCAGCCCTGACATTTATATACTTTTCACCTGTGTGGTTGTTGCTGTTGCGAGGCGCCTCGGTTTGATCGGATGATCCGGGTCCGATGGAGTCATTCGTTGACTCATTTACGCCCCAAAGGGCGGGGAAACGCATGTTCAGGCATTTTAATCCACATCGGTGGACCGACCCTGACGATCCAAAGGCTTGACTGAGTACTTGCCTGAGGGGCGGGCTAGAGCATCTCGAATCGGTTGAGGACTATCTTTTGCCTCGGTTCATAGATGGAAATCCAATTTCCAAATACGTGACTTTGCGATTTTGATTGTATAGCCTAGTATGGCGACATGATATATGGTACCCATGCCGCCTATGATTGATACTTATGATTTGAAGTTGTTTTATACACTATGCACTTATAATAGTATCAAATGATTTGTTTTAAAACGTATCAAGCATTCTTTGGCTGTTATAAGGGAAAACCCTATCCCCCAGCTTGCGTTGCATTGTGTGATAGGACTTGGGTCTTATAACAGCTTCATTTTTCTTTATTTAGCATTGCGTTGTTTGTTTTATGCACTGGTATTCTTGGGAGGAAACCCGTTCCGTGGTATACGGCGTGGTCCCTTGATTTACCTAACTTTAAAATAAAAATTGATAACTGTTTTAGTTCTCACACCAGTCACATGACTGACCTGGAGTTTATTGTTTTAACCTAAACTCTGGGTGCCCTTATTTTGACACGGGCAGCTAGTAGTTTTGGTTTTGCAGATTTATATTCACAGGATCCTGGTTTTCAGCTGGAACGATATCCGGAAAGCTTTGTATCCGTATATCTCCTTCTAGTTGTGTATTGTATTATTTTCCGCTGCTATGTATTTAAATGCAATTTAAATCTCTGATATTTCTTTGTAATATTTATTTGTTTATACTCTGTATATTCTTGTAATCTGATGCATTGTTGTAATATACAATGAAATGTTCTTCCGTATGCGTTTTATTTTGTCGTGTTCTCAAAACGATCAGGCGTTTCGAACGGTCTAGATCGGTTTAGCGACCGGTTCGGATCGAGCGAGATTCCTTTTCGTCACAGTTGGTATCAGAGCTTTGGTTTACAAAGCTCAGAGAACAAGGCACATTAGAACCATACGAAAGAATTCATCAGATATTGGATTAGTAATATCCAATGGGAATGACTCGTTAGAGATGGGATCAATAGTATCCTAAAACGAGTGTGAAGAGTATATTTTTAAAATTGAAAACAAGTTTGTTTTGAAAATTTAAATCAATTACTCGTATTTGATTATTTATTTATATGAATTTGGACAATACAATATATAAAGATTTTGCATATATGTCTTGCAAATGTGTATTCGAAGTTTTAATGTATTGGATGGTTATAGAATCATACTCTAGTTGCCCGGAGATAATTCTGGTGATGGGGCACTGTTGTAACAACCCTTATTTTTGAATAACATGTTATAACATAAATGGAGGCAGAATTAAACTGTAAAATCTGAATCAAGGGAAACGGGCTATGCCATTGCGTTCGTCTCGGAAAAATACGCGAAATAGAGTCCGAGTTTTCGAAAATCGGAGTCCGTATGACCAAGATATGGCCTCGCGAAGTTTCACGAAAAATTCCCAAATTAAAGTATACTTAATTAAGTGAAATGGGTTGCGCAGAGAAATATATATATATATTGATATATATATATATATATATATAATTGAAAATTAAATAAATAAATATGCAAAAATGTTCAAAACAGCGAATTGGGAGAGGGGAATAACCGAACCGACCGATTTTTGAGGTCGACCCGAGCTCGCTGGGTCGACTAGGGGTTAATCCAGGGTGTTTGGCTGTCAACCCGTGGGCCGATTCGCTCAAATGCAGATTTTGCATTTGAATGGTTCTCATGGTTCATCTTTAATCTAAAGGCCCTAGATGGTTCCTACACTTGACTTCTTCCCCAAGACATGCTTTGATGGCTTGGATTGAATCTAGGTTTAATCCTATGGCCTAAAACACTTGCCTAATCTATAAATAAGACCCTAACCTACCCTAAATCATCATTATTCATTCATACAACTAAACTATGGCAAAATCAATCCTCTCATGGCCTCCACTCTCTTCATAAAATTCCTAAATAAATTCCTAAGTGATTTTCCATGCATACAAGTGTTTTCAAACTTGTATGAGCATCATTAGCTTGCATTCAAGTCAAGTTTATATATTTGCATCATAAAGAATGAGCCTTGATCATTTTGGCTCAAGGGTTTTGCTTGCATTTTGGGTTTAATTGATTTCATAAGGGCTTTGTCATATTTTTGTGACTTCTTAAGCATTGTAAGCCCTATTCTACTTTCATACTTAAACTCTAAAGTTAAATGTATGATATGCAAGTTTATCATGTTGTGATATGCAAGTTTATCATGTTGTGATATGCAATTTATATGCAAGTATGCCAAGTTATGTTATGCAAGTTTGGGTTGAACATTTTGTTCATGCTATCATGTTATGCAAGCTTATTTTGGGTTTATGAACATAAAGCTTTAAGCTTTATGCCAAAGTTTGCATTTTAGCAACATGTAAGTTATCATATCTCTTATGATAACTTGCATGTGAGGCTAAATGCGAACTTATGGCCATCTCTACATGTCATTTAGCACCATGTATCACCAATATGCTAAGTTTGGTTTTATGCATGCTTTTGAGGCCTAAAAATGTAATATGCAAGTGTATGAACATATGAACATTTCATATGCCACCATGTTAAGCTTGTGGCTTCAATACCTTTATGTCATGATTATGCCAAGTTCCCTCTTTCTATCCTTTATGCGCTATTGCGATATGTAAGCGATGGGATTGCGTTTGGGGTTGGGTAAACTTAAAAGACATAAAACATAAGCTTGGGAATTTAGCTATTAAGTTAGGTCTACCCATTGGGAATTTACCTATTAAGTTAGGTCTACCCAATTGCTTGAAAACTTGTAACATGTTTTGGAAACATGATGGACATGACACTTAGAAAAGATAAGTGTGGCCAACTCGAGGTTGGGTTGAGTTTGTAGCGTAAACCTACCCGGAACCGACCGGCTTAACTAGTTGCTACAAACAATAGGACCCAATGTGAGAAGTTGGTCATGTTGTACCTTGAACCCGAGGTTAGACCAAGTTGTGGTGTAAAGCTACCCGGACCCGCCCGGCTTAACTAGTAACCACAACAAGGTCTAATGTGAGAGGTTAAGGCGCATTAAATTAATTAATGCCTCGTGATTAGGGTTAAGTCATGGTCCACTTAATACTTAACCAATTTGGGCTTGGTAGATTAATCGGGGTTAAGTCGTGAACTCATCGTTACACTTAACCAAGTTAATCCAGGATTAGCAAGAGGGTTAAACCGTACTTAACCCACTAGAAAAATCCTAGCAATGGGGGCCCACTCCAGCAGTAATCCTAAGTTAGTATCATTATGACCCTAGGGACTAGGCTAGGGTGGGGGCACGATTACTGGACTGGAGGTAAGTGACCAAAAGCGACGGCAGAGGGTACGCCGGTGTAGTTCCGGGCGGACTCTGGTCGTGCACATAGCCCATAGCCGGAGAAAACATGCACGGGTACCAGTAGATCGGGACTGTGCACTCATGTTCATGGTGTCCAGGGGTTGACACCCTAGGGCTTGATACACCCGAAGGGTGGACCCGGCACAGTTCGACTACAATTATGATTGGGCCGTATTGACACCAACACGTGACGAGTTAGGCTTAGGGAGCCGATCGACTAGACCGTTTGGTTGGACCTTGTATTAGGGTCATTTCATGTTATTGGGCCAAAGCTTGGGCCAAGGGATCAATACTTGTTTATTCAAGTCATGTTAGTTTGCTAGTACCCCTGTGGTGCAAAACCTTAATCCTGATTATGCGATGACACCTTTATCTACCTTGTTAGTTAATCATCATGCTAGTATATTGTTATCCTTATGTTCATCCCTGCTGCTCATGCCAGATAACTTTATCAGTTTACATTGATTGTAGTAGGGCTTACTCAGTCTTTTTGACTGACCTGTTTTCTTTCGCCTCTTTTCTTCTGTTTCCCCCCCAGGTTCTCAGGGAGGGAATACTGGAGCTTAGCTTGGATTTCGGATTGCTTGCTTGTGGGAATTCAGCTCATGTACGGTTTCGACATGAAGCTAGCTATGGTTACCACTTAATTGGGGATAGCACTTATTTATTTCAGTTTTTCAGTTGATGTTGTTTTATCTAGACTTGTTTATTTGGAAAGCTATGTTGTACCAGACTTGTTTTGAAATGTTTTGAAATCTTCTGCTGTTTTATCTATGTTATTTACTCTGTTTACATATATACATATGTTCTTGTTCTGCCTTGATATATCATTATGCATGTTTACCTGATTCAAACGCCCCTCCAAAGTCAGAGTGCTTGCAAGAGCCACCCTGGTGGAGGTGGGGTGTTACATTTGGTATCAGAGCATATGGTACGAGAAGGAACAAAAAGGCTTTTAGAAAACTTTTGGAAAACTATTTTCAAAACCAAGTATAAAGTATTTTCCAAAGAAAAGTCTAGTTTATTTTAAAGGCTATTCCCCAAAAAGCCATTAGCAAAATTCCTTCGTTTTTCTCAATTCTGAATCTGTCTTTTTCTTCGTTTTCAGTATGGCCGATAACTTTGCTATTCCGGAGGGAGTACACGTACCTGTTTGGTATAGGAGACTTTTGGAGGCTAGGGCGACCGAAGCCGGCCCCGCAGATGTTCCTCCTCCTCCTCCTCCGGTAGTTAATGTTCCTCCTCCTCCTCCTCCGGTGGTTAATGTTCCTCCTCCTCCTGTCGCTGAGGTTCCTCTTCCTCCTCCCCCTCAGCATCCTCAAGTGGACTTCGCAAAGACTTGCAAAGATTTCAAAGCAATGGGTGGAAAGAACTTTCAAGGCACTGAGACTTTTGTAGAGGCCAGAAATTGGTTGAAAGAGACCGAGGATTTGTTTTCTATCTTTGGGTTAGACGATCAGAGGAAGCTCTTGTTGGCGGTTTGGCTTATGAAGGATGAAGCCGCTTATTGGTGGGAAGTCACCAATGGTACTAGGCCTGTTGAGACTTAGGCCGATTTCAGGCCAAGGTTCATGCTTAAGTTTCTATCTTCTGCTGAGGTGAATCTGCAAATGGAGAGGTTCATAACTTTGAAACAAGGAGATATGTCTGTCAAAGAATATGTGAACAAGTTCAATCAGTTAGCTCGTTTTGGCTTGGATATGGTGAATACTCCTCAGAAGAAGGCTCTTCGTTTTGCTAGAGGATTGAATGAGCCGTTGTAGGGATTGGCTATGTCACATATTCCCCATGGGGCCACGTTTGAGAGTTTGGTTGATATGGCGTTACTTCAGGGAGATGTCAAGAAAGAAACCAAGATGAATGATACTCAAGCCAAGAAGACTGATTCCCAGGGAAAAGGAAATCAGGGTAATCCAAGTGGTTAGAGCAGTCAAGGCAATCAGAACAAGAACAAGAGTCAAGGCAACAAGGGGAACAACAACAAGGGCAATAACAACAAGGGCAAGAACAACAAGGGGAAGTGCCATTATTGCAGTTCAGTTGGGCATCTTATTAAGGATTGTAAGAAGAGGAAAAGGAAGAATGGTGAATGCTTTTTCTGCGGTGAGACTGGACATTTCAGTAAGGATTGCCCGAGGAAGCAAGGGCAAGGCCAGGGTCAGATCAGCGTGCTGGACCTTCAGGAGGGCAAGTTCATGCTCTCAATGTCGCTCCAGTTCCAGATCGAGGTAGTATCTCTGTTGAGAGCCTTGTATATATTTCTGATTTTCCAGTTCGTACCTTGTTTGATTCTGGTGCATCGCATAGCTTTATCTCATCTGATCTTGTTGATAGTTTGCACCTTAGTACTAGCTTGGTAGATGATCCCGTCTGTGTCTCAAATCCTATTGGGGGTTCCGCCCATTTGTCTATGATATGTGGGGATTTAAGGATCTCTATACTGAGTGTAGAGTTCTTATGCAGTGCTTATGTTCTTGGTTTTAGGGGATACGGATTGATATTGGGCATGGATTGGCTGTCCAGATATGGAGCCATTCTTGATTGTGAGCATAGGGTTGTGAGGCTCGTGACTCGCCTCGGAAACACCCTAGAGATTTCTTGTGATCCGAGAGGTCCCGTCATGTTGTGCTATCTGGAATCACTCGACTCGTCAATGGAAACTCTTCAGTCTGTGAGAGTGGTTCGAGAGTATCCAGATGTTTTCGATGAAGTTAGGGCCCCCTAAGCGAGAGATTGATTTCCGCATTTATCTGGTGGATAATGCAAAGCCTGTTTCTTTGCCCGTTCGGCACATGGCTCCGCGTGAAAGGCGGGAGCTAAGTAAGCAAGTGAAAGAGTTGCTTGAGAAGAACTTCATTAGACGAAGTATATCTGAATGGGGAGCGCCTGTGGTATTTGCTACCAAGGCGGATGGTTCTCTCCGACTTTGCGTTGACTATCGAGAGTTGAATAAGCTGACTAAGAAGAACAGACACCCGTTACCGAGGATTGATGATCTCTTTGACCAGCTTGTCGGTGCTTCTGTTTTCTCTCAGCTTGATCTTGCTACGGGGTTCCATCAGCTCAGGGTAGCTGAAGATAGTATAGACAAGACTGCGTTCAGAACTCCAGATGGATTCTTCGAATGGCTTGTCATGCCGTTCGGCTTGGCTAATGCACCCGCATATTTCGTGGACTTGATGAGTAGGGTGTTCAGGGAGTTCTTGAACAAGTTTGTCGTGGTCTTCGTAGATGATATTCTGATCTTCTCTAAGGATGAGGAAGAGCACGCAAGGCATCTCATGGAGGTGATGGATACGCTTAGAGCGCATCAGTTGAAGGCCAAGTTCTCCAAGTGTCACTTTTGGAGAAGGGAAGTTAGATTCCTTGGGCATATAGTATCTAAGCAAGGCTTAGCGGTGGATCCCGCTAAGGTAGTGGCAGTTCAGGATTGGAAGACTCCAAGGAATGCAACCGAAGTGAGAAGTTTTCTAGGTCTTGCGGGTTTTTACCGGAAGTTCATCAAGGACTTCGCAAAGATATCCGCTCCTCTCACTAAATTGACGAAGAAGAATTTAGTTTTTGCTTGGAGCATAGAATGCGAGCTTGCTTTTCAGAAGCTCAAGAGAGCCCTCACATCAGCACCTGTTCTAGCTTTGCCCGATGGAGGGAAGTTATTTACCGTATACACCGATGCATGTGGCACGGGGTTAGGAGCTGTTCTTATGCAAGAAGGAAGAGTGATATGCTTTGGCGGTAGACAACTCAAAGTGCATGAGAAGAATTATCCCACTCATGACTTAGAGTTGGCAGCAATAGTATATGCACTCAAGGCTTGGCGCCATTATCTTCTGGGAGAAAGATTTGAGCTTTATACCGATCACAAGTCATTGAAGTATCTCTTTTCTCAGAAGGATCTGAATCTGAGGCAACAAAGATGGATGGAATTTTTGGCGTCCTACGATTTTGAGATAGCTTATATCCCTGGCAAGGGGAATGTGGTAGCAGATGCATTGAGTAGAAGAAGGTTGACCCTAAGTCCTCTATTCGTTGAGATGAAGAATTTAGAGTATGTGGCAACCTTTGATTTCTCTTTGGCGATTGAGTCGATGACCGGTTCTTTAGCATCTCTGGAACTCAGACCTACCCTTCTTGATCAAGTTGGGGCTTCGCAGAGAGAAGACCCTCAGATAGTTGAGATTATGGATAAGCTAATTCGAGGAGAGACGTCTAGTCATCTCGCTCGATATTCTATTGATGACAAGGGTTGGCTGAGGAGAGACGGAAGGTTATGTGTTCCAATGGTAGAAGATCTAGTAAGAAGAGTTCTTGAGGAAGCGCATCGCTCTAAGTTGACTATACATCCGGGCGGAGATAAGATGTATAAAGATATGAAGCGCATTTTCTTTTGGCCTGGGATGAAGAAGGATGTGGCAGAATTTGTCTCTAGATGTATCATTTGCCAGCAAGTTAAGGCCGAGTCGAAGAAGCCCGGTGGGCTATTGCATCCTCTATACGTTCCACTATGGAAGTGGGAGAGTATTTCCATGGATTTTATCGATGGGCTACCAAGGTCAAGGAAAGGGAATACGAGCATTTGGGTTATTGTGGATAGACTTACGAAGAGTGCTCATTTCATTCCGGTGAAGAGCAAGAGGACCGCATCTTGGCTAGCGTCTGTATATCTTCGTGAGATTGTGAGACTACATGGAGTCCCTTCTAGTATAGTCAGTGACCGTGACCCAATCTTTACAAGTCAATTCTGGAATAGCTTGCAAGAAGCTATGGGCACAAGGTTGAATCTAAGTACGGCTTATCACCCACAGACGGACGGTCAAACCGAAAGGGTGAATAGGGTACTCGAGGATCTGTTGAGGCTTTGTATTCTGGATTTTGGTGGTACTTGGGAAGACCATCTTCCTCTTGTTGAGTTTGCATATAATAACAGTTATCAGGCAAGCATAGGGATGGCACCATTTGAAGCTTTATATGGGAGGCCGTGCAAGTCGCCTACATATTGGTGGGAGACTACAGATGAGCTTATACTTGGGCCTGATATGATCAGAGATACATCCGAGAAGATCGAGTTGATTCGGAGACGGATGAAAGCGGCCCAAGACCGACAGAAATCCTATGCTGATAAGCGAAGAACGGATTTGGAGTTTGATGTTGGGGATATGGTTTTCGTGAAGGTTTCTCCTTTGCGGAATGTGGTCCGATTTGGAGCTATTGGGAAGTTGGCACCGAGGTTTGTTGGACCATTCCCTATTATAGAGAGGATCCGGCAGATGGCTTATAGAGTGAAGTTGCCCGAGAAGCTTGCTGGAGTACATGATGTTTTTCATGTCTCGCATCTCCGGAAGTGTTTACATGAATCAGCAGAGGTTGTTGAGCCAAGTGTTCTAAAAGATGTAGAAGTGGAGAAAGAGGCTACCTTGAGGAGAGCTCCGATTCGTATCTTGGGGACGGAGACCAAGAAGCTAAGGAATCGAGAGGTCAAATTGGTGAAGGTTCAATGGGGTGAAGCCGAAGAAGACGCAACTTGGGAAACCGAGGAGAAGATGCGTGAGCTTTATCCATTCCTTTTTGAGGGCACACTCTCAATCTCTTTTCTTTGTTAGCATATCTTTCTCTTTGCTATCCATGTTTATCTAGTTTATCGTGTTAATCTTGTCATGAGAACCTTAGGTAGAAACCCTTTGGATGAAACATGTTATGCTTGATGGTTGCAAGTGGTTGCAAGTGTTTGCAAGTGGATACTCGTGGATGCATAATACACGTTAGGCACTAAGATCGGCTCACACACTTTCATACCGCATATGCATAAGTGTTTATGCTTATTCATGGATGAAAACTTGTTATGCTATCACGTGGATGTTGCATATGGATGAATGTTATGTGCACTCATGTAGAGATTATAAATTATGTTAGGAATTTGCATACATATGGACTCATTTCACTAACATATTTTGCATTAAGGGGGTTTACTGAATCAGTAACCTCCTGATTTTCGCATTAGATAAGTACATATACACACACCTTTGCATATGATCATACAGCATTTAGAACCTTTTAAGGACAATGATTGCTCGTGGATGATGTTTTGAGTAGATGGATGATGGATGGTAGGATACGTTCTTCCTAACTTGGAGATTTCGGGGACGAAATCCTTTAAGGAGGGAAGAATGTAACAACCCGTATTTTTGAATAACATGTTATAACATAAATGGAGGCAGAATTAAACTGTAAAATCTGAATCAAGGGAAACGGGCTATGCCATTGCGTTCGTCTCGGAAAAATACGCGAAATAGAGTCCGAGTTTTCGAAAATCGGAGTCCGTATGACCAAGATATGGCCTCGCGAAGTTTCACGAAAAATTCCCAAATTAAAGTATACTTAATTAAGTGAAATGGGTTGCGCAGAGAAATATATATATATTGATATATATATATATATATATATAATTGAAAATTAAATAAATAAATATGCAAAAATGTTCAAAACAGCGAATTGGGAGAGGGGAATAACCGAACCGACCGATTTTTGAGGTCGACCCGAGCTTGCTGGGTCGACTAGGGGTTAATCCAGGGTGTTTGGCTGTCAACCCGTGGGTCGATTCGCTCAAATGCAGATTTTGCATTTGAATGGTTCTCATGGTTCATCTTTAATCTAAAGGCCCTAGATGGTTCCTACACTTGACTTCTTCCCCAAGACATGCTTTGATGGCTTGGATTGAATCTAGGTTTAATCCTATGGCCTAAAACACTTGCCTAATCTATAAATAAGACCCTAACCTACCCTAAATCATCATTATTCATTCATACAACTAAACTATGGCAAAATCAATCCTCTCATGGCCTCCACTCTCTTCATAAAATTCCTAAATAAATTCCTAAGTGATTTTCCATGCATACAAGTGTTTTCAAACTTGTATGAGCATCATTAGCTTGCATTCAAGTCAAGTTTATATATTTGCATCATAAAGAAAGAGTCTTGATCATTTTGGCTCAAGGGTTTTGCTTGCATTTTGGGTTTAATTGATTTCATAAGGGCTTTGTCATATTTTTGTGACTTCTTAAGCATTGTAAGCCCTATTCTACTTTCATACTTAAACTCTAAAGTTAAATGTATGATATGCAAGTTTATCATGTTGTGATATGCAAGTTTATCATGTTGTGATATGCAAGTTTATATGCAAGTATGCCAAGTTATGTTATGCAAGTTTGGGTTGAACATTTTGTTCATGCTATCATGTTATGCAAGCTTATTTTGGGTTTATGAACATAAAGCTTTAAGCTTTATGCCAAAGGTTGCATTTTAGCAACATGTAAGTTATCATATCTCTTATGATAACTTGCATGTGAGGCTAAATGCGAACTTATGGCCATCTCTACATGTCATTTAGCACCATGTATCACCAATATGTTAAGTTTGGTTTTATGCATGCTTTTGAGGCCTAAAAATGTAATATGCAAGTGTATGAACATATGAACATTTCATATGCCACCATGTTAAGCTTGTGGCTTCAATACCTTTATGTCATGATTATGCCAAGTTCCCTCTTTCTATCCTTTATGCGCTATTGCGATATGTAAGCTATGGGATTGCGTTTGGGGTTGGGTAAACTTAAAAGACATAAAACATAAGCTTGGGAATTTACCTATTAAGTTAGGTCTACCCATTGGGAATTTACCTATTAAGTTAGGTCTACCCAATTGCTTAAAAACTTGTAACATGTTTTGGAAACATGATGGACATGACACTTAGAAAAGATAAGTGTGGCCAACTCGAGGTTGGGTTGAGTTTGTAGCGTAAACCTACCCGGAACCGACCGGCTTAACTAGTTGCTACAAACAATAGGACCCAATGTGAGAAGTTGGTCATGTTGTACCTTGAACCCGAGGTTAGACCAAGTTGTGGTGTAAAGCTACCCGGACCCGCCCGGCTTAACTAGTAACCACAACAAGGTCTAATGTGAGAGGTTAAGGCGCATTAAATTAATTAATGCCTCGTGATTAGGGTTAATTCATGGTCCACTTAATACTTAACCAATTTGGGCTTGGTAGATTAATCAGGGTTAAGTCGTGAACTCATCGTTACACTTAACCAAGTTAATCCAGGATTAGCAAGAGGGTTAAACCGTACTTAACCCACTAGAAAAATCCTAGCAATGGGGGCCCACTCCAGCAGTAATCCCAAGTTAGTATCATCATGACCCTAGGGACTAGGCTAGGGTGGGGGCACGATTACTGGACTGGAGGTAAGTGACCAAAAGCGACGGCAGAGGGTACGCCGGTGTAGTTCCGGGCGGACTCTGGTCGTGCACATAGTCCGTAGCCGGAGAAAACATGCACGGGTACCAGTAGATCGAGACTGTGCTGTAACAACCCGGAATTTTGGGGCTAATTTAAAATTTTTATTTTTAGAAATTTTAATGGGTTTTTAATATTTAAAATAATTTATTTTAAATAATGACGACAGAGAAAAAAAAAATTGTTTTTAATCAAAGTTAGAATTTTACGAGCCTGAAATGGCACGGTAATTTCAGGATTCGATTTTAAACTTTGTATAATAATGTGAATTTGAACAATGTTGGTATAAATATTAAAATTAATGTTTTGTGTCATAGGTTGTTAAAATATGAACTTAACTTGGTTATTTAGAATTGATTCTAAATGGCTATATATGTGATAATGACAGTGTTTGATAATCTATTTAAAATGGAATGTGAAATTTATTGAATTAATAATATAAAATGGATTAACTAAATTTGAGATTTATTTTGTACTGATAATTTTAATCAATGGAATATGAATAATATAAATCATTTGATGTGGATTTATATTTGTTGTAAATTGAAATAACTTGCATTGATTGTAATGATAACTATGTTTGGGTATATATTATTAAAGATAGAGATGTGGACTTTAATATTTAATTATAAGAATTAAATGGCGTCAATGAATTTGTAATTAAAAACTTTAATGATTTAAACTTTTGAAAAATTTACAGTGAAAACTTAATTGAATGGTTAAGTATTGAAATTCAATCTATTATGTAAATTGTGACTTGCTTTGATTCCAAATAAATTTGTGATTTGTCTAAATTGATTGATGGTGAAACTTGGAATTGATATAATATATTCAATGAAAGTGGTTGTGTATGTATTTATAACTATAATAAAAATGGAATTTGGTAAGTAATGGAAAATTGAAGTAACAATATATGAAATGGATAAACTAATTTTGAACTCCATTTATATACTGAAAATTTAGGTTTGTGAATACAAGTAATATAAATCATTTTGGGTATGTAATGAATCTCAACGTGTTATAAATGTTATAATCTCCATTGATTGTAGATATTGCTATAAATATGGTTAGTATGTATTTATTGAGAATTGGATATATATAATTTAATTTTAATGTTTTAATTATGTAATTCTATGATGAAAACTTAATTGAATTATTCAGGTAACGAAATTCAAGTTGTCATTACAATAATGACTTACATTGATCGCAATTAAAATATCGAGTTAGTCATTTTGATAAAATTTGGAAGTAGAAATTTAATATTAAATTACTTGTGTGAAATTGACTTGATTCATTTATAATTGTAATTCAAATTGAAAATCTATGATAATAATATAAAAATGGAAATTTAATGTAAATGAAGAATTGATTTATTAAGTTATTAAGGCTTAAAATAAATAAATTATTTTAAAGTTTATCGTTCAATTGAAATTTTGTTGAATAATTAAATGTGAATATTTATCATATAAGGAAAACGATTCATGTAAATAAAACAAATTATAGGATAGACTTGAACTCAAACTTATAACCTTTGGAACTAAATTCAAATTAAGTATAGAATTAAGAATGAAAACGAAAAAAGGAATGCTTTAATGGATAATTAAACCTTTGAAATTGATTGCCTAAATACATGCTTAATTTTTGTTCATACCCTAATACTTTCTTTCCCTATTTTTAATTTGGATATTGATAGTAACGTTCAGAATTTTGTTAAAGATGAATTAGAAAGAATTAGACTTAAACGTAAAATTACACATTTATTTAATATAAAATAAGCAAACCCTAAAGGCAAATTACACTGTTCATCATCCTTAAGTCACAGCCGCCACCCTCATTTGTCTGCCGATTCTTTCTCCTCCATTTTCCCCTCTCCTCTCCTCGAATTAGCACCCACCACACACATCACCTTGAAGAGCCTTCTCTCCTCTTTCCATTGATACCAATCACCACCCATATAATCGCCCGTAGGCCTCGCCCCGACCACAAAGTCGCGCCAAAGTTCTGAACAATTGCAAATACTCACGGCCGAAATTCAGAACAAAGAGAAGAGGGTATTTTATTTAAATTTATTTAATTAATTAAAATAAATCACTCTCTAACTTAAATCAATCATATCTCTTTCGTCCTAGCTCGGAATTCGGTGATTTCAGAAGCTGTGGAATCGTGATTCGGAGTACTACGCTTTAGGACAATTTGGAACTGATTCTGGACTACTTGAAATTTGGACAAAATCTACAAACGCAAGTGAGAACTCTGGTCTAATTTAAATAATTATATATTAATGTAAATCGCGAAATTCTGATTTGTATACTATGGTTCTTGATCTGCGTCATGATGATATTTGTATGCGATGAGTATGTGATTATTGTATGTGATGATGCCATGAGATATGTGTGTTGTTCAGATATGTTATTTTGGGTGTAATCATGATGAGACTCTCATCTTTATTATCTTCTTTTTATTTTCATTTCTTTCAAAAGCAAAAAGGGGATTTAGACCTTTATATATATATTATTATTATTTTTATGTAAATTTGAATCTTGGATTCACCATAGAATTAAATAACAAAGTTTTCAACATAAAAAATTGTTAATAAAATAAAGGACAATTTTTAATGTTATATTTTTGACAAAAATTTTTAATGCAATTTGTTTGAAGAAAAGACCAATTTTAATATAATTTGTTTGTTAAAAATAAAAAGAACAAATTTTTATGTTGTTTGTTAACAAAGTTAAAAGAACAAATTTGACGCTACTTTTGTTGTTAAAGTTAAAAGAATCATTTTGTCACTATTTTGTTGATTAAACAAAAAGAATCATTTTGTCACTATTTTGTTGATTAAACAAAAAGAACCATTTTTGTCACCATTTTTGTTGTTGAAACAAAAAGACATTTTACCTAATTTTGTTGTTAAAATAAAAGAATAACTTTTATGTCTTTTGTTAAGAATAACTTTTATGTCTTTTGTTAAAAATAAAAGAAAACTTTTTATGTTATTTTGTTAAGAATAAAAAGCCAAACTTTTTATGTTATTTTGTTAAGAATAAAAAGACAAACTTTTTATGCTCAATTTTTGTTAAAGTTTAAAGACAAAACTTTTATGCTATTTTGTTAAAATTAAAAAGACATAAACTTTATGTTATTTTTTGTTAAAAAAAAAAAATAACATAAATTTTATGTTAATGTTTGTTAAAGTCGAAAAGACACAAGCTTTATGTTTCTTTGTTAAAAATCAAAATACCCATTTTTATGTCACGTTTGTTAACATAATATCAATGTGAATTTGTATGCTATGACACCCCAAAACTATAAGCATGTGAATTTGTATGCTATGACACCCCAAAACTATAAGCATGTTAATTTGTATGTCGTGACACCAAAACCATCAGTGTGTCATTGTGAATGTTCTGACGCTAAAATCACTGTTGTGTTAATTTAGTTGAGACGACATGAGAGTCATCGTCATGTTGTATAATTGCAATGCATCAAAATATACTTTATGCAATAACAAACATAGTTGAATTGCTATTTTTGGTCGCACTAGAGTTGGCGAACAAAAAAAAATATGACTTATGCAATAACATATATAGTTCAGTAGTTATTTTTGTCGCATTAGAGTTTGCACACAAAAATATATTTTATGTAAAATCATATATAAGTTGAATTGCTATTTTTGTCGCATTAGAGTTTGCAGACAAAAATATGCTTTATGTAAACATAAACATAGTTAAATTGTTATTTTTGTCGCATTAGAGTTTGCGAAAAAATATGCTTTATGCAATAACATACATTAGTTAAATTATTATTTTTGTCGCATTAGAGTTTGCGGACAAAAATATGCTTTATGTAAAAATAAACATTTAGGTAAATAGAAAATGTGAGAAATAAAATACCCATTTTGTTTAAATAGAATTAATGAAATAGTAAGATAAGAATTTAAGAATTATATTTTTCAATGTAATTAGGAAGGAATAAAAAGAATTACATTATTCAATATAAAGAAAAAGAATGCTTAAACCCGAGGTTGGATTGAGTTGTGATGTAAATCTGCCCGGACCCGCCCGGCTGTCCAGTAGTCACAACAATACCTATCCAATGTGAGAGGTTAAAGCATATATATTAATTTTCTAAATTTACATTTTATATATGTAAGTTACTTCAAAATATTTAGTGTAAATAAATAAAATGTAGACAAAGGAAAACATATATATTTACATTAGGTAAATAAGAGATTAAATAAATTACATTTTTATATGTAATTAAAAGAATATATTTTACATTGTAAAGAAAATTACATTTTATGTAATTATGATTATAAGAAATAAAATTACATTTTATATAATTAAGAATAAATAGAAAATATAGAGCAAATATGTGAATTAAAATTTATTTACATTTTCCTATGTAAATAAAAAGATTAAAAATAATAATTATGTGAATAAGTATTTATTTACATTTTTCTTATGTAAATAAAAAGAACCAATTTATAAATGGTAATTATTTACGTTTTCTTATGTAAATAATAAAAAGAAAGGTTAGAAAAGAACTAACATAAGATATTCTTTTTATGTTAAAGGGGAATATTAGAAAAGAATTAAAGAAATACAATTATTTACATTTGCTATGTAAATAGGATTTGCAAAGGAAATTGAAACCATTTATTTACAAATAGTGTGAATAAATATGAATAAGAAATTAGATACATTTATTTACAATTAATGTAAATAAATATAACAAAAGTAAAAGTAAAACATTTATTTACAAATAGTGTAAACAAATAAGAAAAAGAAATTAGATATATTTATTTACAATTAATGTAAATAAATATAGAAAAGTAGAAGTAAACATTTATTTACATTTAGGTAAATAAATAAGATAAAAGAATAGTAAAAACATTTATTTACAAATGGTGTAAATAAATAAGAAAAAGCAATTGAAAACATTTATCTACATTTAGGTAAATAAATAAGGAAAAGAGAAATACTTATTTACACTTAGGAAAATAAATAAGGAAAAGAATAGAAAACGATTATTTACAATTAGGTAAATAAATAGGAAAAAGAATACAATTTTATTTACACTTAGTGTAAATGAAATAAAAGGATATATAAAGTATAATTTATTTACAGTTAGTGCAAATAAAACAAAAAGGTTAGTAAAATAAAACAAGTGATATTTTATCGTCATTTTAGATGCGATAAAAAGAATAGACGTTAATAGTTGAAATCACCAAACGATTTATATATATATATATATATATATATATATATATAGATTATAAATTAAACGGAACACGCGCGGCAGTTCGCGTATCGGCAATCGTAACTTTAAACGGTTAGATTTCAAGTTATGTGTAAATCAAATTTGGTTGAAAACAACGCTAGGGAAGCGTCGTTAAATTTATTCGAGCTATTTTTATATAAATAAAAATAGTGATAGGTCGTTATCAAATATTAATAACGATAGAAAATGTTTTCAAATTATTATATATATACGCGAGAATCATTTGAAAAGACCGAGTTCAATCTCATTTCAAATGATTATACGACGTTCTAAGTCGAAGATTTAAAGACGGTGATTGAAGACCGGCGATCTTCACATCGAATGGATGTGTTACTACTGAGACCCATGAAAGGAGTAGCTACCTTGAAAGGGTTTCAGTGGTGGCCGTTCAGACGTAGTATTGATTTGTACAGATTTGACTTTCGCTCAGACCCAGAGCATAAGTTTATAAATGAAATGTATGTCTAACGTTGTAGTCCTTTATACTACATTCGTTGATCTCTATTAATATATATCTGTTTGGTGGTTAACACCCTTCTCTGAGACATACGAGCTTAGAGGTTATATATTGGTAGAAATCAATGATATGGTTGGACTGACAATGTGGCATGCCAAGATGCATGGATCAAGGCTTTTGTTGAAAAGCAGGCCTTGTGGTCGATGATCAAAGCACGGTCTGTTTAGGCGTAGCTTTGTGTATAGCGTAACTTCGCGAGCCTCACACCCCGGTATGAGTCAAAAACGGGATACGGACCGTAGGGAGTGCACACGTTTCTTTCTAGCTAGAGTGTTGTCAGGGACCTACCAGCGCTGACATTTTACTCATTGTGGATGATGGATTTTGAGGTACCTCGTGTTTTATAGGCCGTTGGTGGTCATACTATAGGTCCAAAGGGACCGGGAAACGTGTGTTCAGGCATAACCAATCCACTGCCCATAGGCGGGGACCGGCCCTACCGCTTCCAAGGGTTCACTGCGGGGAATCCTGAGGCATTTGCTAGAGTGTCTCGAATCGGAGAGGATCTTGCCCCTAGCCTCGACTCATGATGGAATCCAAATTTCCAATACGCCCTTGCGGTTTTGATTGTAGAACTAGTATTGGCGACATGCTATATGGTAACCATGCCGTCTAGGATTGATACTTATGATTCAAATCATTTTATTAAAACATATACACACTAATAATAATAATATCGTTTCCACGTATCAAGCATCTTTTGACCATTATAAGGTAAAACCCTATCCTCTGGTGTGCGTTGCATTGTGTGATGGGACCTGGGTCTTATAATGGTTTCATTTTTCCAAAAAGACATTGCGTTATTTCTCGATTTACTTTGGTTTATGCACTGGCAATCCATAGGAGTAAACCCGTTCCGCGAAAGTGGCGTGGTCCTTGGATTTGTCTTATTAGTTATATTAGTTTAGAATTCTCACACCAGTCCCATGACTGACTCGTAGTTTGTTTCACTTTGCAAACTCGGGTGCCCTCTTTTCCACACGGGCAGTCGAGTAGCTTTTTGCAGATATCTATTCTTTTAGCAGAATCCTGGATCGAAGCCTAAAGCTGTGTCCAGAGCTTAGTAGTCTTCCGCTGTTTACTGTATTTTATTTAATGTATTAAATCTTTTGTAGTTTATCTTCCGCTGTAATTTTATTTCAATGTACTCTGATATATTCTGTACTCTGATGTAACATTATTATAATGTAATAAAAGTCTGCTGTTATTGTTCTGATGTATTGTATTCCCAAAGTTAACGTATGCGAGTTTTGGACGGTCTTGGTCGATTTTGCGATCGATTAGGTCCGGGCAAAATCCGTGTCGTTACAGGTGGTATCAGAGCTCTGGTTAGCTCAAATCTTTGGAGTACAACTCGTTAGAACTGAACAAAGACTCATCAGAGATTGGATTAGTAATATCCAATAAGAATACTCATTAGAGATAGGACCAACAGTGTCCTAGAATGAGAAAACTCATTAGAGATGGGGTTAGTAATGCCCTAGGATGAGTTCAGAGTGATAAGCTTATAATTAACGTATTTTAATTATATATAATCTATTTTTGAAAATATGTTTTAAATATATAAAAGTATATATATATTTGATAAGTTAGTCAACAAATAAAATTAATAAAAGAAAATTAAAATTTGGTTAGATAATTAAACAACATTTAGCTACGTTCCTTTTCGAGGACGAAAAGATTTTAAGTGGGGGAGATTGTAACAACCCGGAATTTTGGGGCTAATTTAAAATTTTTATTTTTAGAAATTTTAATGGGTTTTTAATATTTAAAATAATTTATTTTAAATAATGACGACAGAGAAAAAAAATTGTTTTTAATCAAAGTTAGAATTTTACGAGCCTGAAATGGCACGGTAATTTCAGAATTCGATTTTAAACTTTGTATAATAATGAGAATTTGAACAATGTTGGTATAAATATTAAAATTAATGTTTTGTGTCATAGGTTGTTAAAATATGAACTTAACTTGGTTATTTAGAATTGATTCTAAATGGCTATATATGTGATAATGACAGTGTTTGATAATCTATTTAAAATGGAATGTGAAATTTATTGAATTAATAATATAAAATGGATTAACTAAATTTGAGATTTATTTTGTACTGATAATTTTAATCAATGGAATATGAATAATATAAATCATTTGATGTGGATTTATATTTGTTGTAAATTGAAATAACTTGCATTGATTGTAATGATAACTAAGTTTGGGTATATATTATTAAAGATAGAGATGTGGACTTTAATATGTAATTATAAGAATTAAATGGCGTCAATGAATTTGTAATTAAAAACTTTAATGATTTAAACTTTTGAAAAATTTACAGTGAAAACTTAATTGAATGGTTAAG
The DNA here is from genome assembly GCA_030737875.1 of Allium sativum. Taxonomy (NCBI): domain Eukaryota; kingdom Viridiplantae; phylum Streptophyta; class Magnoliopsida; order Asparagales; family Amaryllidaceae; genus Allium; species Allium sativum. Next base: position 546,956,180 of record CM060913.1, on the reverse strand, counting down.
TATTGAAATTCAATCTAGTATGTAAATTGTGACTTGCTTTGATTCCAAATAAATTTGTGATTTGTCTAAATTGATTGATGGTGAAACTTGGAATTGATATAATATATTCAATGAAAGTGGTTGTGTATGTATTTATAACTATAATAAAAATGGAATTTGGTAAGTAATGGAAAATTGAAGTAACAATATATGAAATGGATAAACTAATTTTGAACTCCATTTATATACTGAAAATTTAGGTTTGTGAATACAAGTAATATAAATCATTTTGGGTATGTAATGAATCTCAACGTGTTATAAATGTTATAATCTCCATTGATTGTAGATATTGCTATAAATATGGTTAGTATGTATTTATTGAGAATTGGATATATATAATTTAACTTTAATGTTTTAATTATGTAATTCTATGATGAAAACTTAATTGAATTATTCAGGTAACGAAATTCAAGTTGTCATTACAATAATGACTTACATTGATCGCAATTAAAATATCGAGTTAGTCATTTTGATAAAATTTGGAAGTAGAAATTTAATATTAAATTACTTGTGTGAAATTGACTTGATTCATTTATAATTGTAATTCAAATTGAAAATCTATGATAATAATATAAAAATGGAAATTTTAATGTAAATGAAGAATTGATTTATTAAGTTATTAAGGCTTAAAATAAATAAATTATTTTAAAGTTTATCGTTCAATTGAAATTTTGTTGAATAATTAAATGTGAATATTTATCATATAAGGAAAACGATTCATGTAAATAAAACAAATTATAGGATAGACTTGAACTCAAACTTATAACCTTTGGAACTAAATTCAAATTAAGTATAGAATTAAGAATGAAAACGAAAAAAGGAATGCTTTAATGGATAATTAAACCTTTGAAATTGATTGCCTAAATACATGCTTAATTTTTGTTCATACCCTAATACTTTCTTTCCCTATTTTTAATTTGGATATTGATAGTAACGTTCAGAATTTTGTTAAAGATGAATTAGAAAGAATTAGACTTAAACGTAAAATTACACATTTATTTAATATAAAATAAGCAAACCCTAAAGGCAAATTACACTGTTCATCATCCTTAAGTCACAGCCGCCACCCTCATTTGTCTGCCGATTCTTTCTCCTCCATTTTCCCCTCTCCTCTCCTCGAATTAGCACCCACCACACACATCACCTTGAAGAGCCTTCTCTCCTCTTTCCATTGATACCAATCACCACCCATATAATCGCCCGTAGGCCTCGCCCCGACCACAAAGTCGCGCCAAAGTTCTGAACAATTGCAAATACTCACGACCGAAATTCAGAACAAAGAGAAGAGGGTATTTTATTTAAATTTATTTAATTAATTAAAATAAATCACTCTCTAACTTAAATCAATCATATCTCTTTCGTCCTAGCTCGGAATTCGGTGATTTCAGAAGCTGTGGAATCGTGATTCGGAGTACTACGCTTTAGGACAATTTGGAACTGATTCTGGACTACTTGAAATTTGGACAAAATCTACAAACGCAAGTGAGAACTCTGATCTAATTTAAATAATTATATATTAATGTAAATCGCGAAATTCTGATTTGTATACTATGGTTCTTGATCTGCGTCATGATGATATTTGTATGCGATGAGTATGTGATTATTGTATGTGATGATGCCATGAGATATGTGTGTTGTTCAGATATGTTATTTTGGGTGTAATCATGATGAGACTCTCATCTTTATTATCTTCTTTTTATTTTCATTTCTTTCAAAAGCAAAAAGGGGATTTAGACCTTTATATATATATTATTATTATTTTTATGTAAATTTGAATCTTGGATTCACCATAGAATTAAATAACAAAGTTTTCAACATAAAAACTTGTTAATAAAATAAAGGACAATTTTTAATGTTATATTTTTGACAAAAAATTTTAACACAATTTGTTTGAAGAAAAGACCAATTTTAATATAATTTGTTTGTTAAAAATAAAAAGAACAAATTTTTATGTTGTTTGTTAACAAAGTTAAAAGAACAAATTTGACGCTACTTTTGTTGTTAAAGTTAAAAGAATCATTTTGTCACTATTTTGTTGATTAAACAAAAAGAATCATTTTGTCACTATTTTGTTGATTAAACAAAAAGAACCATTTTTGTCACCATTTTTGTTGTTGAAACAAAAAGACATTTTACCTAATTTTGTTGTTAAAATAAAAGAATAACTTTTATGTCTTTTGTTAAGAATAACTTTTATGTCTTTTGTTAAAAATAAAAGAAAACTTTTTATGTTATTTTGTTAAGAATAAAAAGCCAAACTTTTTATGTTATTTTGTTAAGAATAAAAAGACAAACTTTTTATGCTCAATTTTTGTTAAAGTTTAAAGACAAAACTTTTATGCTATTTTGTTAAAATTAAAAAGACATAAACTTTATGTTATTTTTTGTTAAAAAAAAAAAACATAAATTTTATGTTAATGTTTGTTAAAGTCGAAAAGACACAAGCTTTATGTTTCTTTGTTAAAAATCAAAATACCCATTTTTATGTCACGTTTGTTAACATAATATCAATGTGAATTTGTATGCTATGACACCCCAAAACTATAAGCATGTGAATTTGTATGCTATGACACCCCAAAACTATAAGCATGTTAATTTGTATGTCGTGACACCAAAACCATCAGTGTGTCATTGTGAATGTTTTGACGCTAAAATCACCGTTGTGTTAATTTAGTTGAGACGACATGAGAGTCATCGTCATGTTGTATAATTGCAATGCATCAAAATATACTTTATGCAATAACAAACATAGTTGAATTGCTATTTTTGGTCGCACTAGAGTTGGCGAACAAAAAAAAAATATGACTTATGCAATAACATATATAGTTCAGTAGTTATTTTTGTCGCATTAGAGTTTGCACACAAAAATATATTTTATGTAAAAACATATATAGGTTGAATTGCTATTTTTGTCGCATTAGAGTTTGCAGACAAAAATATGCTTTATGTAAACACAAACATAGTTAAATTGTTATTTTTTTCGCATTAGAGTTTGCGAAAAAATATGCTTTATGCAATAACATACATTAGTTAAATTATTATTTTTGTCGCATTAGAGTTTGCGGACAAAAATATGCTTTATGTAAAAATAAACATTTAGGTAAATAGAAAATGTGAGAAACAAAATACCCATTTTGTTTAAATAGAATTAATGAAATAGTAAGATAAGAATTTAAGAATTATATTTTTCAATGTAATTAGGAAGGAATAAAAAGAATTACATTATTCAATATAAAGAAAAAGAATGCTTAAACCCGAGGTTGGATTGAGTTGTGATGTAAATCTGCCCGGACCCGCCCGGCTGTCCAGTAGTCACAACAATACCTATCCAATGTGAGAGGTTAAAGCATATATATTAATTTTCTAAATTTACATTTTATATATGTAAGTTACTTCAAAATATTTAGTGTAAATAAATAAAATGTAGACAAAGGAAAACATATATATTTACATTAGGTAAATAAGAGATTAAATAAATTACATTTTTATATGTAATTAAAAGAATATATTTTACATTGTAAAGAAAATTACATTTTATGTAATTATGATTATAAGAAATAAAATTACATTTTATATAATTAAGAATAAATAGAAAATATAGAGCAAATATGTGAATTAAAATTTATTTACATTTTCCTATGTAAATAAAAAGGTTAAAAATAATAATTATGTGAATAAGTATTTATTTACATTTTTCTTATGTAAATAAAAAGAACCAATTTATAAATGGTAATTATTTACGTTTTCTTATGTAAATAATAAAAAGAAAGGTTAGAAAAGAACTAACATAAAATATTCTTTTTATGTTAAAGGGGAATATTAGAAAAGAATTAAAGAAATACAATTATTTACATTTGCTATGTAAATAGGATTTGCAAAGGAAATTGAAACCATTTATTTACAAATAGTGTGAATAAATATGAATAAGAAATTAGATACATTTATTTACAATTAATGTAAATAAATATAACAAAAGTAAAAGTAAAACATTTATTTACAAATAGTGTAAACAAATAAGAAAAAGAAATTAGATATATTTATTTACAATTAATGTAAATAAATATAGAAAAGTAGAAGTAAACATTTATTTACATTTAGGTAAATAAATAAGATAAAAGAATAGTAAAAACATTTATTTACAAATGGTGTAAATAAATAAGAAAAAGCAATTGAAAACATTTATCTACATTTAGGTAAATAAATAAGGAAAAGAGAAATACTTATTTACACTTAGGAAAATAAATAAGGAAAAGAATAGAAAATGATTATTTACAATTAGGTAAATAAATAGGAAAAAGAATACAATTTATTTACACTTAGTGTAAATGAAATAAAAGGATATATAAAGTATAATTTATTTACAGTTAGTGCAAATAAAACAAAAAGGGTAGTAAAATAAAACAAGTGATATTTTATCGTCATTTTAGATGCGATAAAAAGAATAGACGTTAATAGTTGAAATCACCAAACGATTTATATATATAAATATATATATATATATAGATTATAAATTAAACGGAACACGCGCGGCAGTTCGCGTATCGGCAATCGTAACTTTAAACGGTTAGATTTCAAGTTATGTGTAAATCAAATTTGGTTGAAAACAGCGCTAGGGAAGCATCGTTAAATTTATTCGAGCTATTTTTATATAAATAAAAATAGTGATAGGTCGTTATCAAATATTAATAACGATAGAAAATGTTTTCAAATTATTATTATTATATATATATATATATATATATATATATACGCGAGAATCATTTGAAAAGACCGAGTTCAATCTCATTTCAAATGATTATACGACGTTCTAAGTCGAAGATTTAAAGACGGTGATTGAAGACCGGCGATCTTCACATCGAATGGATGTGTTGCTACTGAGACCCATGAAAAGAGTAGCTACCTTGAAAGGGTTTCAGTGGTGGCCGTTCAGACGTAGTGTTGATTTGTACGGATTTGACTTTCGCTCAGACCCAGAGCATAAGTTTATAAATGGAATGTATGTCTGACGTTGTAGTCCTTTATACTACATTCGTTGATCTCTATTAATATATATCTGTTTGGTGGTTAACACCCTTCTCTGAGACATACGAGCTTAGAGGTTATATATTGGTAGAAATCAATGATATGGTTGGACTGACAATGTGGCATGCCAAGATGCATGGATCAAGGCTTTTGTTGAAAAGCAGGCCTTGTGGTCGATGATCAAAGCACGGTCTGTTTAGGCATAGCTTTGTGTATAGCGTAACTTCGCGAGCCTCACACCCCGGTATGAGTCAAAAACGGGATACGGACCGTAGGGAGTGCACACGTTTCTTTCTAGCTAGAGTGTTGTCAGGGACCTACCAGCGCTGACATTTTACTCATTGTGGATGATGGATTTTGAGGTACCTCGTGTTTTATAGGCCGTTGGTGGTCATACTATAGTTCCAAAGGGACCGGGAAACGTGTGTTCAGGCATAACCAATCCACTGCCCATAGGCGGGGACCGGCCCTACCGCTTCCAAGGGTTCACTGCGGGGAATCCTGAGGCATTTGCTAGAGTGTCTCGAATCGGAGAGGATCTTGCCCCTAGCCTCGACTCATGATGGAATCCAAATTTCCAATACGCCCTTGCGGTTTTGATTGTAGAACTAGTATTGGCGACATGCTATATGGTAACCATGCCGTCTAGGATTGATACTTATGATTCAAATCATTTTATTAAAACATATACACACTAATAATAATAATAATATCGTTTCCACGTATCAAGCATCTTTTGACCATTATAAGGTAAAACCCTATCCTCTGGTGTGCGTTGCATTGTGTGATGGGACCTGGGTCTTATAATGGTTTCATTTTTCCAAAAAGACATTGCGTTATTTCTCGATTTACTTTGGTTTATGCACTGGCAATCCATAGGAGTAAACCCGTTCCGCGAAAGTGGCGTGGTCCTTGGATTTGTCTTATTAGTTATATTAGTTTAGAATTCTCACACCAGTCCCATGACTGACTCGTAGTTTGTTTCACTTTGCAAATTCGGGTGCCCTCTTTTCCACACGGGCAGTCGAGTAGCTTTTTGCAGATATCTATTCTTTTAGCAGAATCCTGGATCGAAGCCTAAAGCTGTGTCCAGAGCTTAGTAGTCTTCCGCTGTTTACTGTATTTTATTTAATGTATTAAATCTTTTGTAGTTTATCTTCCGCTATAATTTTATTTCAATGTACTCTGATATATTCTGTACTCTGATGTAACATTATTATAATATAATAAAAGTCTGCTGTTATTGTTCTGATGTATTGTATTCCCAAAGTTAACGTATGCGAGTTTTGGACGGTCTTGGTCGATTTTGCGATCGATTAGGTCCGGGCAAAATCCGTGTCGTTACATGTGCACTCATGTTCATGGTGTCCAGGGGTTGACACCCTAGGGCTTGATACACCCGAAGGGTGGACCCGGCACAGTTCGACTACAATTATGATTGGGCCGTATTGACACCAACACGTGACGAGTTAGGCTTAGGGAGCCGATCGACTAGACCGTTTGGTTGGACCTTGTATTAGGGTCATTTCATGTTATTGGGCCAAAGCTTGGGCCAAGGGATCAATACTTGTTTATTCAAGTCATGTTAGTTTGCTAGTACACCTGTGGTGCAAAACCTTAATCCTGATTATGCGATGACACCTTTATCTACCTTGTTAGTTAATCATCATGCTAGTATATTGTTATCCTTATGTTCATCCCTGCTGCTCATGCCAGTTAACTTTATCAGTTTACATTGATTGTAGTAGGGCTTACTCAGTCTTTTTGACTGACCTGTTTTCTTTCGCCTCTTTTCTTCCGTTTCCCCCCAGGTTCTCAGGGAGGGAATACTGGAGCTTAGCTTGGATTTCGGATTGCTTGCTTGTGGGATTTCAGCTCATGTACGGTTTCGACATGAAGCTAGCTATGGTTACCACTTAATTGGGGATAGCACTTATTTATTTCAGTTTTTCAGTTGATGTTGTTTTATCTAGACTTGTTTATTTGGAAAGCTATGTTGTACCAGACTTGTTTTGAAATGTTTTGAAATCTTCCGCTGTTTTATCTATGTTATTTACTCTGTTTACATATATACATATGTTCTTGTTCTGCCTTGATATATCATTATGCATGTTTACCTGATTCAAACGCCCCTCCAAAGTCAGAGTGCTTGCAAGAGCCACCCTGGTGGAGGTGGGGTGTTACAACTGTCGCCAGTATTTATTTTCGAGTAACGAAAGTGAGATTTCTATATTTCCATTAGACTGGTGTGAGAACCGAAATTAGATAGGGCATATCGTTGTGAATTGGCATTAAAAACATGATTCTCTGTATATGTATCAAAATTATGAATTTGAAACGTTAATCCACTAATTGATTGATGTTTGTGTTGTTTGTTTATTTGTTTGATAATTTTGAACCATTACGCCTAATTGTATCAAATATTGAATTATATTGAAAATTTGTCGCATTTGCTTGCATATACTTGTACTTACATTGAACAGGTCATAGCAAGGAGGCTAGAGCAGAGAATAAAATTTGTTTGCCCGACAAATAGGTACATGTTTATCATAATTTACTGTTTTGTTTGGGTGATGATGATTTTATGAGCCTATTGGCTAGCCGCTTGGCTTTTTCCTTTTCTTTTTGAGATCAGAAGGCCTATATGGCAATTTCAGGATTTTCCCGTGGCTCCCGGTGCAGGGGAGGTTATGGCGAAATTTTTCGAAAATCTAGGGTGTTAGCCAAATTTTTGAAGAATTTGAAAATTCTCAGAAACTGAAAAGTTGGAGAATGAAAGCCAGATCGAACGTAGATTTGATTAATCAAACCACTTTCGACTTTGTTCCTTTTCGGGGACGAAAAGTTTTAAGTGGGGGAGATTGTAACAACCCAAAAATCTGGGCCAGTTTAAAATTTTTATTTTGGCAATTTTAGCGAATTTTGATTATTTAAAATGGATTATTTTAAATAATATCGACGAGAAACGTATATATTATATACGTCGTCGTTAGAATATAAATAATTATATATAATTATAAAAGGAATTGAAAATGGCGCGGTAGTTCGATAATTTGATTTCAAACTTCAATTGGATGTACCGGGTGCAAAACAATCCGAATTTTAGTGAAACCAAAAACATTAGGATCTAAATGAGAATATCTTTCAAACGAATCAGAAAAATCAAAATTTCATAGCGGGAATCAAAAGATATGTCCAGTTGAAAATTCTGAATAGTCGCTATGGAATTCAGGCCCTTAAAAATGGAATTTTTGCAAACGACCTCGAATTTCGACGAAACCACTTTTGTTGGGTCCGTGATGTCAAATTATTGCTAGATTCAAAATTTCATAATTTTTCGAATCAGTATGTGAGCGTGGCAAAGGAAAACGCATTTGACCAGTTTTAGTTGATTTTAATCGACTGGAAAATGACCATTTTTCAAAAGGTCTCAGAATTCGACGAAACTAGTTTTGTTAGGACCGTATCGTCAATACGAAGCTAGAAAAGATTTTTCGGGGATTTTTCGAGTTAGTATGTGACACCAGTAAATTGAAATGTGCGTTCAAATTCAACATATAGAGTTATATGTTGATTTCAACGGAAACTGATTGCAACGATCGAATCAGCTTGCGATACATATCCCATTGTGTTCGGAATGTGGGTAATACGCTATGAACGACAGGCGATGGGCCTCGTTTAGAGGTCGAAAATAAAAGTTGCTTTTTGGGAGATAATTAAATAATAAATAAATAAAAAAACCTTTCCTCTCCCTTATCTCTCAGGCCCCCCTTCCCGTTGAAATTCATTTCAAAAGAGAGAAAAACCCGCTGAAAAGGGGGAAACCCTTGTCGCGCCCGCCACCATCGTCGCCCACGCCCTCCTCCGCCGCACCTCCAGCCAACGTCGATCCCTCCCCCCTCTCTTCCTCCTCTCTCGATTCTCGTTCCCCCTCTATCTATAGCCCTAGACCGACGCAAGGACCCCCACCGTGGCCCCCCAACCTGCCGATAGCCGCCACGTCCACCTCGCCCTCCCCAGGTGCCGCGACCCCCTCCCCTCCTTCTGCCGCAAGTCCTCCTCCCCCTCCAGTCGCGGCAGATCCTTTTCCCCCTTTTTCTTTGCTGAAAAAAAAACAGTAAGTTTTTATTTGTTTTAATTTAATTTATTTATTTCTTTTATATATGATTAGCAAACAGAGAAAACCAGTTATTGTATATGTTTTGATTAGAAAGTTAGGATTTTTAAATTAGTTAAATTAGGATTTTTAAATCAGTTAAGTTAGAATTTTTATAAAGGAAAAGATAGGATTTTTATTTATAGAAAAGATTAGATTTTTAAAATAGAAAAGGGCGAAATCTTTATAATAGAAAAATAGAATTTTTATCTATATAGTAGCGATAGAAAAATAGAATTTTTATCCATATAGCGTGATTGTAAAAATTCGATTTTTATATATTGAATGGCGTAGTAAAAATTTGATTTTTATATATTGAATGGCGTAGTAAAAATTCGATTTTTATATATTGAATGGCGTAGTAAAAATTCGATTTTTATATATTGAATGGCGTAGTAAAAATTCGATTTTTATATATTGAATAGCATAGTAAAAATTCGATTTTTATATATTGAATGGCGTAGTAAAAATTCAATTTTTATATATTGAATGGCGTAGTAAAAATTCGATTTTTATATATTGAATGGCGTAGTAAAAATTCGATTTTTATATATTGAATAGCAAAGTAAAAATTCGATTTTTATATATTTAATAGCGAAGTAAAAATGTGATTTTTACATATGTAGAGAATACGGGCAACGAAGGTGACAAAGAGGTAAGAACGGCGAAGATTTCTATAAATAAAGAGTCATGGTATTGGATAGCATCCGGTGAGAACTTCTCACTCTTAAATTTCTTTTTCTAGTTATATATATATACTAGGATGCAGACGGTGTTTAGTAGCACCCGACACCCGTCATCCGCAGACCATGGATGGCTTGTTTGTTTAATTGTTTGGTTGTGTAGTTGGTTAGATTATTTGAATTGAATTGAATTGTTTAGTGAAATGAGATTGATTTGATTGATGTGTGAATGGCGTGGGCCTTCACTAGACCGGGGATAAGGCTAGGCCTTGTCCCGTTTCTAGTATCGTGCCGTTATGCCGCCGAAATTTTCTAAAAATAAGTTAGAAAAATAAAGATAACATTTTATTTAATAAATGAACCGAATAGAATATTCATAGTTGAATAAAATAGTTTGATCGTTAAAAATATAATTTTAACGTGAATGTGAATACATAAATATTCATTTACAAACCGGACGGTTTGTTTATGTACACCTATTTGAAGGACATTGATTGGGACGATAAATTTTACACATCGCCCAACTGCAGAAATAAAAATCTGTGTTGGATTGCTTGAAACCCCACACGGGTATTGGGATGATATTTGACGTACACTAATCCCGATTGTTTAGTTGTATGTCGATCGATTGATTGACAGGCAGTTATAAGCGTTGGATATTTATATTTGATGCTTATACGGTGTAGAATGCACTTTGGATGATGGTTGATTATTCATCGTTGTTGATATATACATGTGTTGTAGAAAATCCATATAATTCACATTATATGGTAATTGATTGGGCCTCATTCCAGTTTTAAAATAGAAATATTTGAAAAAGAAATATTTGAAATAGAATATTTGAAAATAGGAATATATGAAGCCGTATTGATTAGATTGACACCATTTTGACGTGAACGATATTTATATCGATTTTATTCATTTTATAATGAATATCAAAAATGATTTCAAAATCTGTTATTTTGAATAGAATTGAATATAAATAAATTCGAATTGAAATTGAATATAGATAAATTAGAATTGAAATTGAATACAAACGAATTCGAATCTAAATTGAATATAAATGAATTCAAATTGAAATTGAATATAAATGAATTCAAATTTAAATGGAATAGAAATGAATTCGAATTGAAATTGAATTGAATTGAATTAGAACTGAAATTTAATTAGAAATCAATTTGAATTGAAATCGATTTGAAATGAATTTAAAACGAATTTATATTGGAATATTCAATTTTGATTTGAAATTGAACATGAAGTTGAAACCGTTTTGAAAATGAATTTAAAACGATTTATAAATCACGTTTTAAATTGAAATCGACGAAGTATATATTATATATATTATATATATAATATAATGGCCTGAATAGAACGCGCCGCGCCGCGGCAGTTCGCGAATTTCGACCATTAACTTCTAACGAATATTACGGGAGATTCGACTGTCGGATTCTCCTAAAGCCGGAACCGTTGGGTTCGTATCGAAAAGAGCTTTCTAACGAATATTAGAAATTTGAAATCTAATGGTTGGATTTGGAATTATGTCCAAATCGAATTTGAAGAAGGTCGTTGTAAGTGCAGTTCGATGACCGTTGATGGAAATCGACTGTACGGGCCTTGATAAAATTATTAAAAATAGTAATAATTTGTGTAAAATCATAAAAAATGAGTTAGAAAGAATTGGGATGAAAAAGTCCATATTTGAAAAGATAAAAATAGATTTTTATCGAAATGAACTAATTTTGAACTAGAATTATAATTCTATTTAATTTTAGATAAACAAATTGAATTTGAAATGGTTTTGAAAATAACCAGAATTTCCAATGATTGCATTGGAATGGATTTGAATCGAAATTGTCTTCGGAATATTTCGATGTTGGATATCGTGATTATACAGATGTTGTTATGGAAATTTGAAAGATATAGATATATATATAGTTATTTCCAATACGATATCTGTTGGTCGCATAATTTGTTATTGAATATAAGCCGATATATTTTCTATTCAGAGCCTTGTATTTAATATCAAATGTGATTTGGGTTTGTCGCGAATGGTGTCTTGACTAACACTATTCTTGAACCCAGTTGAGAAAAGATTAAATCTTTTTATTTAGATTCAGTGAAGTGTAACAATTAAATAATATTTGATTGGAATTGAATTGATATTGATTTTTGGGTTTATCGTGGACAGTGTTTTAAATAACACTCGTTCTTTAACCCGATAATTAATGGAATGTGATTTTGGGTTTATCGTGAACTGTGTTTTAAATGACACTGATTCTTTAACCCAGTTAAAGATTAAAACTAAGTGGAGTTTTAATGAATCTTTGATTAGATTGAAATAATCGAAAATGGAGTATCACCAGTTTTACTCCAGGCGATAGTTAAATCTTTAATTAGATTTGAACGTGAAATGGTAATTGAATTTACCGATAACACCGTGGTGTTAGATATGAAGTATTACCAGTTTTACTTCATGGGATGAATAGGTTGGGATTGGGAAATTAAAATAAATGATTACTTCGGTAAGGTTCGTTAATCCCGACTAGTTGAATCAAAATTCAAAAGAAGATTAAAGAATAAATTCAAGGAATTTATCTTTGATAAAATTAATGGGAACCTCTCCCTATGAATGTGAAATTTAGAAACTAACTGTCGGTTAGCCAAGCAGAATGGTTTTCTGGATATTGATCTGATGTTGGTTTCGGCCTTCGGGGTTAATATTTGGGGAATTATTTTCTTGATTAATTTACGGTTAGTGACTGATGAATTGGAATGAGGCGTATGTTGTGTTTGTGTAACACTTATTTAAAATATACGCGAGTTATTCGGAAAGACCGGGTTTATCCCATTCTGAATAACTGGTACGACGATAAGTCGAAGATGAAGACGGCGGCCGAAGACCGGAGGTCTTCACGTCGTTTGGGTGATTACTGATGATCTTGATTGGGCTGTACACCCAAGAAGGTGGAAACAGTTGGTGATCGTCCAGACGTACTTGGAGATCGATGGATATGCGAGGAAAGTGCCTCCGGTTTCGTTCAGACCCAGAACAGACTTGTAAATGGACCGTGTGTCTGACATTGGATTTCATTCTGTGTGACTGATATCGGTTGCATAGAATGGTTTGCCTGTGTGGCATGCTAAGATGCAAATGATTAAGGCTTCTTTTGAAAAGCAAAGTCTTGTGGTTGATGATCAAAGCATGGCCTTTGTGGCGTAGCTTTGTGTAGCGTTGATTCGCGAGTCTCACACCCCGGTATGAACCAGAAACGGGAGAGGACTTCAGGGAGGGCATGTGTTTCTTTCTAGCTAGGGTGGTGTCAGTGACCTATCAGCCCTGACATTTATATACTTTTCACCTGTGTGGTTGTTGCTGTTGCGAGGCGCCTCGGTTTGATCGGACGATTCGGGTCCGATGGAGTCATTCGTTGGCTCATTTACGCCCCAAAGGGCGGGGAAACGCATGTTCAGGCATTTTAATCCACATCGGTGGACCGACCCTGACGATCCAAAGGCTTGACTGAGTACTTGCCCGAGGGGCAGGCTAGAGCGTCTCGAATCGGTTGAGGACTATCTTTTGCCTCGGTTCATAGATGAAAATCCAATTTCCAAATACGTGACTTTGCGATTTTGATTGTATAGCCTAGTATGGCGACATGATATATGGTACCCATGCCGCCTATGATTGATACTTATGATTTGAAGTTGTTTTATACACTATGCACTTATAATAGTATCAAATGATTTGTTTTAAAACGTATCAAGCATTCTTTGGCTGTTATAAGGGAAAACCCTATCCCCCGGCTTGCGTTGCATTGTGTGATAGGACTTGGGTCTTATAACAGCTTAATTTTTCTTTATTTAGCATTGCGTTGTTTGTTTTATGCACTGTATTCTTGGGAGGAAACCCGTTCCGTGTTATACGGCGTGGTCCCTTGATTTACCTAACTTTAAAATAAAAATTGATAACTGTTTTAGTTCTCACACCAGTCACATGACTGACCTGGAGTTTATTGTTTTAACCTAAACTCTGGGTGCCCTTATTTTGACACGGGCAGCTAGTAGTTTTGGTTTCGCAGATTTATATTCACAGGATCTTGGTTTACAGCTGGAACGATATCCGGAAAGCTTTGTATCTGTATATCTCCTTCTAGTTGTGTATTGTATTATTTTCCGTTGCTATGTATTTAAATGCAATTTAAATCTCTGATATTTCTGTGTAATATTTATTTGTTTATACTCTGTATATTCTTGTAATCTGATGCATTGTTGTAATATACAATGAAATGTTCTTCCGTATGCGTTATATTCTGTCGTGTTCTCAAAACGATCAAGAGTTTCGAACGGTCTAGATCGGTTTAGCGACCGGTTCGTATCGTGTGAGATTCCTTTTCGTCACAACAATTCATTCCAATAAAGAAAAATAGAACTCCATCTTCATTGGTCCAACTTAATATCAAAGAAATAGTGTGGCTGCATGGAATCCCTATGAGTATAGTGAGTGACTAAGACCTCTACTAACTAGTAATTTTTAGAGGAGCCTTCAGACATCTTTGGGGACGACACTTAATCTAAGCACCACATACCACCCGCAAACCGATGTACAAACCGTGAGAATAAACCAAGTCCTTGAAGGTTTATTAAGATCTTGCATCATCTACTTTGGAGGAGCATGGGATCAATGTTTATCATTATCCGAATTCTCACATAATGATAGTTTTTAAGTGATGATTATTATGACTCTATATGAAGCATTATATGGATGACCATGCAAATTGTCGACTTATTGGTTGGAAACTATCGATAAGGTTCTTCTCGGATCGGAATTCATTTGTGATTCCATGGAGAATAATATTTTGATCTAGTAAAAAATGAAGGCTGCCCTAGCCAGCAAAAATCTTAAGCTTATAAGAGGAGAAGGGATTGTTGACGGAAACAAATGTCGTAACACCCAAAGATTCTTCGTTACTTAGAGAAATATGTTTCGTATGGGAAAGTAAGTGCAGAAAGCAGAAAATAATATAGTAGATTTATAATGGTTCAGTCCCATAAGGGGCTTACGTCTACTTTGAAGGAATTCGCTGATATTTTGTTGATAATAGTCAGTTACAAGCTTAGAACTTCGTCGGGACATTCATTTACAAACATTTCCAAAAATTTTGGAGTCATTGTTGTCAAATATGAGTCTTGGGAAAATGTCACTTTCATGCTTCTTCTTCCTTAAAGCATGGATGCCATTAATGAGTTCTTGGACCTCTATGGGATGTCAACTCAGAAAAAATCCAACCCCTTTGAAGTGTGAGCTTGGGGGTAATTACAGTGGAAGGGTTGGGTGGGAGTAGGTAGGTTTCGGGGACCACAGAGTAGAAAATTGAATCACAGAGCTACGCACAGCAGAAAATCACATCACCCGTGGCTGATAGAGAAAAATCACATCCCCCATGTAGGATGCGATTTTCGCATTCCAAGGGATGCAAAAATCACATCCTAAAGCGATGCGATACGGCATGAGCAGGCTGGTTCCCTTACCTTGCATGCATGTGTGCATCGCATCCTTTGGATGTGGTGACATCGCATTAGTGGGATGTGATAATATTGCATCTGATGGATGTGATGTTATCACATTCGTTAGATGTTATGCCATCGCATCAGGGGGATGCGACGATATCGCATTTGTAACAACCCTGATTTTTGGGGCCAATATAAAAAATTATTTTAATGAGTTTTGATATTTAAAATAATCTATTTTAAATAATAATGATCACAAGTTGATTTAAATTGAGGTTAGAATAAATAATTTAATTTTAATTATAAAAGGAGTTAGAAATAACACGGTAGTTGGAAAAGTCAAACTTGAACTTTGACTGACCATACAGGATGCAAAATTTAACGGATTTTAGTGAAACAAAAAATATTAGAATCTATTTAAAAATATCTTTCCAACGAATCCGAAAAATTGAAATTTCATAGCGGAAATCAAAAGTTATGGCCAATTCAATTTTTAGAAAGGTCGGTGTAGAATTTATATATATATTATATATGGTCCGAAAGGCTACTTTTCACATACGAAGGAATTTCGACTCGAAACCACTTCCATTGAGTTCGGAATGATGTTTCTGCATTGAAAAACAGTAAACACTTATATATTTTGAGTTTCGAAAATTATTTGTTTAAAAATGTATTTTTAGTATTAAATATGTTGGCCTTAAAAATAGTCATTTTTCAAACGACCTCTGTTTTCGATGAAACCACTTTTGTTGGAAGGTTTCAATTTTCAGATTTTTTCGATTTAATATGTGAGCGTGGGAAAAGAAAATGTGTTTTGACTATTTTGGTTAAATTTAAACGCCTTAAAAATAGACATTTTTCAAACAGTCTCAGAATTCGACGAAAATAATTTTGTTGGGTTGGTATCATCAAAACAAAGCTAAAAATGATTTTTCGGTAATTTTTAGAATTAATATATAATTATAATTGATTTTTCAGTGTAAACGGACAATTTTTTACTTTAAAAAATTCATTAAAAATTCGTACGGGCTCAAAACTGAACGAAATTAATTTTTCTAGGTCTGCAGCGTCAAAACATAGCTAAATATATTTTTCGGGAATTTTTGAAGTTAATTTGTGGCCTCGGTGAATTTTCATGTACGGTCAATATTTAATTAATTAATTTTTAATAGGATTTAAAAAAAACGCTACAGACATCAGAATTGGGGCCCGAGACATAGCCCATTGCGCTCAGAAGACGTCATAACCCTAAGAACTATAGTAAGCAGGCCTAATTCTGAGTTCGGACCAAATCAGGCCTTAAACGGGCTAATTAATTAATTAATTAACCTAGAACTACGTGTATAATACGGGATGAACAGTACCATCTTCCCCAAAACATCATACCGCAGCCGCCAATGAACCCATGAACATCAAATTTTCAAACCCTCATAACTCTTTCATTTCTCTACGAAATCCAGCGTCGTAGTACAACTTTTTGAAGGATTTTTCGAGAGCTTCGATTCTAGACAAGTTTCAACCCTTCTCGTTGCCTGTAGCTCACGCACGAACCTCGAGAACGCAGCACGTTCTCAGCCCAGACGCCCCCCGTACATGCCGCCGCACCCCCTTGTTTCCCGGCATGGATGCACCTCTCGTAGCTCTCCAATCTCCCGCAAACCGTTCGCAAAACCATCGACTATAGCTCCCGAAATCTGGATTCAAAGTTTTGAACATTTCTGAAATTTAAGGTATGAATATTTCAGATTTTGCGACGCTTTTAAGCGTTACAACGACAGTTGTTAAAAGTTAGTTTTGATTTATTTGTATGAACTTCGAATTGAAATCTTTCAGATCCGTGACTGCCGTGACTTTGAACACCAGATCTGATTGAATCCGAACCTTCCTTTCAAATCCGAGCTAGGTGAGAATTTATTTTTAATTTAATTTAATTTATTTAATTATTAATTCTTAGTTATTAAAAATATTTATTGATAGATCTGCTATGTCGTGATATTTTAAATATGGATCTGAATTGTTTATTCCGTATGATGTTAGATCTGCAAATCTAAATATTAGATCTGAATTTATTGATTAATTAGAATTAATTATTTGTTAATTTTATTGAATCATGCCTCGTTGATTTGTCATATGCCAATATAAACATCACCCTGTTTAGTACCTTGATGTGAATTGTTAGATTTAGTCATGTTGGTTTATTTGAATGTTGTTGTTGATTAGATGTGACATGAAATACGATGTGGTAAATGGTAAAGGCTTAATCTTTACATTGTAAATAGAAAGACTAACTTTTATATTTCATCGTATGTTAAAATTTACATTTTTATATGTAAATTATAAAGTGGATTAATGCCGTATGTTAAAAATTACATTTTTCTTTGTAATTAACATGGAAATTTCATCATATGTTAAAATCTACATTTTTATATGTACATTATATAGGGAATTACACCATAGGATAAAATTTACATTTTTATATGTAGTTAAAACATGAATTTACATTGTGTGTTAAATATTACATTTTTATATGTAATGTCTATAGGAAAGTATACTGTATGACAAAACTACATTTTTTCTATGCAATTAAAGGATGTAATTTCATGGTATGATAGAATTTGCATTTTTCTTATATATATATATATATATATATATATATATATATATATGTAACATAAAATGAGAATGCACATTAGAAATAAAATTGATCTATTTCATATGTAATTTAGATGTAGAAATGTGACATTGTAATTAAAAAATGATATTTTTAAAATGTGAATTAGATGTAGTGTTTGCATTGTAATTAAAAATGATATTTTTAAAATGTGAATTAGATGTAGAGTTTGCATTGTAATTAAAAATTATATTTTTACAGTGTGAATTAGATGTAGTGTTTGCATTGTAATTAAAAATTATATTTTTAAAATGTGAATTAGATGTAGTGTTTGCATTGTAATTAAAAATGATATTTTTAAAATGTGAATTAGATGTAGTGTTTGCATTGTAATTAAAAATGATATTTTTACAATGTGAATTAGATGTAGTGTTTGCATTGTAATTAAAAATGATATTTTTACAATGTGAATTAAAAGTAGAGTTTGCATTGTAAATAAAACTTACATTTTGATATGTAAATTTAAAATAGGATTCACTGTAGATATAAGTTACATTTTTATAATGTAACTAAGATGAGAATGTACATTGAAGTTGAAATCTACATTTTTATATGTAATTTAAAAGTAGGATTTTGAATGTATCAAAATTTACATTTGTTTTACATGTAAATAAAGAATATAGGAATTTGCATAGGAATTAAACTTACATTTTCATGTAAATAAAAAAAATGGAATTTACATTTCCAATGTAAGGAAAGAATGAATTTAGGATGCGGTAATATTATCTTCATTTTCAAATGAATTAAAATTTAGTAAGTATCGGTAATTGTGTGGAGTGTTGTTTTAATCAAACGACGTTATTACGATTCAATGATTATATATATAATCAAAATTGAACGAATAGGGCGTGGTAGTTCGCGTTTTGAAATCGTACTTTTAAATGACTATACAAGAAGATCCGACTGTCGGATTTTCTTGAAACTGAAACCGTTTGGACCGTCTTGGAAAAATCTTTTCAATGATGTATATTACGTTAAGATCCAACGGTTAGATTCTGGAAATGTAAAAATCAAAATTGGTTGAATGCAGCGCCATAGTCGCCCATGGACTTAAGGCGTCGTTATATAAAAATTTAATTATTTTAAATAATTAAAATAGGAATGAATCGTTAATAAAAATAATTATTAATGTGTAAGAAGGTTTTTCAATATATATATATATATATACGAGGATTATTTGGAAAGTCTGAGTTTATCTCATTCCAAATAATTAAACGACGTTTAAAAATCCAAGATTGGAAGACGGCGATTGAAGACCGTCAAATCTCCACATCGAATGGACGATGATGACTGTTGCCTCAGAATGGCTCGCTACCATGATAAGGTAATAGTAGGAGTTGCCCGGACGTAGTGTTGATTTGTGCGGGTTTGGCTTTCGCTCAGACCCAGAGCATAATCTTATAAATGGATTGTATGTCTGACATCGTACTCCATTATATATCATGTTATTAATCTTCTGTCGAATGTATGAATGTTTGGTGGCAGATAATTTATTCTCTTGCTTAACACCCGTTCTTATATTTCGGCAAAGGATTGGTAGTACGATATGGGGTGATGATGTGGCATGCTAAGATGCAATGATCAAGGTTTCTTGTTGAAAAGCAGAACCTTGTGGGATGATCAAAGCTGTAATAACCCGGAAAATGTGAACCAGTTTAAAATTTTTAAATTTGGTTATTAACAAGAAATTTGAATAGTTGAAATAATATATTTCAATAAAATATAGAATTGTGTATAATATTGCAGTTTGAAATTTTGATTTCAAACTTTGTCTGACTGTAGCGGGTGGAAAATATGACAGATTTTAACGAAACTGAAAATATTTAAATCTGTTTATCAATACCTTTCTAACGAATTTGAAAAATCGAAATTTCATAATGGAAATCAAAAGTTATGGCCAAATGAATTTTCAGAAAGGTCGCTATATAGTATATTTAGCCCTTGAAAATTGAGATTTCGCATACGACCTTGGAATTCGACGAAACCACTTTTGTTGGGTCCCGGATGTCAAATTATTACTAAGTTTCAAATTTCATAATTTTTGAAGCTAGTATGTGAGCGGGGCAAAAGGTAACGTGTTTGGTCAAATTCTGTTAAAATGGGTCGACCTAAAAATGGCCGTTTTGCAAACGAGCTCAGAATTCGACGAAACTGGTTTTGTTAGGACCGTATTTTCAAAACAAAGCTAGATTTATTTTTCTGGAATTTTTCGATTCAGTTTGTGGCCCTGGCAAATTGAAATGTACGTTTAAATTGAATATCGAATGTTTTATATTTTAATTTGAAAAATAACTGACTGTAACAGTCGAAATGGCCAACGAAACATATCCCATTGTGTTCGGAATGGGGGTATTTAGCTAGGGGCGATAGTCGTTGGGTTTGATTTCGAGGTCGTTTGTGGAAGGGGGTATTTTTGGAATTAAATAAATTAAAAATTAAAATAAAAAGGGCATCAACCAATCAGAATTCATCTCCCTCCTCGAAACCTCTGTCGCGACGCGGAAACCCTTCCGAATCTTCTCTCTTCAATTTCTCCGCATCCACTCAACGAAATCAAGCAAACCCAGTTCCAATTTGAAGAGCGTTCAGAGATCTTCAAATCCATAGTAATTTCACGAATTATCATTGAGTATTGGGAGAGATATCGAGTCGGGAAGCTCCGACCTTTGCGCCGCCGCCGTGCCCTCTAGGAGGCGTCGAGCTGAACATCTCAGGTAGCTTTGGAAAGCTCTCTCCTTCCTCTTCGACGTAGCGCTGGCCGTTCGTCCTAAAGCTTCGTGGTTTAGCCGAAAAATTCAACCCTAGTTTCGAAATCAAAAAGGGGTATACGGCTGAAACTGATTTTTACACTTTAAAGCATTGCAAACATGTAAAAATCATATCTTTTTGCTATGTTAACGAAATTCGATGAAACAGGAGACACCGTGACCGCAAGGAGGCTCTCTACATTCTAGAAGAAGCCGCGGATTTTTCTGACCTTCCTACGATTTTTAGCACCGCAATAACCAATGTGAGGAATCTAAACTGTTTGTGTGAATGAAATCGCGTTGTATAAATTATATAAGCTAAGTGTAAATTATATACGCATTGTATACCTCATGTACATGTGTTGTATAAGTTATATTAGCAATGTATAAATTATACAAGCGTTGTTTGAAACATATATGCTTTGAATTGTGATGAAATGCAAGTGAATTATTATGTTATATATATATATATATATATATATATATATATATACTCCTCTCGTCCACAGACCATGGACGATATTTATTGCTTGTGATTGACGTGATATCATATAGTTTGACGAATGGTTGGAAATAATTGTTTGTGGTTGATATTATGGTTGAAAAATACCTTTGTGGTTGAAAAATACCCTCTTGTGGTTGAAACAAAATAGAATAGGATTGTGGAATTGAAAATAAAACATGCCGCCTGCGTGCGAACTAGATGCATGATCCCCATTGTCAAAAACCGCGAGGTTTTAAGGTAGAGCGAGGAGCCGTTCTAGGGACGGTCCCGGTTCTAACTACCCTGCCGTTATGCTGCCGAAATTTTCTGAAATAATTATGTGTTAAAATAATTTTCATTCATTGAAATTATTTACATATGCTATATCGAATATTCATGTGTTGAGTTGCAATTCATTCGTTGAGTTGAAATTCATGTGTTGAATATTATTCGAATTTAAACAAATGGCTTTAGCAATAAAAATCACATTTTTATATATATACAAACGATATAGAATATTCATGTGTTGAATTGCAATTTGTTCGTCGAGTTGAAATTCATGTGTTGAATATTATTTGAATTTAAACAAATGGCTTTAGCAATAAAAATCACATTTTTATATATATACAAACGATATAGAATATTCATGTGTTGAATTGCAATTTGTTCGTCGAGTTGAAATTCATGTGTTGAATATTATTTGAATTTAAACAAATGGCTTTAGCAATAAAAATCACATTTTTATATATATACAAACGATATAGAATATTCATGTGTTGAGTTGCAATTCATTCGTTGAGTTGAAATTCATGTGTTGAATATTATTCGAATTTAAACAAATGGCTTTAGCAATAAAAATCACATTTTTATATATATACAAACGATATAGAATATTCATGTGTTGAGTTGCAATTCATTCGTTGAGTTGAAATTCATGTGTTGAATATTATTCGAATTTAAACAAATGGCTTTAGCAATAAAAATCACATTTTTATATATATATATACAAACTATATCGAATATTCATGTGTTGAGTTGCAATTCATTCTTTGAGTTGAAATTCATGTGTTGAATATTATTTGAATTTAAACAAATGGCTTTAGCAATAAAAATCACATTTTTGTATATATACAAACGATATCGAATATTCATGTGTTGAGTTGCAATTCATTCGTTGAGTTGAAATTCATGTGTTGAATATTATTCGAATTTAAACAAATGGCTTTAGCAATAAAAATCACATTTTTATATATATACAAACGATATCGAATATTCATGTGTTGAGTTGCAATTCATTCTTTGAGTTGAAATTCATGTGTTGAATATTATTTGAATTTAAACAAATGGCTTTAGCAATAAAAATCACATTTTTATATATATATATACAAACGATATAGAATATTCATGTGTTGAATTGCAATTTGTTCGTCGAGTTGAAATTCATGTGTTGAATGTTATCGTCGTCTAAAAATAAAAAGAATCGACAATGAAAACTATATTTTTATAGTGAATATGAATAGTTAAAAATACACATGTGTCGAATAAATATTTTTGATGATAAAAATATTCCTTTTATCATGTATACGCTTAGTTAAAAATACACATGTGTCGAATAAATATTTTTTGATGATAAAAATATTCCTTTTATCATGTATACGCTTAGTTAAAAATACACATGTGTCGAATAAATATTTTTGATGATAAAAATATTCCTTTTATCATGTATACGCTTAGTTAAAAATACACACGTGTTGAAATAAATAATAGTTGCTAGAAATATTATTATTAGCTTTGTTCTGCATATATATACATGTGTTGAACAGGAAAAATGGATTAGCTGTAGAGTAAAGAAATTATTTGCGTGCCCGACAAATAGGTAAACCTTGATGAGTTGGCTGCGCAATTTTATTTATATATCAACTCCTGTGAATGCCATTGGATGCGGAGTGCTGGTTTTTTTGTGTGAAATAATAAACAACGCCATAGGATAGTAACAATTAATTTTGAACTACACTACATGGCATACTTCTTTACGATAGGCATACTTCATCATATTCCACATAAGCAATTGGAGCTTGTGTGACGAGGTGGAAGATTTACCATACGAGCAAGAGGCTTGTATGGCGATGACTATACACTACAGGTTGAACTGATGACTGATATGGACTATATAAATTATAACGATAAATTGCCAGATTAATAAAAACCCCACACGGGTCTGGAGTTGACAATAATCACGTCGCTCTAGTTATTAGATACGGCACATGGACTATTTATTTCCACACGGAAACGGGGTGACGGGAATTTATTCTCTGGAGTGATTATCAGTACATGCTCCCCCGTAAACACCAAAATATATCACTAAAAATATGTGAATGCTTTTTAGGATTTATTGGGTACCTAATACGGCCCAATAAATTTCCAAACCCCCCCTGTACAAAGGAGGTTATGGCGAAATTTTTCGAAATATTAAGGCGTTAGTGAAATATTTGAAGTGAAAAACGAAGTTGAAAATATAGAATGAGCTATAGTTGAAATTATAGATTGAACTATATTTATATATATAAATATAGATATAATTAAAAGGAATAGAGGCCGTGCAGTTCGCATTTCGGAATCGTAATTTGAAACGATTAGTACGAGAAATCCGACCATCGGATTTTCCCGAAACCGCAACCGCTGGGTTCGCCTTGTTAATACCTTTCCAACGACACCAACCTTGTAAAAATCCAACGGTTGGATTGTCCGGAATGTTTAATTCAAATCTGAAGAAAAACAGCGCCAGAATCGTTCATATTTATATATAAACATAAATATAATTAAATTTAATCGAATAACGACGCTGCAGTTCGAATTTTGAAACCGTAACTTCAAACGACTAGTGTGGAAGATCCGACCGTCGGATTCTCACGAAACTGGAACCGTTGGGTTCGCTTAGGGAATATCTTCCCATTGATATAGACTTTGTAGAAATCCAACGGTTAGATTTTCCGATATGTGTAAAACAAATTAAGGGAAAAACATCGCCAGTGCCACGACACGACCTGAAACGTCGTTTAATTAAATATGGCCATTTTTAAATAAATAAAAATGGCGAAAAATAGTTATAAAATATTATAAGCAACATAGGTTGCAAATAAACCAATTGGGCTTGAATTGTTTGACATTTGATGGTTGTATGTGTATGACATGAAAATAACACTAAAGAACCCAAAGGAGGGATGTCGAATAACATAACCATAAAATGAATCGATTTAAATTCTAATGACGTGAATTATTTGAAAAGGCCGAGCTAACCATCATTTCAAATAATTTATCGAGCGATTCGAATTGGAAAATGCAAAGACGATTCAAGACCGACGATCTTCGTATCGGTTGGATGGGCGCTACTGAGGTTCCTAACCGGAGTAGCTACCGGAAGGGGACGGAAGTAGTAGTCGTCTGAACGTATGTGTTGATTGGACGGATTTGCGAGGAATTGACGCCTCCGGTTTCGTTCAGACCCAGGACGGGCTTGTAAATGGACTGTGTGTCTGACATTGGATTTTGTTCTATACTGATTGATCTCTGTTAAATATATATCTGTTTGGCGGCGGAGAATTTATTCTTTTGCTTAACGCCCTTCTCTGAGACGTACGAGCTCAGAGGTTATATATCGATGGAAATCAATCGTATGGAGTGGACTGCCTATGTGGCATGCCAAGATGTTGTGATCAAGGCTTCTGTTGCAAAGCAAAGTCTTGTGGATGATGATCAAAGCAAGGTCTACGTGGCCTAGCTTTGTGTATTTCGTAGATTCGCGAACCTCACACCCCGGTATGAGTTAAAAACGGGATACGGACTGCAGGGAGAGCACGACGTTTCTTTCTAGCTATGGTGGTGTCAGTGACTTACCAGCCCTGACATATATATCTATTTTTCACCTTTGTGGTTGTTGGAATGCGAGGCGCCTCGATTATAGGTCTGTAAGGACTGGGAAACGTGTGTTCAGGCATAATTAATCCTCTAACGTAAGTGAGGACCGGCCCTGAAGATCCAGGATACCCAGTGTGCGTAGTCCTGAGGCATTTGCTAGAGTGTCTCGAAGCGGAGAGGAGCTTGCCCCTTGCCTCGACTCATGACGGAAATCCAATTTCCAATACGAAATAACGGACTTGATTGTAGAACTAGTATGGCGACATAGTGGTATGGGGCACTTATGCCGTCTATGATTGATATTTATGATGCTATTCGTTTTGAAACATATATGCACTAGTAATAATATCAAATGATTTTACTTTATACGTATCAAACATATTTGGCTATTATAAGGTAAAACTCTATCCTCCGGCTTGCGTTGCATTATGTGATGGGACCTGAGTCTTATAATGGCTTCATTCTTTCTAAAAGCATTGCGTTGTTTTAAAAGAATTTATTTTGTTTTAAATGCACTAGCAATCACTGGAGTAAACCCGTTCCGCGAAAGTGGCGTGGTCCTATGATTAGCTATTTACTGTTGTTTAACTGTTAAGTAAATTCCTCATACCAGTCCCCATGACTGACTCGTTGTTTGTTTCACTTTGCAAACGCGGGTGTCCTCATTTTCACACGGGCAGCCTAGTTCACAGGTGACAGGTGGTTTTTGGTTCTGCACTGCTGCATAGAGTGCACTTTTGGCTCATGGCGAGGCTGACTTCATAGAGATGACTTAGATATTTTCCGCCATTACTGTATTTACATTATGATTCCGCCACTGGCGATGCAGACTGATTTACTTTCCGTATTTCTCACTATATGTATATGTATTCCGCCTTCGGCGATGTAGACTGATACTCTTATTATGTCTCACTGCATATATGTATTCCGCCTCTGGCGATGATGACTGATCACTTCCCTTTCTTTTTACTAAGTATATCCCACGTTATGCTATTCTGATATTCCTACATGTTGTGATTCCGCTGTCATATCCATGTAAAATTTATTTTATTTATTGTTTCTGCTATTATCTGTACTCTGCTATGATGATTAATGTGTTATTTCGTAATGATTATCCTTAATACCGCCCCTCGGATTTTGGGATCGTCACAAATGCATAGCCTGTTTAGGCATAGCTTTGTGTATAGCGTGACTTCGCGAGCCTCACACACCGGCGAAGTCTAAAACGGGAGAAGGGAACGCAGGGAGAGAAGCACGTTTCTTTCTAGCTAGAGTGAAGTCAGGGACCTACCAGCGCTGATATTTACTTATGTGGATGATGGATGACGAGGCCTCGGATAGGTCCTATAGGACCGGGAAACGTGTGTTCAGGAATTGCCAATCCACGAAGCTGTATGTGTGGACCGGCCCTGCAGGATCCAAGGGTTAACTGCGGGGAATCTTGAGACATTAGCTAGAGTGTCTCGAATCGGTAAGGAGCTCCTCCCTAGCCTTGACTCATGATGGAAACTCAATTTTCAATACGCCCCATTCGGTTTTGATTGTATAACTAGTATGGAGGCATAGTAGTATGGGATACTATTCTTCCTAGGATTGATATATTATGATTGAAATTGTTTTTAAAACATATACACACTAATAATATTATCAAATCCGTTTTTATCGTACCAAGCATGTTTAATCACCATAAGGTAAAACTCTATCCTCTGGTGTGTGTTGCATTGTGTGATGGGACCTGAGTCTTATGGTGATTTCATTTTTCCAAAATGCATTGTGTTGTTTTGATGATTCACTTTAAGTTATGCACGACAATCCATCGGAATAAACCCGTTCCGCGTTAGCGGCGTGGTCCTTGGATTTGCCTTATTACTATTAGTTAAATTAGCTAAGGATTCTCACACCAGTCCCATGACTGACCCGTTGTTTGTTTCCACCTTTGCAAACTCGGGTGCCCTCTTTTCCACACGGGCAGTCGAGTAGTTTGTCTATAGGTCTTTATCTCTTGAGCAGGATGCTGGATTGAAGCTTAAAGCTGTGTCCAGAGCATAGTTATCTTCCGATGTGTCTATTTTATTTCTGCTGCACTGCAATGTATTAAAATGTTGTAATTTATCGATGTACTCTGATATTCTGTACTCTGTGTAACATTATTATGATGTTTTATAAAAGTCAACTGTTGTTATTCTGATGTATTGTATTCCCAAAGTTAACGTATGCGGATTTTGAACGGTCTTGGTCGATTTTGCGATCGATTAAGGTCGGGCTAAATGCGTGTCGTTACAGTTGGTATCAAAGCTTTGGTTAGCTAAAATCTTTAGGGTACAACTCATTGGAACTGAACAAAAGACTCATCAGAGATTGGATTAGTAATATCCAATAAGAATACTCATTAGAGATAGGATCAGCAGTATCCTAGAATGAGAAAACTCATTAGAGATGGGGTTAGCAATGCCCTAGAATGAGTTGAGAGTAGCAAGCCTATAATCTACGTATTTGTGATTAATTATAATCTATTTTGGAAAATATGATTTTTGAATATATAAAAAGTTATATATTTAAAATCAACTAATTGATCGATGGTTGTGTAGTGTAATTATTAGTTCAACTAATAAAATTATAGAAACGAACTAAAGAATGAAAGAAGAGTTAGTTAATTTATCAACTTTTAGCTTCGTTCCTTTTCGAGGACGAAAAGTTTTTAAGTGGGGGAGACTGTAACAACCCTGATTTTTGGGGCCAATATAAAAATTTATTTTAAGTGATTTTAATGAGTTTTGATATTTAAATAATCTATTTTAAATAATAATGATCACAAGTTGATTTAAATCGAGGTTAGAATAAATAATTTAATTTTAATTATAAAAGGGGTTAGAAATAACGCGATAGTTGGAAAAGTCAAACTTGAACTTTGACTGACCATACAGGATGCAAAATTTAACGGATTTTAGTGAAACAAAAAATATTAGAATCTATTTAAAAATATCATTCCAACGAATCCGAAAAATTGAAATTTCATCGCGGAAATCAAAAGTTATGGCCAATTCAATTTTTAGAAAGGTCGGTGTAGAATATATATATATATATATATATTATATATGGTCCGAAAGGCTACTTTTCACATACGAAGGAATTTCGACTCGAAACCACTTCCATTGAGTTCGGAATGATGTTTCTGCATTGAAAAACAGTAAACACTTATATATTTTGAGTTTCGAAAATTATTTGTTTAAAAATGTATTTTTAGTATTAAATATGTTGGCCTTAAAGATAGTCATTTTTCAAACGACCTCTGTTTTCGACGAAACCACTTTTGTTGGAAGGTTTCAATTTTTAGAATTTTTCGATTTAATATGTGAGCGTGGGAAAAGAAAATGTGTTTTGACTATTTTGGTTAAATTTAAACGCCTTAAAAATAGCCATTTTTCAAACAGTCTCAGAATTCGACGAAAATAATTTTGTTGGATTGGTATCATCGAAACAAAGCTAAAAATGATTTTTCGGTAATTTTTAGAATTAATATATAATTATAATTGATTTTTCAGTGTAAACGGACAATTTTTGACTTTAAAAAATTCATTAAGAATTCGTACGGGCTCAAAACTGAACGAAATTAATTTTTCTAGGTCCGCAGCGTCAAAACATAGCTAAATATATTTTTCGGGAATTTTTGAAGTTAATTTGTGGCCTCGGTGAATTTTCATGTACGGTCAATATTTAATTAATTAATTTTTAATAGGATTTAAAAATACGCTACAGACATCAGAATTGGGGCCCGAGACATAGCCCATTGCGCTCAGAAGACGTCATAACCCTAAGAACGATAGTAAGCAGGCCTAATTCTGAGTTCGGACCAAATCAGGCCTTAAACAGGCTAATTAATTAATTAATTAACCTAGAAATACGTGTATAATACGGGATGAACAGTACCATCTTCCCCAAAACATCATACCGCAGCCGCCAATGAACCCATGAACATCAAATTTTCAAACCCTCCTAACTCTTTCATTTCTCAACGAAATCCAGCGTCGTAGTACAACTTTTTGAAGGATTTTTCGAGAGCTTCGATTCTAGACAAGTTTCAACCCTTCTCGTTGCCTGTAGCTCGCGCACGAACCTCGAGAACGCAGCACGTTCTCAGCCCCGCCGCCCCCTGTACATGCCGCCGCACCCCCTTGTTTCCCGGCATGGATGCACCTCTCGTAGCTCTCCAATCTCCCGCAAACCGTTCGCAAAACCATCGACTATAGCTCCCGAAATCTGGATTCAAAGTTTTGAACATTTCTGAAATTTAAGGTATGAATATTTTCAGATTTTGTGACGCTTTTAAGCGTTACAGCGACAGTTGTTAAAAGTTAGTTTTGATTTATTTGTATGAACTTCGAATTGAAATCTTTCAGATCCGTGACTGTCGTGACTTTGTACACGAGATCTGATTGAATCCGAACCTTCCTTTCAAATCCGAGCTTGGTGAGAATTTATTTTTAATTTAATTTAATTTATTTAATTATTAATTCTTAGTTATTAAAAATATTTATTGATAGATCTGCTATGTCGTGATATTTTAAATATGGATCTGAATTGTTTATTCCGTATGATGTTAGATCTGCAAATCTAAATATTAGATCTGAATTTATTGATTAATTAGAATTAATTATTTGTTAATTTTATTGAATCATGCCTCGTTGATTTGTCATATGCCAATATAAACATCACCCTGTTTAGTACCTTGATGTGAATTGTTAGATTTAGTCATGTTGGTTTATTTGAATGTTGTTGTTGATTGGATGTGACATGAAATACGATGTGGTAAATGGTAAAGGCTTAGTCTTTACATTGTAAATAGAAAGACTAACTTTTATATTTCATCGTATGTTAAAATTTACATTTTTATATGTAAATTATAAAGTGGATTAATGCCGTATGTTAAAAATTACATTTTTCTTTGTAATTAACATGGAAATTTCATCATATGTTAAAATCTACATTTTTATATGTACATTATATAGGGAATTACACCGTAGGATAAAATTTACATTTTTATACGTAGTTAAAACATGAATTTACATTGTGTGTTAAATATTACATTTTTATATGTAATGTCTATAGGAAAGTATACCATATGACAAAACTACATTTTTTCTATGCAATTAAAGGATGCAATTTCATGGTATGATAGAATTTGCATTTTTCTTATATATATATATATATATATATATATATATATATATATATATATATATGTATGTAACATAAAATGAGAATGCACATTAGAAATAAAATTGATTTATTTCATATGTAATTTAGATGTAGAAATGTGACATTGTAATTAAAAAATGATATTTTTAAAATGTGAATTAGATGTAGTGTTTGCATTGTAATTAAAAATGATATTTTTAAAATGTGAATTAGATGTAGAGTTTGCATTGTAATTAAAAATTATATTTTTACAGTGTGAATTAGATGTAGTGTTTGCATTGTAATTAAAAATTATATTTTTAAAATGTGAATTAGATGCAGTGTTTGCATTGTAATTAAAAATGATATTTTTAAAATGTGAATTAGATGTAGTGTTTGCATTGTAATTAAAAATGATATTTTTACAATGTGAATTAGATGTAGTGTTTGCATTGTAATTAAAAATGATATTTTTACAATGTGAATTAGAAGTAGAGTTTGCATTGTAAATAAAACTTACATTTTGATATGTAAATTTAAAATAGGATTCACTGCAGATATAAGTTACATTTTTATAATGTAACTAAGATGAGAATGTACATTGAAGTTGATATCTATGTTTTTATATGTAATTTAAAAGTAGGATTTTGAATGTATCAAAATTTACATTTGTTTTACATGTAAATAAAGAATATAGGAATTTGCATAGGAATTAAACTTACATTTTCATGTAAATAAAAAAAATGGAATTTACATTTCCAATGTAAGGAAAGAATGAATTTAGGATGCGGTAATATTATCTTCATTTTCAAATGAATTAAAATTTAGTAAGTATCGGTAATTGTGTGGAGTGTTGTTTTAATCAAACGACGTTATTACGATTCAATGATTATATATATAATCAAAATTGAACGAATAGGGCGTCGTAGTTTGCGTTTTGAAATCGTACTTTTAAATGACTATACAAGAAGATCCGACCGTCGGATTTTCTTGAAACTGAAACCGTTAGGACCGTCTTGGAAAAATCTTTCCAATGATATATATTACGTTAAGATCCAACGGTTAGATTCTGATAAATGTAAAAATCAAAATTGGTTGAATGCAGCGCCATAGTCGCCCATGGACTTAAGGCGTCGTTATATAAAAATTTAATTATTTTAAATAATTAAAATAGGAATGAATCGTTAATAAAAATAATTATTAATGTGTAAGAAGGATTTTCAATATATATATATATATATATATACGAGGATTATTTGGAAAGTCCGAGTTTATCTCATTCCAAATAATTAAACGACATTTAAAAATCCAAGATTGGAAGACGGCGATTGAAGACCGTCAAATCTCCACATCGAATGGACGATGATGACTGTTGCCTCAGAATGGCTCGCTACCATGATATGGTAATAGTAGGAGTTGCCCGGACGTAGTGTTGATTTGTACGGGTTTGGCTTTCGCTCAGACCTAGAGCATAATCTTATAAATGGATTGTGTGTCTGACATCGTACTCCATTATATATCATGTTATTAATCTTCTGTCGAATGTATGAATGTTTGGTGGCGGATAATTTATTATCTTGCTTAACACCCATTCATATATTTCGGCAAAGGATTGGTAGTACGATATGGGGTGATGATGTGGCATGCTAAGATGCAATGATCAAGGTTTCTTGTTGAAAAGTAGAACCTTGTGGGATGATCAAAGCATAGCCTGTTTAGGCATAGCTTTGTGTATAGCGTGACTTCGCGAGCCTCACACACCGGCGGAGTATAAAACGGGAGAAGGGAACGCAGGGAGAGAAGCATGTTTCTTTCTAACTAAAGTGATGTCAGGGACCTACCAGCGCTGATATTTACTTATGTGGATGATGGATGACGAGGCCTCGGATAGGTCCTATAGGACCGGGAAATGTGTATTCAGGAATTGCCAATCCACGAAGCTGTATGTGTGGACCGGCCCTGCAGGATCCAAGGGTTAACTGCGGGGAATCCTGAGACATTAGCTAGAGTGTCTCGAATCGGTAAGGAGCTCCTCCCTAGCCTTGACTCATGATGGAAACTCAATTTCCAATACGCCCCATTCGGTTTTGATTGTATAACTAGTATGGAGGCATAGTAGTATGGGATACTACTCTTCCTAGGATTGATATATTATGATTGAAATTGTTTTTAAAACATATACACACTAATAATAATATCAAATCCGTTTTTATCGTACCAAGCATGTTTAATCACCATAAGGTAAAACTCTATCCTCTGGTGTGTGTTGCATTATGTGATGGGACCTGAGTCTTATGATGATTTCATTTTTCCAAAAAGCATTGTGTTGTTTTGATGATTCACTTTAAGTTATGCACGGCAATCCATTGGAATAAACCCGTTCCGCGTTAGCGGCGTGGTCCTTGGATTTGCCTTATTACTATTAGTTAAATTAGCTAAGGATTCTCACACCAGTCCCATGACTGACCCGTTGTTTGTTTTCACCTTTGCAAACTCGGGTGCCCTCTTTTCCACACGGACAGTCGAGTAGTTTGTCTACAGGTCTTTATCTCTTGAGCAGGATGCTGGATTGAAGCTTAAAGCTGTGTCCAGAGCATAGTTATCTTCCGCTGTGTCCATTTTATTTCCGCTGCACTGCAATGTATTAAAATGTTGTAATTTATCTTCCGCTGTAATTTATCGATGTACTCTGATATTCTGTACTCTGTGTAACATTATTATGATGTTTTATAAAAGTCAACTGTTGTTATTCTGATGTATTGTATACCCAAAGTTAACGTATGTGGATTTTGAACGGTCTTGGTCGATTTTGCGATCGATTAAGGCCGGGCTAAATGCGTGTCGTTACAGTTGGTATCAAAGCTTTGGTTTGCTCAAATCTTTAGGGTACAACTCATTGGAACTGAACAAAAGACTCATCAGAGATTGGATTAGTAATATCCAGTAAGAATACTCATTAGAGATAGGATCACCCTAGAATGAGAAAACTCATTAGAGATGGGGTTTGTGACGGCCCGCCCCGCACCAGTCGACATTTCACTGAAATGCGCTGTACTGATGTCCAACCAGCACGGAACGGTCGCCAAAAGAAAGGAAAAGGAAAGGGATTTGAAGAATTGAATTAGCACAGAACCTGTAACATATCTCACAGCGCATGGAATAAAATATAATAATAATATACTTGACATAAACATGCGAGACAGTGCATAAGCTGAAAACTAAATCAGAACCATTATAGCAGCGGAAATCCAAAATACAGCTTATTACAACTTAAAAATACTGTCTCTAAAGCAAAAAGTAAAGGTACACTACTAATGCCCAAAGTAGTGACCAGCTGCGACACAGGGAGAATATCAATATATCATACATAGAAGCCTCCTGCTCGTCTCCAGATCAGCTACTTGTGCATACCACCTAACCTGTCTCTAGTCTGCTCATGTGAGCACCCAGAGTAATAAGAGGAGACATAAAACTCTGGGTCAGACATAAAGCCTGGTATGAGCGATAAGCATCTAAACAGAATAATAACAGGTATACTAAACCATACCTGAACCTGGACCTGCAACCAAAGAGTTAGCACTACATACTGTACAATACTCTAAGGTGCCACTAAACACAGGTGTCAAGATAACGGGGGTGGGGGTGTGTATGTCATAATGATAGCAAACAAATCAATCATAGCAACCATCCTCACATCTCTCACTCAGTGCGTAAAGCATACGATGGCCACCACTGTCAATCACTAGACCCATTGAAGTAGTGACGGAGTTCGACTTGTACAACTACTGCTACTACCAAGCTTACCACATGGAATCATGACCAAACCTTTTCAATGATCCCACTTCATTGGTCTATAGCTACTTTTAGTCGTACCTAGGTCACTACATACTGTGACCCTGAATCCGTTCACGTACTTCCCATACATAGTGATCCAAAGATACAGACATCGACAACTCCTTAGCACACGTCCCGCAGCAAAGCCCAATCATGAAGTGAACTCATTGGTTCCCAACTGGGTCCGGGATCCTGAGCCCTAACTTCCATTTGGACTACCTTTGCATCTCGGGTTATTGGTTTCCTCCTGTTCGGGTCGGTCGGTAAAGAACCTTTCATTCTGGTCGGTTTTCATCATCTCTACCCTGGTCGGTCGGTATTGCCCCCTGGTCGGTCGAACACTTCACCATTACTGGTCGGTCGTACTTCACCATCCCTGGTCGGTCGAACACTTCACCATTCCTGGTCGGTCGTACTTCACCATCCCTGGTCGGTCGGTATTTCATCATCGTATGGGGACGGTCGAACATCGCATAGTGGTCGGTCTTTCCCAACCTGATCGGTCTCCCCTAGTCGGTCGAACCCTTCATACAGGGTCGGTCGTGATGTCCTCCTTCTGTTGGGGTCGGTCGTGAGCTCAGGTCGGCCGGTCAAAACCCTCCCCTGGTCGGTCTAACTCGACCCGAAGAAAACCTGCACCATTTCAGCAAGCTATTTTCGCCTCTCGACGGCGTTTTCAACCATTCTAACTTTATAATGCAATCATAAATCATGTCAAACAGTCATAGCAACATATGGGATAGACCACAAACACCAAAACATAAATCATAGCATGTGAAATAGATCAAACATACCCAAAAACCCATATTTTTCCCTTAAGCATGTTCAAGCAAACTTAATGATAGAATTAACAAAATTTAACCGAATTAGCCAATTTTTCTAACAGAGGTCTAAAATAATATTTTAGAATTTATAAATATTTTTCCAGATTTTTAACATGCATAAATTCGCTAATTTCCACTAATCACCCCTTAATCCCCCAAATTCCGGGATTTGCAAAATTAGTCGAAATTAACCCAAATTCATATCAGAGGCATAAAATGATGTTTTAGAATTTTAGGAATTTTTCTAGATTTTTATGAGTTAAAATTTCGCTAATCTTCGCTAATTTCCCTAATTAGCCGTAATTAGTGTAAAACAAAGCAAATCACTCACCTTGGCAATAATAAAATCTCAAATCTGAAATAATCTACTGTATTGGTCGAATTCCAATGCCTAGCAGCAGCTCCAACTCTGATTTGATGCTATTTCCCTTTGATTTGATGTAGTTTAAGCCAAAACTGGATTAAGAAGTGATTAGGGGTGTTTTTAGATGTTGGAGGCCATTGTTGGAGCTTCTAAAATGTTTGTGGCGGCTGGAAAATGAGTGAAAAACCAAAATCCTAACCCTAGCAGCCCTCAAATACCCCAAATCCTGAAATCCCCCATTGGGCCTAATTACTAACTACTCGGTTAAGCCCAATTAAGCCGTTTTTCACCATCTGAAACTTGTTTCAGCCATATCTCCCAAACTGTGAGTCCGTTTGGCTAATGTGACCACTCTACGGAAAGAGAAACCATCATCCGGAGCCAATGGAAGTGGTTTCAGGTCAAAATTCCTTTCCAGTCACAAGTTATGGCCAAAACAGTGCCAACTAGGGGTAAAATGGTCATTTAAAAATCGGGAAAAATCATGAACGTGGAAAATGACCCCGATAGTCGTCTCCCAAAGTTACATGACCATACGACTTCGTATGTGAAAGAAATAAATATCCTACGATCCTATGATGCGTAGAATACGGGTCGTTACACTCTCCCCCCCTTAAGAAATTTCGTCCCCGAAATTCCTTAACCCAAAACATACAAAGGATCCCACATGCCTAACAACCACATACATCAATCAAACATGCAAAATAAGCAAAACAAACCTATCCTAGCATGCGGAAAACTAAATCGAAGTCAAAATCTTACCAGGCAAAGAGTTCTGGGTGCGTCTTCCTAATATTCTCCTCTGTCTCCCAAGTACAGTCATTCTTATTCTCACCCCACTAAACTTTGACTAATTTCACCACCTTCTTTCACACTGCCTCGTATCGTCCCCAACAATACGCATCGGTCTGTGGCTCTATATCGCCTCGGATGCTATCTCGATATCGTTCAACTGATTCGGTGAAATAGTCATATTGGGGTCATGTACTAACTTTCTTAACTGGGAAACATGAAATACGTTATGAACTCCTGCCATCTTGTCTGGTGACTCAACTCTACTAGATGCAAATGGTCATCTCATAATCCACCAAAATCCAATACACAAGCTCTCAAAAGATCTTCCAATATTCGATTCACCCTCTCTGTCTGACCATCTGTTTGAGGATGATATGCGGTACTGAGATGTAACTCTGTTCCCTACGCCTCTTGTAAGCTCTTCCAAAACCCACTAGTGAATAGTGGATCTCGGTCGCTTACAATGCTTTTTGGTACTCCATGAAATCTCACTACCCACTTCATATACAGTTATGCCAAGTTGGCTACTGTTCTATTTGACTTGACTGGAATGAACCTTGCACTCTTGGTCAATCGATCCACAATAACCCAAATACTATCATGGCCTGGCCTAGTCATTGGTAACCCATCAATGAAGTCCATCGATACTTGTTCCCATTTCCATTCTGGGACTTCCAATGGTTGTAATAGACCACTTGGCTTCTTTTGCTCGGCCTTGACTAGTTGACAATTCATGCACTTGGATATAAATTTTCCAATGTCTCTCTTCATTCCTTCCCAGTAGTAGGTCTGCTTCATGTCTCAATACATCTTGCTATCACCGGGGTGTATGGTCGGGTTTTGAGTGATGGTACTCTCTCAACACTTCATCTCTCAATCCATCTATGTTGGGTACTACTAACCTTCCATTCTTTCGAAACCATCCATCTCGATCAAGCCCATACTCGTTCATCTCCTCATCGATACCCATCTCTAACTTGGAGATGATTTCCAATAGATTAGGAACGTTCTTCTGACTGGAACCAATCCGCTCAATCAAAGTGGGTCTGATCGTCAAACTTGCTAACATTCCTGGATCCAATTCGTACTTAGGTCGGGAATCATATCCTGCGATATATTCCACTTGCTTCCATTCCAAAAGCATAGCCCCTAAACTCGCATGTCTCCTACTCAATGCACTTATTACTGCACCCAACGAAAAATCGCCACAACTATTTGTCTCCTACGCAAACCATCCTGGTCGGACTCGACATTCCCAAAGCACAAGCCCCAAAGGCCTAAACCAATATCAGACAAGCACCCCAGGAATATCTCCTCCGAATTCAGAAAATCTACGTGAGATGATACTAGCAAAACAACCAACAAAAGCTTGATTCTTCTTTATCAACTGAGTCAGCGGTGCTGCTATCTTGGAGAAATCTTGGATAAACTTACGATAGTATAATCCCAAGAAACTTCTTACGTCTGTTACATTCTTGGGCGTAACCCAATCTTTCGCCGTAGCCACTTTTGAAGGATCAACGGCAATACCATTCTCTGAAACGATATGGCCCAAGAATCTCACTTCGCTTCCAATTGGTATTTTCTCAACACCTCCATGGCTATCCCTAAATGTTACTTGTGTTCTTCCTCTATCCTCTAGTAAACCAAGATGTCGTCCACGAACACAAGAACAAACTTATTCAACTGGTCTCTGAATACTCCATTCATCGGATCCACAAAATATGCCGGGGCATTGGTCAGCCCAAATGGCATAACCAACCATTCATAGAATCCAGACGGCGTCCGAAATGCCATTTTAGCTATACTCCCAGCTTCCACTCTAAGCTGATGAAAACCTGTTGCGAGATCCAATTGAGAAAACACTCTCTCTCCACTCAACTGATCAAACAAATCATCTATCCGCGGCAGAGGATACTTATTCTTCCTCGTCACCTTATTCAACTCGCGGTAGTCCACACACAATCGAAGGGAACCATCGGCCTTGGTAGCAAACACAACGGGCGCTCCCCACTTAGAAACACTCCTTCTGATAAATCCCTTCTCAAAAAGATTGCTGACTTGCACCCCGAGCTCTCGCTGCTCCCTTGGTGCCATACGACGAAGTGGCATCACTATAGGCCTGGCATCTTTTACCAAATCAATACGGAACTCAATTTCTCGGTGTGGTGGAAGTCCGGTCACTTCTTCGAAAACATCCGGATACTGGCCAACCACGGGCAAACCTGACAACTCACTATGCAGAATGTCGAGGGAGTTTAGAAAACTAGCCAATACCCCCTTACTGGGTAGACCACCAAACACTATCCTCCGCCCATCATCCGCTCTAGCTGTCACTAAAAAGCCCTCACAGTCTACCACCACCCCGTATCTTCAAAGCCAATCTACTCCCAAAATAATGCCAAACCCAGTAAAACCCAAAACAAAGCAATCACAAACAAACATGCATCCATGACTCGATAAGACCACATTACGACAAATCATGCTAAGGCTAGTAGAACCACCAATCGGGTTCGTCACCACTAAAGGTCTATCGACAATCTCGGGCTCCAATCCCAACCTATCTACCAAGTCACTAGATATGAAAGAACTGGAAACTCCGGTATCAAACAAAACTTTAACAGGAACATCTTAAACAGAAAGCATACCTTGGATAACAACATTCTTTCCCTCCTCCGCCGCAGTTGGGGGCATTCGACGAAGAAGGAACAACACTGATGGCATATGCTTTCACGATCTGCTTCTCCCTAGGAGGTTGTGGACATTCATTCTTGTGATGTCCCGCCTGGCCGCAATTAAAGCACTTCCTTTCCGCAGGCTTTTCTTGACAATCTCTGGCATAATGGCCCTTCTTGCCACAACTAAAGCACTCGCCATCTTTCTTATTTTTCTTTTTCTGACCATCCTTAACCTGGTCTTGTTTCCTCTTGCTCTGAGAATTCTTCTTGCCTTCACCACTTGCTTGCGGCTTTGGCTCCTCTGTAGATGCAATAGCAATCTCAGTCTTCGACTTAGGGAAAAGGCTCTCAGACCTTAATGCTTTTCTTACAATAGACTCAAACGTCTCGTCGATATGGTTTACAAGTCTTTCCCCCAAGTACCCATCCAAGCCAATTATAAACTTCTTGTTCTTCTTCTCGACTGTATCGATAAGGGACAATCCATATTTCGATAAAGTGTTGAATTCAGCAATATACTCCGAGACTGCCCTGCCATTCTGCTTAAGCTCTAAGAACCTCCTGAACAATTCTGATCTATGGGCAGCTGGAATGAATTTTTCGCTGAAACGAGTCATAAACTGATTCCAAGTAACTTGATTCCCTGGAGTAGCTACCTTAATAGCGTTCCACCAATTCATAGCTTGTCCTTGCAGCTGACGGGATGCTAGCATTCTCTTCATCGCATCCTCGATGCCCAAGTCTTCGAAGATACGCTCATAGCTATCCAACCAATCCTGAACATCTGTAGCCGACTTCGTTCCGTGGAACGGCTTTCCTCCCAAGCTAGTATAATCCTTATTTAGCTTGGCGAAATCGGCCCTAGGCACCTGCACCACTGCACCACCACCATTAATAGCATTAGGGACTGCTCCTTGAACCTCCCTAAGCATCTCTCTTATGAAATCAGTGAACATCGTCCTCATGTCGGGAGCATTCCCATTATTGGCTCCTTTACCAGTACCTCTCGCATATCGGCTCATCGTTCAATCTGTAAAGAGAAAACGATTAACCATCTCCATAGTGGTGCCAATGCAGTACGGCTTCATCCTTAATATACTAATAGTATATATATAGCTTTTGAAACCCAAAATAATTATAAATACGCGCTCTCATATACGTATACTATCTCTCCCTGGTGTCTTTTCCTAGGTTAACTACGCAACCTAGAGCTCTGATACCAAGTGTGACGGCCCGCCCCGCACCAGTCGACATTTCACTGAAATGCGCTGTACTGATGTCCAACCAGCACGGAACGGTCGCCAAAAGAAAGGAAAAGGAAAGGGATTTGAAGAATTGAATTAGCACAGAACCTGTAACATATCTCACAGCGCATGGAATAAAA
Organism: Allium sativum; assembly: GCA_030737875.1. Classification (NCBI taxonomy): domain Eukaryota; kingdom Viridiplantae; phylum Streptophyta; class Magnoliopsida; order Asparagales; family Amaryllidaceae; genus Allium; species Allium sativum. Next base: position 546,915,901 of record CM060913.1, on the reverse strand, counting down.
TATAATAATAATATACTTGACATAAACATGCGAGACAGTGCATAAGCTGAAAACTAAATCAGAACCATTATAGCAGCGGAAATCCAAAATACAGCTTATTACAACTTAAAAATACTGTCTCTAAAGCAAAAAAGGAAAGGTACACTACTAATGCCCAAAGTAGTGACCAGCTGCGACATAGGGAGAATATCTATATATCATACGTAGAAGCCTACTGCTCGTCTCCGGATCAGCTACTCGTGCATACCACCTAACCTGTCTCTAGTCTGCTCGTGTGAGCACCCAGAGTAATAAGAGGAGACATAAAACTCTGGGTCAGACATAAAGCCTGGTATGAGCGATAAGCATCTAAACAGAATAATAACAGGTATACTAAACCATACCTGAACCTGGACCTGCAACCAAAGAGTTAGCACTACATACTGTACAATACTCTAAGGTACCACTAAACACAGGTGTCAAGATAACGGGGGTGGGGGTGTGTATGTCATAATGATAGCAAACAAATCAATCATAGCAACCATCTTCACATCTCTCACTCAGTGCGTAAAGCATACGATGGCCACCACTGTCAATCACTAGACCCATTGAAGTAGTGACGGAGTTCGACTTGTACAACTACTGCTACTACCAAGCTTACCACATGGAATCATGACCAAACATTTTCAATGATCACACTTCATTGGTCTATAGCTACTTTTAGTCGTACCTAGGTCACTACATACTGTGACCCTGAATCCGTTCACGTACTTCCCATACATAGTGATCCAAAGATACATACATCGACAACTCCTTAGCACACGTCCCGCAGCAAAGCCCAATCATGAAGTGAACTCATTGGTTCCCAACTGGGTCCGGGATCCTGAGCCCTAACTTCCATTTGGACTACCTTTGCATCTCGGGTTATTGGTTTCCTCCTGTTCGGGTCGGTCGGTCAAAAACCTTTCATTCTGGTCGGTTTTCATCATCTCTACCCTGGTCGGTCGGTATTGCCCCCTGGTCGGTCGAACACTTCACCATTCCTGGTCGGTCGTACTTCACCATCCCTGGTCGGTCGAACACTTCACCATTCCTGGTCGGTCGTACTTCACCATCCTTGGTCGGTCGGTATTTCATCATCGTATGGGGACGGTCGAACATCGCATAGTGGTCGGTCTTTCCCAACCTGATCGGTCTCCCCTGGTCGGTTGAACCCTTCATACAGGGTCGGTCGTGATGTCCTCCTTCTATTGGGGTCGGTCGTGAGCTCAGGTCGGTCGGTCAAAACCCTCCCCTGGTCGGTCTAACTCGACCCGAAGAAAACCTGCACCATTTCAGCAAGCTATTTTCGCCTCTCGACGGCGTTTTCAACCATTCTAACTTTATAATGCAATCATAAATCATGTCAAACAGTCATAGCAACATATGGGATAGACCAAAAACACCAAAACATAAATCATAGCATGTGAAATAGATCAAACATACCCAAAAACCCATATTTTTCCCTTAAGCATGTTCAAGCAAACTTAATGATAGAATTAACAAAATTTAACCGAATTAGCCAATTTTTCTAACAGATGTCTAACATAATATTTTAGAATTTATAAATATTTTTCCAGATTTTTAACATGCATAAATTCGCTAATTTCCACTAATCACCCCTTAATCCCCCAAATTCCGGGATTTGCAAAATTAGTCGAAATTAACCCAAATTCATATCAGAGGCGTAAAATGATGTTTTAGAATTTTAGGAATTTTTCTAGATTTTTCTGAGTTATAATTTCGCTAATCTTTGCTAATTACCCTAATTAGCCGTAATTAGTGTAAAACAAAGCAAATCACTCACCTTGGCAATAATAAAATCTCAAATCTGAAATAATCTACTGTATGGGTCAAATTCTAATACCTAGCAGCAGCTCCAACTCTGATTTGATGCTATTTCCCTTTGATTTGATGTAGTTTAAGCCAAAACTGGATTAAGAAGTGATTAGGGGTGTTTTTAGATGTTGGAGGTCATTGTTGGAGCTTCTAAAATGTCTGTGGCGGCTGGAAAATGAGTGAAAAACCGAAATCCTAACCCTAGCAGCCCTCAAATACCCCAAATCCTGAAATCCCCCATTGGGCCTAATTACTAACTACCCGGTTAATCCCAATTAAGCTGTTTTTCACCATCTGAAATTTGTTTCAGCCATATCTCCCAAACGGTGAGTCCGTTTGGCTAATGTGACCACTCTACGGAAAGAGAAACCATCATCCGAAGCCAATGAAAGTGATTTCAGGTCAAAATTCCTTTCCAGTCAAAAGTTATGGCCAAAACAGTGCCAACTAGGGGTAAAATGGTCATTTAAAAATCGGGAAAAATCATGAACGTGGGAAATGACCCCAATAGTCGTCTCCCAAAGTTACATGACCATACGACTTCGTATGTGAAAGAAATAAATATCCTACGATCCTATGATGCGTAGAATACGGGTCGTTACAGGGTTAGCAATGCCCTAGAATGAGTTGAGAGTAGCAAGCCTATAATCTACGTATTTGTGATTAATTATAATCTATTTTGGAAAATATGATTTTTGAATATATAAAAAGTTATGTATTTAAAATCAACTAATTGATCGATGGTTGTGTAGTGTAATTATTAGTTCAACTAATAAAATTATAGAAACGAACTAAAGAATGAAAGATGAGTTAGTTTATTTATCAACTTTTAGCTTCGTTCCTTTTCGAGGACGAAAAGTTTTTAAGTGGGGGGAGACTGTAACAACCCTGATTTTTGGGGCCAATATAAAAATTTATTTTAAGTGATTTTAATGAGTTTTGATATTTAAAATAATCTATTTTAAATAATAATGATCACAAGTTGATTTAAATCGAGGTTAGAATAAATAATTTAATTTTAATTATAAAAGGAGTTAGAAATAACGCGGTAGTTGGAAAAGTCAAACTTGAACTTTGACTGACCATACAGGATGCAAAATTTAACGGATTTTAGTGAGACAAAAAAATAATAGAATCTTTTTAAAAATATCTTCCCAACGAATCTGAAAAATTGAAATTTCATAGGGGAAATCAAAATTTATGGCCAATTCAATTTTTAGAAAGGTCGTTGTAGAATTTATATATATATATTATATATGGTCCGAAAGGCTACTTTTCACATACGAAGGAATTTCGACTCGAAACCACTTCCATTGAGTTCGGAATGATGTTTCTGCATTGAAAAACAGTAAACACTTATATATTTTGAGTTTCGAAAATTATTTGTTTAAAAATGTATTTTTAGTATTAAATATATTGGCCTTAAAAATAGTCATTTTTCAAACGACCTCTGTTTTCGACGAAACCACTTTTGTTGGAAGGTTTCAATTTTCAGAATTTTTCGATTTAATATGTGAGCGTGGGAAAAGAAAATGTGTTTTGACTATTTTGGTTAAATTTTAATGCGTTAAAAATAGCCATTTTTCAAACAGTCTCAGAATTCGACGAAAATAATTTTTTTGGGTTCGTATCATCAAAACAAAGCTAAAAATGATTTTTCGGTAATTTTTAGAATTAATATATAATTATAATTGATTTTTCAGTGTAAACGGACAATTTTTGACTTTAAAAATTTCATTAAAAATTCGTACGGGCTCAAAACTGAACGAAATTAATTTATCTAGGTCCGCAGCGTCAAAACATAGCTAAATATATTTTTCGGGAATTTTTGAAGTTAATTTGTGGCCTCGGTGAATTTTCATGTACGGTCAATATTTAATTAATTAATTTTTAATAGGATTTAAAAAAACGCTACAGACATCAGAATTGGGGCCCGAGACATAGCCCATTGCACTCAGAAGACGTCAAAACCCTAAGAACGACAGTAAGCAGGCCTAATTATGAGTTCGGACCAAATCAGGCCTTAAACGGGCTAATTAATTAATTAATTAACCTAGAAATACGTGTATAATACGGGATGAACAGTACCATCTTCCCCAAAACATCATACCGCAGCCGCCAATGAACCCATGAACATCAAATTTTCAAACCCTTATAACTCTTTCATTTATCAATGAAATCCAGCGCCGTAGTACAACTTTTTGAAGGATTTTTCGAGAGCTTCGATTCTAGACAAGTTTCAACCCTTCTCGTTGCCTGTAGCTCGCGCACGAACCTCGAGAACGCAGCACGTTCTCAGCCCCGCCGCCCCCTGTACATGCCGCCGCACCCCCCTTGTTTCCCGGCGTGGATGCACCTCTCGTAGCTCTCCAATCTCCCGCAAACCGTTCGCAAAACCATCGACTATAGCTCCCGAAATCTGGATTCAAAGTTTTGAACATTTCTGAAATTTAAGGTATGAATATTTCAGATTTTGCGACGCTTTTAAGCATTACAGCGACAGTTGTTAAAAGTTAGTTTTGATTTATTTGTATGAACTTCGAATTGAAATCTTTCAGATCCGTGACTGCCGTGACTTTGAACACCAGATCTGATTGAATCCGAATCTTCCTTTCAAATCCGAGCTAGGTGAGAATTTATTTTTAATTTAATTTAATTTATTTAATTATTAATTCTTAGTTATTAAAAATATTTATTGATAGATCTGCTATGTCGTGATATTTTAAATATGGATCTGAATTGTTTATTCCGTATGATGTTAGATCTGCAAATCTAAATATTAGATCTGAATTTATTGATTAATTAGAATTAATTATTTGTTAATTTTATTGAATCATGCCTCTTTGATTTGTCATATGCCAATATAAACATCACCCTGTTTAGTACCTTGATGTGAATTGTTAGATTTAGTCATGTTGGTTTATTTGAATGTTGTTGTTGATTGGATGTGACATGAAATACGATGTGGTAAATGGTAAAGGCTTAATCTTTACATTGTAAATAGAAAGACTAACTTTTATATTTCATCGTATGTTAAAATTTACATTTTTATATGTAAATTATAAAGTGGATTAATGCCGTATGTTAAAAATTACATTTTTCTTTGTAATTAACATGGAAATTTCATCATATGTTAAAATCTACATTTTTATATGTACATTATATAGGGAATTACACCGTAGGATAAAATTTACATTTTTATATGTAGTTAAAACATGAATTTACATTGTGTGTTAAATATTACATTTTTATATGTAATGTATATAGGAAAGTATACCGTATGACAAAACTACATTTTTTCTATGCAATTAAAGGATGCAATTTCATGGTATGATAGAATTTGCATTTTTCTTATATATATATATATATATATATATATATATATATATATATGTAACATAAAATGAGAATGCACACTAGAAATAAAATTGATTTATTTCATATGTAATTTAGATGTAGAAATGTGACATTGTAATTAAAAAATGATATTTTTAAAATGTGAATTAGATGTAGTGTTTGCATTGTAATTAAAAATGATATTTTTAAAATGTGAATTAGATGTAGAGTTTGCATTGTAATTAAAAATTATATTTTTACAGTGTGAATTAGATGTAGTGTTTGCATTGTAATTAAAAATTATATTTTTAAAATGTGAATTAGATGTAGTGTTTGCATTGTAATTAAAAATGATATTTTTAAAATGTGAATTAGATGTAGTGTTTGCATTGTAATTAAAAATGATATTTTTACAATGTGAATTAGATGTAGTGTTTGTATTGTAATTAAAAATGATATTTTTACAATGTGAATTAGAAGTAGAGTTTGCATTGTAAATAAAACTTACATTTTGATATGTAAATTTAAAATAGGATTCACTGCAGATATAAGTTACATTTTTATAATGTAACTAAGATGAGAATGTACATTGAAGTTGAAATCTACGTTTTTATATGTAATTTAAAAGTAGGATTTTGAATGTATCAAAATCTACATTTGTTTTACATGTAAATAAAGAATATAGGAATTTGCATAGGAATTAAACTTACATTTTCATGTAAATAAAAAAAAAGGAATTTACATTTCCAATGTAAGGAAAGAATGAATTTAGGATGCGGTAATATTATCTTTATTTTCAAATGAATTAAAATTTAGTAAGTATCGGTAATTGTGTGGAGTGTTGTTTTAATCAAACGACGTTATTACGTTTCAATGATTATATATATAATCAAAATTGAACGAATAGGGCGTGGTAGCTCGCGTTTTGAAATCGTACTTTTAAATGACTATACAAGAAGATCCGACCGTCGGATTTTCTTGAAACTGAAACCGTTAGGACCGTCTTGGAAAAATCTTTCCAATGATATATATTACGTTAAGATCCAACGGTTAGATTCTGATAAATGTAAAAATCAAAAATGGTTGAATGCAGCGCCATAGTCGCCCATGGACTTAAGGCGTCGTTATATAAAATTTTAATTATTTTAAATAATTAAAATAGGAATGAATCGTTAATAAAAATAATTATTAAAGTGTAAGAAGGATTTTCAATATATATATATATATATATATATATATATACGAGGATTATTTGGAAAGTCCGAATTTATCTCATTCCAAATAATTAAACGACGTTTAAATATCCAAGATTGGAAGACGACGATTGAAGACCGTCAAATCTCCACATCGAATGGACGATGATGACTATTGCCTCAGAATGGCTCGCTACCATGATAAGGTAATAGTAGGAGTTGCCCGGACGTAGTGTTGATTTGTACGGGTTTGGCTTTCGCTCAGACCCAGAGCATAAGCTTATAAATGGATTGTGTGTCTGACATCGTACTCCATTATATATCATGTTATTAATCTTTTGTCGAATGTATGAATGTTTGGTGGCAGAGAATTTATTCTCTTACTTAACACCCGTTCATATATTTCGGCAAAGGATTGGTAGTACGATATGGGGTGATGATGTGGCATGCTAAGATGCAATGATCAAGGTTTCTTGTTGAAAAGCAGAACCTTGTGGGATGATCAAAGCATAGCCTGTTTAGGCATAGCTTTGTGTATAGTGTGACTTCGCGAGCCTCACACACCGGCGGAGTCTAAAACGGGAGAAGGGAACGCAGGGAGAGCAGCACGTTTCTTTCTAGCTAGAGTGATGTCAGGGACCTACCAGCGCTGATATTTACTTATGTGGATGATGGATGACGAGGCCTCGGGTAGGTCCTACAGGACCGGGAAACGTGTGTTCAGGAATTGCCAATCCATAAAGCTGTATGTGTGGACCGGCCCTGCAGGATCCAAGGGTTAACTGCGGGGAATCCTGAGACATTAGCTAGAGTGTCTCGAATCGGTAAGGAGCTCCTCCCTAGCCTTGACTCATGATGGAAACTCAATTTCCAATACGCCCCATTCAGTTTTGATTGTATTACTAGTATGGAGGCATAATAGTATGAGATACTATTCTTCCTAGGATTGATATATTATGATTGAAATTATTTTTAAAACATATACACACTAATAATAATATCAAATATGTTTTTATCATACCAAGCATGTTTAATCACCATAAGGTAAAACTCTATCCTCTGGTGTGCGTTGCATTGTGTGATAGGACCTGAGACTTATGGTGATTTCATTTTTCCAAAAAGAATTGCGTTGTTTTGACGATTCACTTTAAGTTATGCACGACAATCCATTTCAATAAACCCGTTCCGCGTTAGCGGCGTGGTCCTTGGATTTGCCTTATTACTATTAGTTAAATTAGCTAAGGATTCTCACACCAGTCCCATGACTGACCCGTTGTTTGTTTCCACCTTTTCAAACTCGGGTGCCCTCTTTTACACACGGGCAGTCGAGTAGTTTGTCTACAGGTCTTTATCTCTTGAGCAGGATGCTGGATTGAAGCTTAAAGCTGTGTCCAGAGCATAGTTATCTTCCGCTGTATCTATTTTATTTCCGTTGCACTACAATGTATTAAAATATTGTAATTTATCTTCCGCTGTAATTTATCGATGTACTCTGATATTATGTACTCTGATGTAACATTATTATGATGTTTTATAAAAGTCTACTGTTGTTGTTCTGATGTATTGTATTCCCAAAGTTAACGTATGTGGATTTTGTATGGTCTTGGTCGATTTTGCGATCGATTAAGGCCGGGCGAAATGCGTGTCATTACAGCATTCGATGGATGCGATATCATCGCGCCCAGGTGATGCAATGATATCGCATCCAAGGTATGTGATGGGAGGAAAGCATGGTGTGAGGTGGAGCGTTGGCGTGCCGAGTGGGGTGATGTGAGCATCGTGGTGCAAATGACGTGGTGCGAGGGGGAATTGCATGATGCGGTGTGGCCATGTTGAACGAGGTGATGCGATCTACATAAAGCGAGCCTCGTGATGTGAGTCGAGTGATGCAAGGTTTTTTTCTTTGAGGATCTGTGAGGCTACTACTCGCTCGACCTCTCCTTGACTCGAAACTTGAACATCTTAGCGACACTTCGAGTGAGTCTTGGGTACTTTTAGGAACCAAAAAAAAAATTTGGTTAACATTTTACCCCAAAGTATGTCTTATCCTGACAGGATATGCTTTGTATTAAGAAGAAGTTATATTGGAGTGGGAAGCTTCTTGCTCGTTGAGTATCTGGCTGCGGTCGTTCTGTTGAGCGCGTTGGAAATTTTGATTTATCGATATCTTGTCTGAATATCTAATTCCTATTTACTCATTAAATCAAGCGTTACTCGTTGACTCTTGTTAATGTCGGAATTTAAACAAGTTGTGACACCCCACGTCCGTTAATATCACTCTTTATCAAAATGCATTAAGTTTCGTGAAGCGTTATAGGTAAACAGAAATATAAATATCACATGACATATATAAAATAACAACAGAATTAAAAATTTATTAAATAGAAAAGCTTTGTGGTCCAAACCCAATTACATAATAAGTCTGAAATATTGAAAACTCATTACATCAACATAAAACTTCTGTCTTGTACCAAAATCATCATCAGAGTACAATGATACAAAAAAAGAGCATAATCCCCAAAATATAGCCATAGTAGAGAAGATACGAATCAAGCAGTACATCTAAGCAGCTCCAAGCAGAATGAAAGAAGAATCATGATCAAGGTTGAGTATTCCCATCCTGAGAACCTGGGGGGGGGGAGGGGAACGGAAGAGAGAGAAGAGGAAACAAAATGGGTCAGACATAAAGTCTGGCGAGTCCAGTTGCTTTTAGCATATAAATAAGTAAAAGTATCATGGCAGGCATATAAACTTGAGAGGGAGATAACAGTGTCATAAGGCAGGGATAACAAGCTAAACAAGATAAATAGAATATAATATATATTGTGCTTCTTCAGTACTTTTCTCCACACCAATACTAGTATAACAGAACAAGATGATCCCAACAAGTAAAGATGGTAGACTTAGGTGTACTTCTAGTGAGAGGTTTTACCCCCATACAATAAAAGATTGCCCAACAGAACCGACGGGTGTTACCCCCAATGATAATAACGGGCTCCTAAACAAGCAAGACTAGATGTACGCTAATTACTACCCCCAATCAATCAACTCGCTAACTCATAGATACCCTGTGCTGGCCCCACAGTAGGATGCATCACTTCCTAAAGTGGCAACCCCGTTGTTTACAAGATGCACAACCATATCTACAGGTGTCACAACGTCTTATCATCCTCCCTAGAATCCGGACCCATGCACGCACACGACCCCATCGAAATGCACCGCCCAAACCGTCCCTTAGATGGACCTCTTACAACCAACTCAGTAAGCATGCCCTGACCCCGACCTAGTTCGGGGTTCTCCGTTTGATACCAAGATAAGTTACTGACTGATATGGGTCCCACACATCGGATGATACAAGCTTCCCCTAGGCTTGCATCCCCACTACTAGGATTTCAACAGGTTATGCCTACCAGTTTAATAAGATTGCATAACCCCAAAAGGTTAAGTTTGTTGGGTTTATATATATAACCCGTCCCCACATATTTAATAAGATTAACTTAACCTTCCCACTGATTCAAGCAAGATTACTTGACCCCTTCTTAAGTTGATAGGTTCATTCACCGATTCAAACAGGTTAAGTATTACAAGTTTATTACCATTCATTCATTTATGGTTATTAATGCATTAGACCTCTCACATTTAGTCTACCGCTTTTGGATGTTGAATATGCCGGTTGGGTCCGGGAAAACTTCTACCACAAGTCAGACTTAACCTCGTGTCTTAGCACCGTTATGTGTACATTTATGCACTCGACCACTCACATTAGATTAACCACTAGTGGACGCTGGATTTGCCGGGCGGTTCTGGGCAGGCTTCTACCACAAGTGTAATTTAACCTCGTGTCTACGCACAGTTACAGTTTCTAGTTATTGTAAATCTAGGCATGTTCATTACTAACCGATTTTCATGTTTATTATGCCTCAAATCCCTGTCTGATTCATGATACAAGTTATGCCCCAGATTAAGGTTTTAGATCAAGGTATAGGTTATGCCCCCAAATCCCAATCATGGTTTACAACATAAGTTATGGCCCAATTTATCTTTCCCAACCATTTCCAATTTTGTGCGCTCGCGTATTTCAGCGATAGGTCTAGGCTCGAAGGTAGCCTGACTATAAAAACAAAAAGGGAAAGGGGAGAGAAGAGAACAAGAATAGGCATAGTAAATAAAACTGGGATATGATGATAGAATTGGTCATACTAACAGAATAGGCATACATTGACATGATTAGGCAAACTAACATAATAGACATACGGTGACATGATTAGGAAAACTAACAGAATTAGGATATCATGAACATGTATATGAGAACTAAGCAGTAAATTAGGTATACAAGTAATGGAAGATCTATTATGATTCAGGTTACTTACAGGCATAGGCTTTGATCCAAACTTATAAACATGTCAAGATTACTTTTTAGGTGTTTATATCTAAAAGCAACATAGACTCACTGTGACTGGATCTAAAGAATAGAGGATTGATTGTAGCATAGATCCTTGAATACGTATAACTTGTTGTTAAAGAAGAATATGCTAGTTCAAACTGATTTGGCGCAGCACCTCGTTGTCTCCATTGTTTTTGGTGAATAAAAACAATGAGAATGAGGTCCTATATATAGCCTAAGTTCAATGAATCATGCTCACAAACGTTTCCAGGTTCTAGACAGGAATCTGCCCAGATCTCGGTGGGGTCGACCCCGGGGTCGACATAGGGGTCGACTCCCCCATTGAGCGGTCGACCCATGGGTCGACACCTAACGGGCCTATTTCCTGCTTCCCCGCCTTGCTGTCTGTTTTTGAATTATTTTGAAATGTTTGATTGGTTTGTATATATATAATTCTCTTGTGCGTATACAAACTTCTAGGCTTAATGACTTCTTCATATGATGTCCGTTTTACGCAAACTCGGAGTCTATCTTAAGCAAAATTCTGAGACGAATGCAATGGCGCAATCAATTTTACTTAATTACCATTACTAAATTAAGTATTCCTTAGTTTATCATTATAGTGTTCTTTAAAATTACAGGGTGTTACATGCTCCCCTGCTTAAAGGATTTCGTCCCCGAAATCTCTAAGTTAAGAAGAATGTAAATCCTAACATCCATCATCCATTTACTCATCCACCAATCACAGGCATCCATTTTCCTTAAAAGATTTCTAATGCTTATATGAACATATGCAAAGGTGTGTGTATATGTCCCTATACAAATGCAAAAGGTCAGACGGTCTACTGATTCGGTTGACCTCCTTAATGCAATGTATGTTAGTACCATGAAACCAACATGTATGCAATTAATCCTACTATAACATGTAAGTTCTATATGTGTGCACCATCATTCATCCAAATGCAACATCCACATGATGATACACCTGTTGAAAACAGGAATTTTGATTAATGTCAACAAAGAGAAGAGTAGTGGAAATCATCTCTTGGAGATAAGGTGTTATATATATATGTATGCATGTATGTATATATACACACACACATACACGTATTGAGTCATGTTAGAATTATGCTAAAATCTATCCTCAAGTATAACATAAATATACAAAACAAGGTATATATGTGTGTGTGTGTGTATATATGTATTATAAGGCTTTAAAAAGCCATGACTGTATAGAATTAGCTGTCCTAGTTGATTGGTAGAAATATCACTAGTCGAATGGTAAGTATGTTTTTGTACATTACAACTAGTTTTAAAAGGTTTTTAATCCAAAAGTTTTACAGTATAATTTAATCAGTCGACTGATGGTTTTTAGAACAGTCGACTGATTCGAAACAGAAGCCTTTTTTATGAAGAGTCACCTTCTTTCATAAAGAGATTTCTCTTCAATTACGAATGGAAATGGATGCAACTTTTTTGTTGAAATCTTTCATGAAGAAATGCTACTCCTCTACTATTATATAAGCAACACAAACATGTTTTTCAAACTACTGATTTTCATTCTATTCTCTCTATTTTCTGATTTTCACTTCCATATTCATTGCAAGCTAGAGCTCTCTCAAATTCAAGTTACTTGTTGAATCTTTGATATCATTTCACATGTCTTAATTCGACAAGCAACAAGCTTCCTTCAATATTCACAAATATATCAAATACATGAGGATAAGGTTATAGGTAGGGTGTACTTTATCGTGACTATTCCGTGTTGATTAAAGAAGACATTATAGAGTCAAAACACTTGTAAATTGTGAAGTCCTATGTGAGTGCTCAGTTGTGGACATCCTTGTTGGTGCTCAGGTGTATTGTGACCTATTCCTCTGGGTTAAGAGAGGGCGCGATAGTGAATTCCGAAGAGGAGCTTCGGGACTGGATGTAGGATGGGAAGTCCAAACTAGTATAAAATTCCTAGTGTCTTTACTTACTGCACTTTACTTTTTATTTGTGATATATCTCTATAGCTTAGATTTTACCTATGTAACTATTGTAGTTTACTAGTTAGTTTGTTATATATCATTCCGCTATATCCATATAAAGATCTTTCTTAAGTCATATACACCGACTTTTCAATTGGTATCAGAGCAAGGTCATCATTTCACCATAAAACCATTATCTGATACATAGTTAACATAGATAACAACACTAGTACATGCAATAATACTGGATATACTGAAGGCCAATCCACTGCAAGACCACCCTTTTTTAATGGCATGAACTATAGCTATTAGGCTACATAAATGAGGATATATATATATATATATATATATATATATATATATATATAAGCAAATAGTTTTGATGCTTGGAACATCACACAAAAAGACTATACACAACCTACTACTCTATATACTGAATGGTCTACAAATGAAAAAGCAGAGGCTACCGCCAATGCTAAAGCCATGAATATGTTGCATTGTGCCTTGGATAAAAAGGAGTTTAACCGGGTTTGTATGTGCAACACAACATATGAAATCTGGAGAACACTCAAAGTTACTCATGAAGGAACTAACAAGGTCAAACAAAGGAAGATATCCATGCTTAAAAATCAGTTTCAAAATTTTAAGATGAACAAGAATGAGTCCATAAATGACATGTATTCACGTTTTCAAAACATTTATCATTCTTTATTAGGATTAGGAGTAAAGTACTCTGATTTTGATATAGTTTCAAAAAATTTAAACTCTGTAACGAATGAACGTGAAAGAAAGGTATTAGCTATCGAAGAAGCTAATGATCTCTCTGCCATGAAACCCAAAGAGTTAATCGGTAATCTCATGTCCTATGAAGTAAATTTGCAGGCAAAGAAAGCACATGTACAAGACAAGAAAAAATTAGTTTTCCATGCCGAGAAAGAAGATTCAGATTCAGACGAAGAGGATATTGCTTTTTTCGCAAAGAATTTCAGAAAGTTTTGGAAATATAGAAAAGGCCAAAGCAAGAATGTGAAAATGAGTATATCAAAAGAGCCTGACCCAGCACTAGTGGAATGCTTTAATTGTCACAAAACTAGACATTATCAAAATAATTGTCTAGAATTGAAGAAGAATCGCAACAAAAAGGAAAAAACAAAAAGGCAAGCATTCTCAGTCACTTGGGATAATTCTGATTCATCATCTTCTGATAGTGACAGCGATAGTGACAACGAGCAAGCAAATGTATGCTTCATGGTGAAGGATACCGAGGTTAGTGAATTTACTTATGATGAATTAATTGAAATTAATACGGAAGTTTTGGAATCTAGAAATAATTTTAAAAGAAAATATAAACAAGCCAATGAAGATAGAAAAAGAGCAGAATTTGAAAGAGACTTATTAAAAGATGAAAAGGAGATTTTAGAAGATGAGATTAGAAAATTACAAGAATCTCTTTCAGTAGCAAATTCTCATATTTCTATGCTGAGTCAAGAAATCGAGACACAAAAGAATAAAAATGATTTATTAGCTTCTGAGAATCATGATTTGAATAATAAGATTAAAATTATAGAATTAGAAAATTCAAGTTTAAAAGTTAAACTGGAAAGTATTTCTAAAAATGTTAGCAATTTTAATAGAGGCAGAGAGAATTTATCTAAAATACTAGAAAATTCTCAACCAGTTTATGGTAAAAAGGGACTAAGATATGGTCAAAAAGTTAAACAGAAATCTAGTTCTAAGAAATCTAATATTAAACCGGTAATTCCTAGTAGTAAATTAAATATTTCTACTACGAAAACCTACTCGGGAAATATTAGTATATGGATTCCAAAAACCAATAATGTTCTTATTAAAAATAAATATATTAAGAAGTTTTTAGATTCTGTTCATAATAATGATAATTATATTTTCAAAAAGGATCTTGAACCCTCCTGGGTTTGGCTTCCAAAGATTTAACCCTTAGGACCCTAATGGACGAAGTGGGTACCAATAAAATTCTAAATTATTTTTTGTAGGTCCCACTCAACAAAAATAGAGGAAAATGGATACTCTATAGTGGTTGCTCAAAACATATGACAGGAGATAAAGAAATGTTAACAAACATCACTTATTCAAAAGGAGGAACTGTCACATTTAGAGATAATTCCAAAGGACATATCATCGGTAAAGTCAATATGAGCAATTACGGTATATCTAATTCACCTTTCATTTCTGATATTTTATTAGTTAAAAACTTAAATCATTAGTGTTAGCCAATTATGTGATAAAGGTTTTAGAATATCATTCTTTGAAAATAAATGTAGTATTTTAGATTCAAATCAAAATTTTATTTTTAAAGGAAATCGAGATAAAAATATTTATATTTTGAATTTGGCAGTTAATAATAATCCAAGTATGAGCTTATTAGCCAAAGACAATGATCCTTGGTTATGGCACAAACGATTTCGTCATATTAATTTTAAAACAATAAACAAGATTTCTAAAAATGAACTTGAAAGAGGATTACGCAAAATAAAATTCAAAACTGAAAATTTGTGCGATGTGTGTCAACTTGGAAAATTAACCAAATCTTCTTTTAAATCTAAAAGGTTATATCAACATTACAACCACTTGAATTACTGCACACGGATTTATTCGAACCAACTCAAGTTCAGTCCATAAATCATAGTAGATATGTGTTTGTAATTATTGATGATTTTTCAAGATATACTTGGACCATATTTTTGAAGAATAAAAGCGATACTTTTGAAATCTTTAAAACTTTTGTCAAAAAAATTCAAAACTTAACTGATTTAAAAATAAAGAATATACGAAGTGGTCATGGAGGAGAATTTGAGAATGATAAATTTGATTTATTTTCTCAAAAGAAAGGATTTTTTCATAATTTCTCTTTTCCTAGAACTCCACAACAAAATGGAGTTGTAGAGCGTAAAAATAGAACTTTGCAAGAATGTGCCAGAACATTATTAAATGGAAGTACACTTCAAAAGCATTTTTGGGCTGAAGCAGTTGCAATGGCTTGTTATGTTTTGATTCGTGTCTCTATTCGACCTCTTACTAAAAACACTCCATATGAGATTTTTACTGATAGAAAACCAAATATATCTTATTTCAAAGTTTTTTGTTTCAAAATACTTCATTTTAATACAAAAGATCAACTTGGAAAATTTGATTCAAAATCTGATGAAGGAATATTCTTGGGATATTCTGAGCGTACCAAGGCTTATCGTTTCTATAATAAGAGAACAAAAAAAAAAAATAGAAGAATCACTTCATGTTTCATTTGACGAAAACTTTATTCAAAATTCCTTAAATACAAATATTGTAACAAATAATTCTTCTCAAGATGATGATTTTATAATATATAGAGAAGATGTAAATGTTATTCAAAATAACATAGAGAATAATACTATAGAAATGCATAATAATGTTGGTAATCAAAATATTCCTGTTAATGAAGTTAGATCTCCACCAAGGATATTACGAGATCATCTAACTCAAAATGTTATAGGAGAAATAACTTCAAACGTAAGAACAAGAAGTAAACTTAATTTAGTAAGTAATGTAGCCTTCTTATCAAATATCGGACCCAAAAACCCTAAAGAAGCATCTACAGATGAAATTTGGATAATTGCAATGCAAGAAGAATTAAATCAATTTGAATGTAGTGAAGTCTAGGAATTAGTTCCAAGACCAACCGATCAAACTGTTGTTGGAACAAAATGGGTTTACAAAAATAAAGCAAATCAATTGGGTAATATTACTAGAAATAAAGCTAAACTTGTTGCAAAAGGTTATAATCAAGAAGAAGGCATAGATTATTAAGAAACTTTTGCTCCAGTCACACGACTAGAAGCAATCCGAATTCTTTTAGCATACGCTTGTCATCATAACTTTAAATTATATCATATGGATGTTAAAAGTGCTTTCTTAAATGGTTATACTAAAGAACGAGTATATGTTGAACAACCTCCGTTGTTTGCTCATGAAAAATTTCCTGATCAAGTTTTCAAATTGAAAAAATCATTATATGGTTTGAAACAAGCACCTTGTGCTTGATACGTACGTCTCAAAAACTATTTATTAGATTCAGGATTTCAAATTGGAAAGGTAGATCAAACACTTTTTATTAATAAAGCTAATAAAGATATTCTAATAGTGCAAATATATGTAGAAGGCATTATCTTTGGATTAACGAATGATCAATTATGTCAAGAATTTTCAAAAATAACGACCAGTGAATTTGAAATGTCGCACATGGGAGAACTATCTTACTTTCTAGGTTTGTAAATTTAGCAATTATCAGATGGAATTTTCATTAATCAAGAAAAATATTGTACTAATTTAATAAAATGTTTTGGAATGGAAAACACATCAAGTAAACCTACACCAATGAGCATGACGACACACTTAGATAAAGATGAAAATGGTAAGTGTGTCAATCAAAAGTTATATCGAAGCATGATAGGTTCATTTTTGTATTTAACTGCTAGTAGACTGGATATTATGATGAGTGTTTGCTTATGTGCTCGTTTTCAAGCTAATCCAAAAGAATCACATTTAAGGGCAGTAAAACGCATATTACGTTATCTTAGCAGTACCAAAGATTTTGGACTTTTCTTTTCGAAAGATTGTTCCTTCGAATTAGTTTCATATAGTGATGTTGATTTTGGAGGATCACAGATGGATCGTAAAATTACAAGTGGAACTTGTTACTTTCTCGGTAAATCACTTATATCTTGGTTCAGCAAGAAAAAAAATTGGTTTCACTATCAACATGTGAAGCTGAATATATATCTACTGCACTAGCTTGTGCTCAAGTAATATATATGCAGCAAACACTACAAGATTTTAACGTAAACTTATCTAATTCCACAATTTATTGCGATAATACAAGCGCGATTAATTTATCTAAAAATCCGATAAACCAGTCTAGAACTAAACACATTGATATAAGACATCATTTCTTAAGAAACAATATTGAAAAACAAATCATCAATTTAGAGTTTGTAAACTCAGAAAATCAAATTGCTGACATCTTTACTAAACCCCTTTTAGAGAATTCTTTCATAAGACTTCGACGAGAATTAGGAATTATGTCTATCAAAGATCTCTGAAAGATTATTCGATTACTTTGTGATTATAGTGTTTAAATACTTTTTAATCGATGACAAAGGGGGAGAGTTATATTTTCTATGACTACAATAATGGATCTATTTATAGTTATATTTTCTATGCTCATAATGATGAATCTATTTATGGAAAATATATGCGCTAACATTTTGTTGCAGGAATCAATACGGTAAGTTTATAGATTTATGAACTAACAAAATGTTGCGAAGATTCAGGGGCAGCCAAATACTCAGGGGGAGAAATTCACGTATGTTGTCATCAATCAAAAAGGGGGAGAATGTTGAAAACAAGAATTTTAATTAATGTCAATAAAGAGAAGAGAAATGAAAATCATGTCATGGAGATAAGGTTATATATATACACACACACATATTGACTCGTGTTAGAATTATGTTAAAATTTATCCTCAAGTATAACACGAATATACAAAACAAGGTATATATATTATAAGGCTTTAAAAAGCCATGACTATACAGAATTAGCTGTACAAGTCGACTGGTGGAAATATGACCAGTCGACTGGTAAGCATGTTTCTGTACATAATGTCTAGTTTTAAAAGGTTTTAAATCCAAACATTTTACAGTATGATTCAATCGGTCGACTGATGGTTTTTAGACCAGTTGACCGATTCGAAACAGAAGCCTTTTTTATGAAGAGTCGCCTTCTTTCATGAAGAGATCTCTCTTCAATTACGAATGGAAATGGATGCAACTTTTTGTTGAAGCTTTCATGAAGAAATGCTACTCTTCCACTCTTATATAAGCAACATAAACATGTTTTTCAAATTACCGATTTTCATTTTATTCTCTCTATTTTCTGATTTTCACTTCCAGATTCATTGAAATCTAAAGCTTTCTCAAATTTTAGTTACTTGTTTAATCTTTGATATCATTTCACATCTCTTGATTCGACGAGCAACAAACTTCCTTCAATCTTCACAAATATATCAAATACTGGAGGATAATATTATAGGAGGGGTGTACTTCATCGTGACTATTCCATATTGATTATAGAACACATTCAAGAGTCAAAACACTTGTAAATTGTGAAGTTCTGTGTGAGTGCTCAGGCGTGGACATCCTTGTTGGTGCTCGGGTGTATTGTGACCTATTCCTCCCGGTTAAGAGAGGGCGTGATATTGAATTCCAAAAAGGAGCTTTGGGACTGGACGTAGGACGGAAAGTCTGAACCAGTATAAAATTCCTGGTGTCTTTACTTACTACACTTTACTTTTATTTGTGATATATCTCTATAGCTTAGTTTTTACATGCATAACTATTGTAGTTTACTAGTTAGTTTGTTATATATCATACCGCTTTATCCATATAAAGATCCTGCTTAAGTCATATACAATGACTTTTCAACACCTACTTGCGTCTATTAAAAGAAGAAAAATATGCACATGCACCCATATGCAGTATGAGTGTGATTGAGCCGATCTAGTCCCTAATGTGTGTGTATATCTATCCACAAGCAACGACTAGCAAACACTTGCATCCACTTGCATCCATCAAACATATCATGCTTCAAACTCATGTTTATATCCATGGGTTCCCTATCTAAAGGTCAAAGATTCGATCGACATGATATATTTAAACGATAGAAATAAGTACGAATAAAAGATTTGGAAAAGAAGTTAAGGGCCTACCCTTGAAAAGAAAAGGGTACGAAACACGAATCTTGTCTTCAGTCTCCCAAGTTGCATTCTCGGGGTCTTCTCCCCATTGAACTTTCATCAATTTGACCTCTTGGTTGAGTAATTTCTTAACCTCTGATCCAAGAATACGGGTTGGAACTTGTCTAACTGTCGCCTCCCATTCCACCTCTACTTCCTCAAGCATACTTGGCTCAACTAATTATGTGGTATCATGCAAGCACTTCCGTAAATGAGAAACATAGAAAACATCATGAACATCGGACAGTCTCTCTGATAGCTTTACTCTATAGGCCATTTGGCCGATCCTTTCTGTTATGGGAAATGGCCTTACAAATCTTGGTGCCAAATTCCCTACAGATCCAAAATGAACCACATTCCTCAAAGGTGGTACCTTGATGAAAACCATTTCTCCTACCTCAAACTCAATATCAGTCCTTCTCCTATCTACATAGGACTTCTGCCTGTCCTGAGCTGTCTTCATGTGTTTGCGAATAAGATCAATCTTCTCTGAAGTTTCCCTAATCATCTCAAGTCCAAGTAGATGCCTTTATGTAGATTCCCACCAACAAATCGGTGATCTATAGGGTTGTTTGTACAATGCTTAGAAGGGTGCCATGCCAATACTAGCCTAATAATTGTTATTGTAGGCGAACTCTACTAAAGGAAGATGCTCTTCCCAAGTCCCTCCGAAGTCTAGGATACATAGTCTTAAAAGATCCTCAAGAAATCTATTCACCCTTTCCGTCTATCCATTGGTCTGAGGGTGATAAGCGGTGCTCAAACATGAATGTGTACCTAATGCCTCTTGCAAGCTCCTTCAAAACTCATTGGTGAATATGGGGTCACGATCACTCACAATACTGGAAGGTACTCCATGTTGAATGACTATCTTATGAAGATAAACTACGACCAACCATGCTGCTATCCTCTTACTCTTAACAGGAATGAAATGAGCGCTCTTAGTAAGCCTGTCAACTATAACCCAAATACCGGTGTTGCCTTTCCTCGACCTATGCAAACCATTAATGAAATCCATAGAGACACTCTCCCACTTCCACTATGGGACTTCCAAAGGATGAAGAAAACCACCGGGCTTACTTTGCTCAGCTTTGACTTGCTGGCCAATCAAACATCGAGAAACAAATACTGCTACATCTTTCTTCATCCCAGCCCAAAAGAAAACCCTCTTCATATCCTTATACCTCTTATCACCGCCAGGATGAATAGTCATCTTAGAATGATGGGCTTCCTCAAGGACTGTCTTCAACAAACTCCCAATTCGAGGAACACAGAGCCTTCCATCTCGTCATAACCACCCTCTACCATCCGTGGAATATCCACTGAGGTGACTAGAAGTCTCCCCTCTACTGAGCCTATCCAAGATATATGTTATCCATGGGTCTTCTTGCTGCGAAGTTCCTATCTAGTTCAACAGAGTAGGTTGTACCTCTAATGATGCCAATAAACCAGGTGAAAACTCGATGGAGGGCCTAAAATAAAAAGTCGATATAAACTCCAAGTTCTTCCTCTCCACAAATAGAGGACTCAAGGTCGTCCTCTGCCTGCTCTATGCGTCTCCCACTACATTACCCTTTCCAGGGGTATAAGCAATCTCAAAGTCATAGGAGGCTAGGAACTCCATCCATCTTTGTTGCCTTAAATTGAGATCCTTCTGCAAGAACAAGTACTTGAGAGATTTATGATCGGTGTACAACTCGAACTTCTCTTCTAGTAAATAATGGCGCCAAGTCTTAAGCGCGAATACTATGGCAGCTAACTCTAAGTCATGGGCAGGGTAGTTCTTCTCATGATCTCTTAACTGTGTACCTCCATAAATACCACCCTTCATTCTTGCATCAGAACCGCACCAACCCCTGTACCACAAGCATCAGTTTATATTGTGGACACTTTGTTCCCATCAGGCAAAGCCAAGACTGGGGATGTTGTCAGAGCCCTCTTCAATCGCTGGAAAGCATCCTCACAGTCTATACCCCATGAAAATGTCAGATTCTTCTTTGTCAGTCTGGTGAGTGGGGATGGTATCTTTGCAAAGTCCTTAATGAACTTCCTATAATAGCCCGCTAATCTAAGAAAACTCCTCACCTCTGTTGCATTCTTTGGGATCTGCCAATCTTGAACTGCAACTACCTTCACGGGGTCTACTGTTATCCCATCTTTAGAGACAACAAGCCCTAGAAATCTCACTTCTTTTCTCTAAAATTGACATTTCGAGAATTTCACCTTAAGCTGGTGTGCACATAGAGTTTTCAAAACCTCCCTTAAATGTAGGGCATGCTCTTCGTCATTATTCGAGAAAATCAATATGTCATCAACAAAGACCATAACAAACTTATTTAGAAACTCTCGAAACACCCTACTCATCAGATCAACAAAATAGGCAGGTGCATTTGTCAACCTAAAAAGGGATGACGAGCCACTCGAAGAAACTATCTGGAGTTCTAAAAGCGGTCTTGTCTATACTATCCTCGACCACCCTCAACTGATGAAACCCCGTGGCCAAGTCTAACTGAGAGGAAATAGATGCACCTACAAACTGGTCAAACAGATCATCTATCCTCGGAAGTGGGTGCCTATTCTTCTTTGTGTGTTTATTCAACTCTCTATAATCCACACATAACCAAAGAAAACCATCCACCTTAGTGGCGAATACTACTAGAGCACCTCATTCAAATATGCTTCGCCTAATAAACCCTTTCTCAAGTAGCTCCCCAACTTGGTTGCTGAGCTCCCTCCTTTCTCTTGGAGTCATATGGCACACAAGCAATGCAACTGGCTTTGCATTGTCCACCAAGTATATACGGAAATCAATCTCGCGCCTTGGAGGTAATCCCAAACTTCCTCAAAAACTTTAAGATACTAACAGACTGCTGGTACAAATCGTAGATCATCGATAGATACATCAAGCAACTTTAGGAAACTAAGCATGACAGACCCTTTAAGGTCATAATAAATCTCAAGGGTCCTCCCATTGCAAGTCTAAAGTCTAGTGGCCCTCCTCTCACAATCTAGAATGGCACCATAAATGGCTAGCCAATCCATCCTTAGAATCAAACCATAGCCCATGAAATCAAGCACATATGCGTCGCATTCAAACTCGACACCCAACACAGATATTCTCAAACCCCGACAAATCATAGATAAATGAGTCATACCAACAATGGGGTTTGAGACAAAAACGACATCCAAAACCATACTAGTACTAAGGTGCAGAGACTCAACCATAGAATCAGATATAAAAGAATGCGAAGCGCCAGAATCAAGAAGAGTTCTAACAAGATGATTGGAAAGAGAAATCCAACCTTCAACAGAAACTTTCCTACCTCTATCTGGTGCACTGGCCACGAGAGCATGCACCTGCCCTCCAAAAGATCCAGCCCTTTAGCCCTGTCCTTGCTTCTTCGGGCAATCCTTAACAAGATGTCCGACCTCTCCATATTGGAAACAAGCATTCTTCCTTTTCTTGCAATCCTTGATCAAATGACCCTTGCGTCCACAATTATGACATTTCCTCTTATCTCGAGCTTTCTGTTCTTTCCACCCTTCTTTTGTTGTTGTTGTTGTTCTTTCTTGGGCCACACTTTCTTATTTTGTGTTTCCTTAACCTTAGCCTCTTTCTTTTCACCTTTATCTTCTTCATGCATCAATGCCATATCAACGAGTTTCTCAAAAGTTGCTCCCATTGGATATGAGACATAGCCAACCCATGGAGGGGTTCATTCAATCCTCTAGCAAACCTCACAGCTTTCTTGTGCGGGGTATTTACTAGCTCCAAACCAAACCTTGCCAATTGATTAAACTTATTAACATACTCTCTAATGGACATGCTTCCTTGCATAAGCACCAAAAACCTTTCCATTTGCATACTTTGCTTGGCTTGAAAAAGAAGCTTCATCTCGAATCTCTATCGGAAATCATCCCAAGTCTTGACTGGACGTCCTGCATGTGTTACTTCCCTCCAAAACGAGGCCTCATCCTTCAGCTGCCAAACGACTAAATGGATCTTCCTACAATCGTTAACTTCGAAAATTCCAAACAAATCCTTCGTCTTTTTAAGACAATTCCTTGCTTCTACAAAAGTTTAATTCCTAGGAATGGCTTTCTGCCCATAGCAAAGAAATCCTTGCATATCTTAGAGAAATTATCAGCACGCAGAGGAGGAGAGGAGTAGGAGGAGGAACAACGATTGCAGCTGGCGGAGGTGCGTCTACTTGGCCTTCGGTAATTGTCATAGCCTCCAGATACCTACAAAACCAAACTAGTATCTGAATGCCCTCATAAATATTAGGTTCCCCAAACATGCTAAAAAGAAAAGGAAAGAGGGATTGAAATAGAGAATCGAAAGATATTTCTTATGGCTTTAGGGAATATGTTTCTCAAAACAAAGTTTTCTTTTGAAAATGCTTTCATTTAAAAACCTTTTTGAAAATAATTTTCAAAATCTTTTATCCAACCTAGTAACCTTCATCTCTGATAATAAATGTGACACCCCACATCTGTTAATGTCACTCTTTATCAGAATGCATTAAGTTTTGTGAAGTGTTATAGGTAAACAGAAACAGAAAGATCACAAGACAGATATAAAATAACAACAGAATTAAAAATTTATTAAATAGAAAAGCTTCGTGGTCCAAACCAAATTAGATAATAAGTCCGAAATACTAAAAACTCATTACATCAACGTAAAACTTCTGTTTTATACCAAAATCACCATCAGAGTACAATAATACATAAAAGAGCATAATCCCCAAAATATAACCATAGTAGAGAAGATAAGAAATCAAGCAGTACATCTAACAAGCTCTAAGAAGACTGAAAGAAGAATCCTGATGAAGCTTGAGTATTCCTACCCTGAGAACCATGGAGGGGGAAACGGAAGAGTGAGAAGTGGAAACAAAATGGGTCAGACATAAAGTCTGGCGAGTCTAGTTACTTTTAGCATATAAATAAGTAAAAGCATCATGACAGGCATATAAACTGGAGAGAGAGACAACAGTGTCATAAGGCAGGGATAACAAGGTAAACAGGATAAACAGAATATAATATATATTGCGATTCCCTAGTACTTTTCTCTGCACTAATACTAGTATAACAGAACAAGTTGATCATAACAAGTACAAGATGGTAGACTTAGGTGTACTTCAAGTGAGAGGCTTTACTCCATACAATAACAGCCAGCCCAACAGAACTGACGGGTTTTACCCCTAACGATAATAACGGGCTCCTAAACAAGCAAGACTAAATGAACCCTAATTACTACACCAAATCGATCGGCTTCCTAACTAGATATCCTATGTTGGCCCCATAGTAGGATGTATCACTTCCTAAAGTGGCAACCTAGTTGTTTACAAGATGCACAACCATATCTACAGGTGTCACGGCGTCTTACCATCCTCCCTGGAATCCGAACCCGTGCACGCACATAACCCCTTCGGAATGTGCTGCCCACACCGTCCCTTAGATGTACCTCTTACAACCAATTCAGTAAGTATGCCCTAACCATGGCCTAGTTCGGTGTTCTCCGTTTGATACTAAGATAGGTTACTGACTAATACGGGTCCCATACACCGGATGATATAAGCTTCCCCCAGGCTTGCATCCCCACTACTAGGATTTCAACTGGTTATGCCTACAAGTCAACAAGATTGCATAACCCCAACAGGTTTGTCGGGTTTATATATAATCCATCCCTACATATTTAACAAGATTAACTTAACCCTCCCATTGATTCAAGCAAGATTACTTAACTCCTACTTAAGTTGACAGGTTCATTCACCGATTCAAATAGGTTAAGTATTACAAGTTTATTACCATCCATTCATTTATTGTTATTAACGCGGTAGACTTCTCACATTAAGTCTACCACTTATGGATGCTGGATACGTCGGTTGGGTCCGAGCAGACTTCTACCACAAGTCGGACTTAACCTCGTGTCTTAGCACTGTTATGTGTACATTTATGCACTCGACCCCTCACATTAGATTAACCACTTGTGGACGTTGGATTTGTTGGGCGGTTCCAGGCTGGCTTCTACCACAAGTGTAATATAACCTCGTGTCTACGTGCGGTTACAGTTTCTAGTTACTGTAAATCTAGGAATGTTCATTACTAACCAATTTTCATGTTTATTATGCCCCAAATCCCGGTCTGATTCACGATACAAGTTATGCCCCAAATTAAGGTTTTAGACCAAGGTATAAATTATGCCCCCAAATCCCAATCATGATTTACAACAAAAGTTATGACCCAATTTATCTTTCCCAACCATTCCCAATTTTGTGCGCTCGCATATTTCAGCGATAGGCCTATGTTCGAAGGTAGCCTAGCTATAAAAAAAGGGAAAGAGGGAGAGAAGAGAACAAGAATAAGCATATTAAATAAAATTGGCATATGATGGTAGAATTGGTCATACTAACATAATAGGCATAAAGTGACGTGATTAGGCTAACTAACAGAATAGGCATACAATGACATGATTAGGCAAATTAACAAAATATGGATATCATGAACAGGCATATAAGAACTAAGCAGTAAATTAGTTATACAAGTAATGGCAGATCTGTTATGATTTAGGTTACTAATAGGCATAGGCTTAGATCCAAACTTATAAACATGTCAAGATTACTGTTTAGGTGTTTATATCTAAGAGCAACATAAACTCATTGTGATCGGACCTAAAGAACAGAGGGCTAATAGTAGATGTTGTAGCATAGATCCTTGAATACGTATAACTTATTGTTGAAGAAGAATACGCTAGTTCAAACTGAGTTGGGGCAGCACCATGTTGTCTCCATTGTTTTTGGTGAATAAAAACAATGAGAATGAAGTCCTATATATAGTCTAAGGTCAATGAATCATGCTTAGAAATACGTCCAGGTTCCAGGCAGGAATCTTCCCAGATCTCGGTGGGGTCAACCCTGGGGTCGACATAAGGGTCGACACCCCCATTGAGCGGTCGACCCATGGGTCGACACCCATGGGGAACGGGGTAGACCCCTAACGGGCCGATTTCCCGCTTCCCCACCTCGCTGTTTATTTTTGAATTATTTTGAAACGTTTGATTGGTTTGTATATATATAATTCTCTTATGCATATACAAAATTTTAGGCTTAATAACTTCTTCATACGATGTCCGTTTTATGCAAACTCGGAGTCTATTTTAAGCTGAATTCAGAGACGAACGCAATGGCACAGTCCATTTTACTTAATTTCTAATATTTAATTAAGTATTCCTTAGTTTATTGTTATAGTGTTTTTTTTAAATTACATGGTGTTACACGAGTCGTTGTTGACATAGTGTCGCATGTACGGTCACACGCTTTTGCATGGTTTGCGCGATGCGTTCATAGTTTAGAAATAAATTAAGAATAGAAAATTTGATGTAGAGGTGTGTGCGTATGAACATATGCACACACATACGTAACATGCTTATGTATATATACTCACATATATCATCATTATATATATATATATGTTACGTAGCGCATTCCCATGGTGGTGCGAAATCTTGCATCTTAGCAGGATGCGATATATCGCATCTCGGTGGGATATGAGATTTCTTATCCTTGAATGGATGCAATTTTCTTGCATCCCCGAAAGGGTGCGGTACAGGAAAAATAGACCGAGGTCCAATCCCTTTTTCTCCTCTATATAAACCGACGTCCCCTTCTCTTTCTGTGTTTTCTCGCACCTCACAACCACAACTTCGCCCTTATGAATTCGAAAACAAATGGACCAGACAGGTGGGTTTCGACTTTGGTATGGTGTGAATGCAAGCTCGGGTCTTGAGGGGCTTGGATTTGGGTTCATTGGACTCAAAATTCGAGGCCTTGAAGAGTTTGAGCACATGTTAATGACGGTGGAGGTGAAAGAAAGGAGTGGAGAAAACGTGGCGGAAGAAGAAGGGTAGAGGGTGCAATACCCCCTTTTGGTAGCGGCTCACATCACGTGATGCAGGATCTCGCATTCTGGAGATGCGACTTTGAATCATACGGATGATGCGAGGCTTCGCATCACGATGGATGCGAGATCTCACATCGGGGTGATGTGAAGTCTTTGCATCCGAGTGATTTCACATCACTTTTGTGATGCGATTTCACATCACTTTTGTGATGCAAGATCTTGCATCTAGATGGATGCGAACTCACATCCAAGTGATGCAATTTTGCATCACTCTGTTGACGCGAGATCTTGCATCTAGATGGATGCAGGTTCACATCCGAGTGATGCGAGGTTTCATGTCCAAGTAATGCGATTTCACATCCAGGGTATGTGATTCCTTATGTTACTTGGAGGATGCGATGGCCCCAACTTTGCGTTGTTTTTGTGGCATGTTGTGATTAGATGGGGCTAGGACTTTGCACATAGTGTTTAAATCATATGACTTGGACTATGGATGTAACACCCCACCTCTGTTAAGGTCACTCACAAGGGAATGCCTTAACTTTGGTGGAGCATTTTAGTAAACAGAACAGAAACTTACAAGACAGATAAAATAGTACTTGAAAAATTTATAACTTTATTACAGCGGAAAACATAAATCAGTATGGTTACATCTTTTCAAGTCACAATATCAGAATTCAAGTACAAAATATCAGTCTTGTACAAAAGCCTTCAGAATGCGTAGTTCAAAATCATAATCCCCATAGAACGGAAGCTATACAGAGCCAAGCCATACTTTAAGCACTTCAAGCAGAAGAAATCTGGATCAGGCCAAAGTATTCCCTCCTTGGATAACCTGGGGGGAACGGAAGAAAGGAGGCGAAACAACAAGGGTCAGATAAAAAGTCTGGCAAGTCCAGTTATTTTCAGTTATGAACATATAATAATAACATGACATGAACATAAAACTGGATGAGAGATAACTGTAACAGGTATAGCAGATATAACAGAAGAACAGAATGATATAAGCTATTGCTTTACACTTCTCTGCACCAATACTAGTTTAACAGGATTAGGTGTCACCCTAATGTCTAAACTGAAACAGAAGCGGGTACAGAATGATTTAACAGAAATAGAACGCTAATAATGGGCCTTTACTACCCGATCAGAAACAGACAGAAGCAGAAACAGATTAATCCCTACGGAAACAGAATGTAGAATTAGGAGTACACTAGTAATGGGCCTTTACCACCCGAACAGACGGTACCACACAGAAACAGACAGGTGTTACCACCCAACAAAAACAGACGGTACCAACAGAAACAGATAGAACTAAGTGTACCCTAAAACCCTACCCCAAGCGATCGGCTCCCTAATACATAAATATCCTGTGTCGGCCCCACAGTAGGGTGTATCACTCCCTAAAGTGACAACCAATTGGCACAGACCTATTTACAGATGTCACAGCGTCTTACATCCTCAGAGGCAAACCGGGATCCATGCACGCACATGACCCGGTTGGAACGCACCATCAACACCCCTCGCCATTATCAGAATGAACCACTTATAATTAGTTCAATAAGCGTGCCCGGACCCTACCTACTGTTGGGTCAAAGTTTTGATACCAGAAAGGGTTACTGACTAATATGGGTCCCAAACAACAGATGACACAAGTAATTCCCCTCCTAACCTTGTGTCCCCAGACTAACAGATTTCAGATTAACTTGTTTACAAGTTCAGACATACAGAATTCAGATTTACTAGTTCATAGATTAAGAAATCAAGTTAACAGGTTTTCAGGCTAACGGATCAGATGTTCGGATTAACAGGCTTACAGATTAACTGGTTCCAGATTATCTAACTTTGTATTGGGCCTTCAGATTCACGAAACGGGTTTATCAGACTCATTGGTTCAATTGGTTTATCCTTACCCAACACGTTTTAGACATCATAATTATCTCAGATTTTCATTAATTAAATATTAATGCCCAAACCTCTCACATCAGACTGACAGTTTGCGGCTGCTGGTTAGGCCGGTTGGTTCCGGGCAGGTTTCTGTCGCAAACTGAGTCTAACCTCGGGTTTCTAGCACGTTATGACTAACTTCTCACATTAGAACCTATTGTTTGCGACCAATGGATTATGCCGGGCGGTTCCGGGAAGAATTACGCCGCAAACTCATTCTAACCTCGAGTTAGCCATGTTTATCTTTGCGGCCAATTAATTAATGATTTACCATTTATACCCACGCCTAATATACATGTCAATTATTCATAACTATAGCCAATTCAGATTACGTCAATAGCGGACTAATTATACCAACTCAACAGATATAGCAGATAACAGATTTCTCAGATTAGGTGACTTACCAGATTAAGCAAACTAGCAGATTTAGTATTTTCAACAGACTTAGCAGATGACAGATTTGGCAGATGAACAAATCTAGCAGACTAGGCAGTAGAGCAGAACTAGCAGATTAAGCAATATAACAGAACTAGCAGATTAGGCAATGTAACGCAACTAGCAAATTAGGCAAATATAACAAATTTACTCACTTCTTAAAGTTTCAAACCTTGCCTAATTATAAATCTTGCCTAAGTTCACGTGCATAAATAATAGTCTTGATTCACAATATTATCATATACCCTATGTTTGTATTAAATTTACATAGCACAGATTATGGTCATAACTTTACCATATATCATATGTTCCAAATTTTTATTAAACTTGCATTTTACATCAGATTCACATATAAATTATACCAAATATAACCGTTAATTACAATGCATGCCATATATCCAAAAATCCCTATTTAGGTGTAATCGCAATAATAGATATCCTAATTAATATAAATCTTTACACCTAAGTTCCCATATCTTCTTCTTTTTAAGTCATGAATCATTAGGCAAACTATACCCAATAATCTAAATCTTTAAATCATATCTTCTAAAAACCAGATCTTGACTTTTATATGCATTTTGTCCAAAGTCTCAAATCATATGCAATCTTACAATGGTTCCTCTCTTCTTTTATCACAGAATATGCATAGGTCTAAAACTAGTTTACAACATATGCTTAATTTTCTAATTAATTACAGATCTAAATAACATATGTTCATTTCTCTAATTAGTTACAGATCTAGATTACAACGTACACTATGCATACAACATATATAAATTACATGTTTACAGTCAAATTCATGCATCCAATCCCAAGTCATATGTCAATATATTTTATGCCTCAGATCTAAAGTCATACGTTCAATTCAGTCTTGTCAAATTTCGCATCATTCATTATTTGTCCCAAAATTTGCGTTCATACGTTAATCTCTTATGAGATTAGGCACAGGCTCGTGGTATCCTGGCTATAGAAACAGAAAGGAAGCAGAAAGGGATACAGAACAGTCACAGAAAAACAGATCTGACAGATATACAATCTCAGATTCAGATTTAAAAGCATATCAGAATTATAATTAATGTTTATAGCTGAAAATAACTGTACTTGCCTTGATTGGATTAAAGAAAGAACTTTAGCTGTTACAGAATTGTTGCAGAAGCTTTTATCTCAAATTTGAATTGAATTGCTTAGGTTGATGTTGATTAGCTTCTAGTTTTGATTCCAGCAGAGTAGCGATGCCATTTTTATTTTTACTAGAACAGAGGCAGAGAAGAAGCAGAATAGAATTGTGTGCAGAGAAGGCTGGGTTTGGGGCTGTTTAAATAGTTTTAGGCAGACGAATCTAGACAGAAAACGAGACCAGATACATCAGAACGCACCCAGGCAGAAAAGCAGATTCGGGAGGCAGGTCGACCCCCAGGTCGACACTAGGGTCGACTCTAGGGTCGACCCCCTGGGGGCAGGTCGACTC
Source organism: Allium sativum (assembly GCA_030737875.1). Taxonomy (NCBI): domain Eukaryota; kingdom Viridiplantae; phylum Streptophyta; class Magnoliopsida; order Asparagales; family Amaryllidaceae; genus Allium; species Allium sativum. The sequence goes on along the minus strand of CM060913.1, from coordinate 546,884,604 downwards.
TAGGGTCGACTCTAGGGTCGACCCCCTGGGGGTAGGTCGACTCTACGGTCGACTCCCCAGTCGACCTGGTCTGTGCTGTTTAATTTTTTTCTGAACTTTGGAAGGCCATAACTTGGTCATATGGACTCCGATTTACGAAATTTCAGACTCTATTTCGCGTATTTTTCCGAGACGAACGCAATGGCACAGCCCGTTTCCCTTGATTCTGATTTTATATTTTAATTATACTCAGATATGTAATTGTTAAGTTCACAGAAAATACGGGGTGTTTCATTCTCCTCTCCTTAAAGGATTTCGTCCCCGAAATCTTCAAGTTAAGAAGAATGTGTCCTACCATCCAATCACTCATCTACTCAGTCATCATCCACAAGCATCCATTGTCCTTAGAAATTTCTAGTGCTGTATGAACATTTGCAAAAGTGTGTGTATATGTTCCTTATCTAATGCAAAGATCAGGCGGTCTACTGATTCAGTTGATCTCCTTAATGCGAATTATGTCAGTGCCATGAGTCCAATATGTATGCAATTTTCCTATTTGATACATATCATTTCTATATGAGTGCACAACCATCCACTCATATGCAACATCCATGTGCTGATTCAACCATTATGCATCCATAAAAATTAAAAATGCTCACACATCCAAATGCAGTATGAGAGTGTTTTCGAGCCGATCTAGTGCCTAGTGTGTGTATATGCGTCCACGAGCAACCACTAGCAACCACTTGCATCCACTTGCAACCATCAAACATAACATGTCTCAAACACATGTTTACACCCATTAGGATTCCTATCTATAAGTTCGAAGATTCGATCGATAGGATACAGTCGAATGATGGAGGCGAGTACAGATAGAACAAAAACTTGGTTCCCATTAGACATGGGTCCTAAGTATCGGCCCCAAAGACCGAAACCAACATCAAATTGACACCCAGAGGATTACCTTCTTTAGACAATGTCAAAACTGGAAATCTTATCAGAAGTATTCAGATATTTACAAGCTACTGGTACAGATCAGGTCCCCTAATGACTCTTAGGAAGTTAAGCATGATAAAATCATACCCCACGAAAACTCAGAATGTATGCGTCATACTTGACGCCTAACACAGATATCCCTCAAACCCCAATCCCAAACAGATGAGCCATAACCCTTATGGGTCTGAGTCTACAGCGGAATTCAGAAATAATACTAGTATTAAAGTGCAGAGTATCGATTACAAAATCAAAATACCAGAATCAGAAAAAAATCTTAACTCCATAATCAGATAAAGAAATTAAACCTACTATAGAAATTTTCCTACTCCTATCCTAGCCACTAGCCTCAAGAGTATTCGCCTGCCCTCCTTGTCCTCGTCTCTTCGGGCAGTCCCTAGTGAAGTGTCCCATCCCCCCACAGTTGAAGCAAGCGCCCTTCCTTTTTCTGCAATCCTTGTTCAGATGAGTCGAGCTTCCACAAGTAAAGCACTTTTTCCCCTTCTTATCTTCAGTCTTCTCATCCTTCTTTTGTGTTTCCTTTTTGGGCCCCGCTTTCTTATTCTGTGGTTCTTCCTTCTTTGTCTCTTTCGGGTCCTTGTCTTCCTCGTGCAGTAGTGCCATGTCCACCAATTTCTCGTAAGTCGCTCCCATGGGTACGTGGGTCATGGCTAGGCTGTGCAGTGGCTCATTCAATCCTTTAACAAAGCGGAGGGCCTTTTTATGCTGAGTGTTGACTAAATCCAATCTGAACCTAGCTAGTTGGTTGAACTGGTTGACGTATTCCTTGACCGTCATACTTCCTTGCTTAAGAGATAAGAACTTTTCTAGTTGTAAGCTCCGTTCAGCTTGCGAGAGAAATTTTGTCTCAAACCTTGTTCTGAAATCTGTCCATGTCTCAACCGGCCTCTCGGCGTTAGTGACTTCCCACCAGTAGGAAGCTTCGTCTTTGAGCAGCCATACCGCCAACTGTACCTTCTTCCTGTCGTCCACCTCGAAGATAACGAATAGATCCTCAGTTTCTTTGAGCCAGTTCCTCGCTTCGACGAATGATTCAGTTCCCTTGAAATCCTTTACACCCATGGCCCTAAAATCTCTACAGATCTTTGAGAAAGCAATTGCACGAGGAGGGGGCGGAGGAGGAGGGGGATCATTTGCTGGACCTGCGGCGGCGGTCCTAGCCTCAAGATATTGACGAAACCAACCGGGTACATGAACACCCTCTGGTATCTCAGATGCTTCAGACATGTTGAAACGAAAAAAGGAAAGATTCAATACAAAAAGGACTGAAGGAAAGATATATGGCTCTTGGGGAATGTATTTCAAAGTAAGATTTTTTTTTTTTTGAAAATACTTCCTTTCAAAACCCTTTTTGAAAATAGTTTTTCAAAAACTTTTACCTAATCTGGTAACCTTCAGCTCTGATACCAAGTGTAACACCCCACCTCTGTTAAGGTCACTCACAAAGGGAATGCCTTAACTTTGGTGGAGCATTTTAGTAAACAGAACAGAAACTTACAAGATAGATAAAATAGTACTTGAAAAATTTATAACTTTATTACAGCGGAAAACAGAAATCAGTATGGTTACATCTTTTCAAGTCACAATATCAGAATTCAAGTACAAAATATCAGTCTTGTACAAAAGCCTTCAGAATGCGTAGTTCAAAATCATAATCCCCATAGAACGGAAGCTATACAGAGCCAAGCCATACTTTAAGCACTTCAAGCAGAAGAAATCCGGATCAGGCTAAAGTATTCCCTCCTTGGATAACCTTGGGGGGGGGGGAACGGAAGAAAGGAGGCGAAACAACAAGGGTCAGACAAAAAGTCTGGCAAGTCCAGTGATTTTCAGTTATGAACAGATAATAATAACATGACATGAACATAAAACTGGATGAGAGATAACTGTAACAGGTGTAGCAGATATAAAAGAAGAACAGAATGATATATGCTATTGCTTTACACTTCTCTGCACCAATACTAGTTTAATAGGATTAGGTGTCACCCTAATGTCTAAACTGAAACAGAAGCGGGTACAGAATGATTTAACAGAAACAGAACGCTAATAATGGGCCTTTACTACCCAATCATAAACAGATAGAAGCAGAAACAGATTAATCCCTACGGAAACAGAATGTAGAATTAGGAGTACACTAGTAATGGGCCTTTACCACCCGAACAGACGGTACCACACAGAAACAGACAGGTGTTACCACCCAATAGAAACAGACGGTACCAACAGAAACAGACAGAACTAAGTGTACCCTAAAACCCTACCCCAAGCGATCGGCTCCCTAATACATAAATATCCTATGTCGGCCCCACAGTAGGGTGTATCACTCCCTAAAGTGACAACCAATTGGCACAGACCTATTTACAGATGTCACGACATCTTACATCCTCAGAGGCAAACCGGGATCCATGCACGCACATGACCCGGTTGGAACGCACTATCAACACCCCTCGCCATTATCAGAATGAACCACTTATAATTAGTTCAGTAAGCGTGCCCGGACCCTACCTACTGTTGGGTCAAAGTTTTGATACCAGAAAGGGTTACTGACTAATATGGGTCCCAAACAACAGATGACACAAGTAATTCCCCTCCTAACCTTGTGTCCCCAGACTAACAGATATCAGATTAACTTCTTTACAAGTTCAGACATACAGAATTCAGATTTACTGGTTCATAGATTAAGAAATCAAGTTAACAGGTTTTCAGGCTAACAGATCAGATGTTCGGATTAACAGGCTTACAGATTAACTGGTTCCAGATTATCTAACTCTGTATTGGGCCTTCGGATTCACGAAACGGGTTTATCAGACTCATTGGTTCAATTGGTTTATCCTTACCCAACACGTTTTAGACATCATAATTATCTCAGATTTTCATTAATTAAATATTAATGCCCAAACCTCTCACATCAGACTGACAGTTTGCGGCTACTGGTTAGGCCGGTTGGTTCCGGGCAGGTTTCTGTCGCAAACTGAGTCTAACCTCGGGTTTCTAGCACGTTATGACTAACTTCTCACATTAGAACCTATTGTTTGCGACCACTGGATTATGCCGGGAGGTTCCGGGCAGAATTACGCCGCAAACTCATTCTAACCTCGAGTTAGCCATGTTTATCTTTGCGGCCAATTAATTAATGATTTACCATTTATACCCACGCCTAATATACATGTCAATTATTCATAACTATAGCCAATTCAGATTATGTCAATAGCGGACTAATTATACAAACTCAATAGATATAGCAGATAACAGATTTCTCAGATTAGGCGACTTAGCAGATTAAGCAAACTAGCAGATTTAGTATTTTCAACAGACTTAGCAGATGACAGATTTGGCAGATGAACAAATCTAGCAGACTAGGCAGTAGAGCAGAACTAGCAGATTAAGCAATATAACAGAACTAGCAGATTAGGCAATGTAACGCAACTAGCAAATTAGGCTAATATAACAAATTTACTCACTTCTTAAAGTTTCATACCTTGCCTAATTATAAATCTTGCCTAAGTTCACGTGCATAAATAATAGTCTTGATTCACAATATTATCATATACCCTATGTTTGTATTAAATTTACATAGCACAGATTATGGTCATAACTTTACCATATATCATATGTTCCAAATTTTTATTAAACTTGCATTTTACAGCAGATTCACATATAAATTATACCAAATATAATCGTTAATTACAATGCATACCATATATCCAAAAATCCCTATTTAGGTGTAATCGCAATAATAGATATCCTAATTAATGTAAATCTTTACACCTAAGTTCCCATATCTTCTTCTTTTTAAGTCATGAATCATTAGGCAAACTATACCCAATAATCTAAATCTTTAAATCATATCTTCTAAAAACCAGATCTTGACTTTTATATGCATTTTGTCCAAAGTCTCAAATCATATGCAATCTTACAATGGTTCCTCTCTTCTTTTATCACAGAATATGCATAGGTCTAAAACTAGTTTACAACATATGCTTATTTTTCTAATTAATTACAAATCTAAATAACATATGTTCATTTCTCTAATTAGTTACAGATCTAGATTACAACGTACACTATGCATACAACATATATAAATTACATGTTTACAGTCAAATTCATGCATCCAATCCCAAGTCATATGTCAATAAATTTTATGCCTCAGATCTAAAGTCATACGTTCAATTCAGTCTTGTAAAATTTCGCATCATTCATTATTTGTCCCAAAATTTGCGTTCATACGTTAATCTCTTATGAGATTAGGCACAGGCTCGTGGTAGCCTGGCTATAGGAACAGAAAGGAAGCAGAAAGGGATACAGAACAGTCACAGAAAAACAGATCTGACAGATATACAATCTCAAATTCAGATTCAAAAGCATATCAGAATTATAATTAATGTTTATAGAGGAAAATAACTGTACTTGCCTTGATTGGATTAAAGAAAGAACTTTAGTTGTTACAGAATTGTTACAGAAGCTTTTATCTCAAATTTGAATTGAATTGCTTAGGTTGATGTTGATTAGCTTCTAGTTTTGATTCCAGCAGAGTAGCGACGCCATTTTTATTTTTACTAGAACAGAGGAAGAGAAGAAGCAGAATAGAATTGTGTGCAGAGAAGGCTGGGTTTGGGGCTGTTTAAATAGGTTTAGGCGGACGAATCTAGACAGAAAACGAGACCAGATACATCAGAACGCACCCAGGCAGAAAAGCAGATTCGGGAGGCAGGTCGACCCCCAGGTCGACTTTAGGGTCGACTCTAGGGTCGACCCCCTGGGGTCAGGTCGACTCTAGGGTCGACCCCCTGGGGCAGGTCGACTCTAGGGTCGACTCCCCAGTCGGCCTGGTCTGTGCTGTTTAATTTTTTTTTTCTGAACTTTGGAAGGCCATAACTTGGTCATATGGACTTCGATTTACGAAATTTCGGACTCTATTTCGCGTATTTTTCCGAGACGAACGCAATGGCACAGCCCGTTTCCCTTGATTCTAATTTTATATTTTAATTATACTCAGATTTGTAATTCTTAAGTTCACAGAAAATACGGGGTGTTACAATGGACAAGGATTTGGACTTTATTTTTCTTTCCGATTCCGATCACGACGCGATCGCGACTCAGCGCGAGTTTGACAACATCGTTTGATGTCGACGATGTTTAACGTTTTTTAGGAAAACAGTGATTGTCTCCATGTCCCGAATCTATCTATTTATAATCGCATTATCACCACACTTCACTACAAGTTTGCATGTTATTTGTACCAACACAAGGGGTACAGGTTTTAAATACGATTAATGCAACTATATTGAAGTATAAATAGCAATGGAGACATGATCCAAAACACAATAACACTTGGAAGCTCTCCCAACACTCACAGTCCGAGCATGGCTCAACTAACAGTACAAGTTCTGGGGACAACAAGCATGAGACTTCTCCATAGTCCACCCCTACCCAGACTATAGATTTGCCAAAAGCACCCAACCGTGGCTTACAACAGATGGACGAGAACTCGACTGGATTGTCGTTGTCGGGGGGTGCTACTGTAGTTGAGGAGAGGCCCGAGGAGGAGGACTTAGATATTGAGACGAGTGATGCCCCCAAGGCTCCGGATGCAATGGTAGGATCCGTTATAGTCGACAATCCACCAGATCCGGGACCTTTGAGCAAGGCTTAAACTACGTTAAGGTGCTTTTGTGCAAGGTTCAGCATACCGTGGATTGAAGTTCAAGTTCCTCGGAAGGAAGACCAGGCGCACGCTCCACTCGAAGGATACACCACAGGGAACAGGCACATGTGCATCTCTGGGTGTGTGCACCCGTCTTGTGATTTCGTTTGTGACATGCTACGTTACTTCTACTTAGCTCCTACGCAACTTCACTCAATTAGGTACGCCTTTCTCACTGGTACCTGCCATTTGTTTAGAGAGTACTTGCGCGAGGAACCTATCAGAGAGTACATCCGGTCCTTGTTTCAGATTAAGAGGAGACCCAAAACCGCACTTTCCCTCTATTTCCTTGAGGCAATACACAATGCTCGATTCATCGAAGGGTCATGGAGTAGACTTGATATGTTTAAGCATGAATGGTTCTTCGTCTGCTGTCCCCCTGGATTTGTGATACACTGATTGGAAAGAAGTAAGTAACTTTTTTGCTTCTAGTTTGCCATTGGTCGAGTTCCAAGCTTTGCGTTAACCTTGAGTTTCTGTAACAGAGATCCTACCAGTGCTGAAGGGTGATGTACACCAAGAGTGTATCGCACGGTTGAAAGCTATCCCAAAGGAAGTTCGCTCCATGGAAAAAAAATCTTGGAAGAAGAGGCTTTTCGCCGGTCTGGTTTGATCCCAAAAAGCGTGCAATGTTTAGGGCGATTACTTCCAAAAAGGGGAAGGATGATCATAAGGAAGAAGGGAGTTCTCCTGGCTACAAGCGGAAAACTTCTCCTATCGTGACTAAACGACCAAAAGCCGCAAAAATTCAAGGAGGAGCCTGTGCGAGCGGCGCTAGTGGGGGGAGACTGTTGTTAGAGAAAAGGGTCTACCGCCTGAGCTTGTCCCGTCGACGGATGTCAAGAAAGGGATAGGAGTATCGGCGAGGCCGGTTTCTCCAATAACTACCTCTAGGACCACCAGATCCTAGAGAAGGTAGATCAATTTAAAGGGTTGGATGAAGTTTTGATCGATATTCACCCGTCTTAGCCTAGTGGCACAAGCTCTGGAAGCTTAACTTTAACTATCGGGGAGATAACTCCTTCAAGTGGGACTCAACCTGGTCTTTGGGGAGCGTACTTAGGGAACACACTCATAAATACTACATAACACAACATTTTCTTATGTGTGCGAAGTGCTTCCATATGACCATTTATCTATTTTGTGTAGATGAAATGGTTTGTGGAAGTGGCGGTGGCAGATATCGAGATTATGTATTTGGGGGCCAACGACTGCAAAAGAGCTCGGTCATAAGTAGGTTCAAGAAAGGGGCTAAGCTTCCCCGGTCCTCTTGTTCTCACAGTAGCAGTGGTGATTACCAATTCTCCAAACATTCAGAATCCCCACCACCTCTCCGATCATCAAGGACAGATTCTAGGCTAGAGACTACAGGCACCAGGCCGTAAGTTTCGACATTCCCCCTTCCTACCCTGCTATTGGTGCCTGTCCCTAAACCTTCCAGTCATGCCATATAGTTGGTAGATCGCAGACTACCGAAGACGGTACGCCGAGGGAAAGGTCGGAAGCTGCGCAGCTTGCCAACGAGGAGAAGATGGTCATCTTGAAAGAGAAATTCCCAAAGCATTAATTTGAAGAGTTGAAGTGGGTACCAGACCTTAGTACGATTCCTTGCGAAGACACTACTTACGTATGGAAGAAAGTGAACCATGCCTATAACCAAGCCGTAAAATTTAATAAATATGCTGGGCACCTCTCAGACCTAATCCGGAACAAGAATGCATATTTATAGAACTATGAGTTAGCTCTCAAGGCTGAGGAGGATAGTGTCCGGGATCAGGACGTATTGTTGGGCGAGACACCTCTCTAGGTTGTTACATTTCTTTCCTGTACTGGATCTACGATCGACCTTTGACTCTTTGTAGTTGAAACACGTAAGATGAAAGATAAGTATGAGAGGCTTGAGAGAGAGAGAGAGGCAAAGCATGCCATTGAAACATTTAAGGATACTACAGCGTCGTTGATGATAGAGAATATGTAGCTCAAGAAGGACAACTCTGAGCTGATAGAGGAAAATGCTCGCTTGATGAAGGTCAATGACAGGGGTCTTCCAGCTTGAGAGGGATAACGAAGCCTTATTGAAGGAGAATAAGAGGTTGAAGGCTGAGAATGCGGAGACTCAGAGGCTAATGCAGGAGAATATTGAGTTGAGGAGGCAGCTTGAGGAGGCCAAGAAAGATAAAAAAGGTTGTAGACATGACTAAGGATGCGTTGAGCCAGATGGATGGTGTGAGAGCCGAACACGAGAGAGAGAGGTGGAGGAGCTCAGAATTGCGGCAGAGGATGATGTGGCCTAGGCGGACCTAGATATGGAGTCTTATGTTTGCAACATGTATGCCAAAGTGCTCAAGTACCATGATCTCTCGTGGGTCGATGACTACCCAAGGGTACTGGCCAAGGTATGAGAGAGGCTGTTGGGGTTTGAGGCCAACCTGCGGGAGGTGGATGCTATAGATGAAGTCAATTTCATGTTCTCCCACTTAAATGAGAAGGAACGCTTGATGTTGCAAGAGGGAAGGAAGATGTTGAGATATGATGCTGAGGCGGCAAGGGAGGCAGAACGGGTTGATGTGAAAGGGGAAGACGGTGGCTATCGACAATTTAGTGGTGGCCCACGAGCTTGGTGGAAGTAGCTCTTCTCAACAGCCAGCTACGACATTCGCCTCAACTACTAGGATGAAAGTTTCAACTCCATCGTAATTGAATACAATCCAGATTAACTGGGGTTGCAATCAGTAGGTGGAAGCACGGTGCCTATGGGAGCTGCGCTTCAGGTGTCGGTAGGTAAAGTCACATCCACATGAATGCTTGGAAATGTGGATACACGAGGATTCAGAAGACTGACGTATTTCAGACAGCCCGGTACAGGAATGGAGGGCTTTATGGGCCAGCTTTGTGAAGGAGGCGGCGTAGAGTTTGCATTCTCCAAGGAGGATATAGCGTTCTTTAGGAAAACAAAAGGGAAATATGGGTCGAAATGGCAGGTGACCGAGATAGCCAGGGCGAGTGAGCACATTATGCATGAGATGTTTGAAGAACAACCAGCTGGGCTGCGTGTCAAGGCTAAGGAACAAGATCAGAAGAAGGTAGCTGATGAGTTGGCCTGGCAGACGACATTGGTTGAGGCTAGATGGAAGGCTGAGAATGATGCCGCAGTTAATATCCAGAAAGACAATGAAATCGCAACCAAAGATAAGGAGGATCAAAAGAAGAAAGCTAACGCCGAGGCCTTTAAGAAAAAGGCCAACAAGGTGTACAAGCAGTTGCAGAAGGATCTAAAGAATAAAGCTGACGCTAAGGCCTTTAAGAAAAAGGACGACGAGGTGTACAAGCAGTTGCAGGAGGAGTAGGCCAAGAAACTTAAGGTAGGAAAGGAAAGCCGGCAAAAGGTGGTTGCAAAGACTGGACTGAAAGTAAAAGGAGATGCAACGATAGTTCTTACGCTTTCTAACGTGGTTGTTCCCCTACCCTTGAGAGAGATTCCACTCGATGACGAGATCACAGAGATCACAAATGGTGCAGATGTGGAGGAGGTCCCTTTGGTGTCTCTCAGGTCCTCTTCTCCATCAAAGGGGAGGAAGGAAAAAGGAGGAAGCAGTTCCAGGAAGCGGAGAAAGAGAAGGGGTAATGACCCATCAAGTGGCGACTCGGGCAAGAAGAAGAAATAGAAGGAGAAAGAGCTCAAGGAAGTGGAAGAGGGAGAGCTGCCCAAGTGATTGTTATAATTTCCTTTTGGTGATGAAGGTCGATAATATACGCGAGTACGACCCTCGCTTTTGGAGGAATGGTGTGGTTTTCTTGTACACTGTGTCATTAGAAAGAAAAATATTTAGATATGCAGTTTGCTATTGGTATGTAAATGAAAGTATTAGCTGACTTTCCTTACATCGCATTTTATGTTAAGTGTTCAGATGTTTGTCTTACATTTTCCAGTTTCATGTACTTGTGCAAGCATACTTGTCGTTACACTTAAGCAAACATGATCAAAGGCCCCGCCCCAGGGGTTCCCTTACAGTGTGAAGGTCATTTGTTGGCTTTGTTCTCAGTTTTTCCTTTGGTTAGGTGTCCCGAGTCATGGGGAGTTCAGGCTAGTTCATGTTTAGTTAGGTGGCATAGACGTTGCGGATTCGTCCTTTAGACTCTCTTGTCATTTCGTTTGGGTTACAGTTCGAGGGCGTCGTTAATTCTTTGAATGGTACCCGAATTTAGACCCTTCGGGTTGGATGGAGCCGTGGGAGTGGTTGATGTCACACTTACTGGGCTGGTGGGCTGCCCCCAAGCCCAAAGGCTAGGGAATGAGGTTATTTATACTCGGTCTCGTCGTTGATTCGAGACTTAAGTTGTGTTATTTATACTCGGTCTCGTCGTTGATTCGAGACTCGAGTGGTGTTATTTATAGAGTGGTATTGTTTATACCCGGTCTCGTCATTGATTCGAGACTCGAGTGGTGTTATTTATACTCGGTCTCATCGTTGATTCGATACTCGAGTGGTGTTATATATTCTCGGTTTTGTCATTGATTCAAGACTTGAGTAGTGTTATTTATACCTGGTCTCATCGTTGATTCGAGGCTCGAGTGGTGGGGCTGGCTTCCGTGCTCGAGGTGCCGATCCGATGTTGCATGTTCGTGTGTGAAAGTTAGTTATGATGGTTAATCAAACATACTAGGTAGATAGTAAACAAACAAAGAGCACAAAGAACTGAACACTATCTTTACTAATAACTTTGGCAGTAATATCCTTTATAATGGCTTGAATTTAAAGAAAATAAAACACTATTGGAAAGCGGTAAGTCTATACACTAAGTTATGTGAAGTAGCGGCGAAGATATTCACTATTCCATACGCTCAGGGGTTCGGTGCCATGAATGGTCTCTAGCTTGAAAGTTCCATCTCTAAGCTCTGTTGTATAACGTACGGACCTTCTCAACAAGGACTGAAACCAGTCAGTGTAGGAAATATCTGTTTCATGGCGAGGTCGCCGACGTTAATGTCCTTGAGGAGGACTTTAGAATTGAAGTATCATGCTACTCGTTGGCGCTAGGCGGCAGCTCTGAGTTCGGCTTCGTCTCTTTTTTATTCGAGCAGGTCGATTGATTCCAAGAGGAGATCCTGGTTGGTCTTTGGATATTAGTACGTGACTCGATGAGATTGGAGCTTAAGCTCAATGAGAATGACGACTTTAGATCCATAGGAAAGAGCAAAAGGAGTATGGCCAGTCGTTGACTTGTGGGTAGTTAGGTAGGGTTAGAGGGAGCTCATCTACCCATAAGCCTCTGGCATTTTCCAGATGCTTCTTGATGATGGATTTGATCACTTTGTTGACATCCTTGACTTGCCCATTTGCTTGAGGGTGGGACATTCTAGAGAACCTTCTTTTGATATTGTGTAGTCGGTAGAAAGTCTTGAACTCGGCGCTCTCGAACTGGGTCCCATTGTCAAAGATGATGGCTTGGGGGACTCCATGTTGAGTTATTATGTTGTGGACAACGAAGTTGATCACCTTATTAGTAGTGATTGTAGTGATGGACTCAGCCTCGGCCCACTTGGTGAAGTAATCAACTACGACGATAGCATAACCACACCGCCTATAGCCATCGGAAGGGCTCCGATAACGTTTATTCCCCACATGGAGAATGGCCAAGGATTGACCATTTATGTTAGCTTGGTAGGTGAGGCCCTTGAAATCTTTGAGAATCTCCGGCATCTGTCAAACTTGCGTGCATAATATGCGGCATCTTGATCGAGTGTAGGCCATAAATAACCATATCTGGTAATCTTCCTTGGTAGAGTTTTCCCCTCGGCGTGGTCACCGCACTCGCCTTTGTGCACGTCCAGCAACACGCGATCGGTGTCGTTGTGGCCTACACACTGGATAAATGGAACAGAGAACCCCCTTCGATAGAGCACTCCATCTAAGATGATGTAGCGAGATGATTTGCGAAAGAGTTCCCCTCTTTCTTTGTAGTGCTTAGAGAGAATTCAATGTTGCAGGTAGTTCTTGATTGGTGTCATCCAAGACTCGGGCTCGATCTCCGTCATTACTACTGAATCAGTCTACATCTAATCGATGCTCAGAGAGTCAAGTACTTCGACCGGGGAGAGTCCCATAAGTTGCGCATCCTCGGAGCTTGCCAGTTTTGCTAATGAATCAGATTTTCGTTTTGTCCTTGGGGAATATGCGTGATGATGTAGTGGTCAATGTTGGTGAGTAGTTCACGAACCCGAGCGAGGTAGGGAGCGAGCCGCTCCCCTTTAGGTTGATACTCTCCCTCTACCTAGCATATGATTAGTTACGAAGTAGAGTGAATCTGGATAGCCTTGATGTTAAATTCGATTGCAATTCTGAGTCCAACGATTAAGGCTTCATATTCTGCATTGTTGTTGGTAGCGGGAAAGTCAAGCTTCAAAGCATAGCATATCGAGCTTTCCTCAGGGGTGATTAGAATGACTCCGGCGATGGAGCACTATCTTTGGAGGATCCATCCATGAACAACTTCCATTGGATGTCTGGAGTCTTGATGCCTTCACATGGAGGATCTTCCAGAGCAGTGAATTCCACGATGAAATCCGCAAGGGCTTGTCCGAGGATGGTGCGACGGGGAATGAATGTGATCTCAAATTGGCTCAGTTCTATATTTCATTTTAGAAGTCGCCTCATGTCATTGTAGGAACTGTCGAAGTGGCTGGTCAGTGAAGAATTTGATTGGATGGGACTGAAAGGAGGGTCGCAGCTTTCGGGAAGATATCAACAAGCGGTAGGCCAACTTTTCAAGCTTTGGATTGTTAGAGAATGGAATTTTGATGACAATAACCTTGCTTCAATTGTTTACATTATTGATTATAAAATATATACTAACATCTTTTGTCCCGAATATATATATATATATATATATATATATATATATATATATATATATATATATATATGCAGGATATAAATATTGAAGAATATACAGTTTTAAAGATTCAAGATATCAAGGAATTCAAGACTCATGAGTATCAAGATAATCAAGATTTCAAAAGCTCAAGATTATCAATTACTATTGTCTAGTTTATATGTAAAACTCCGGTTAGCACTTTCAAATTCTGTTTTCAAATTTATTTCAAACTCCATTTCTAAAATGATTTCAAATTATTAAGAGTTTTCTCATGATTTCAAATATATATATATATATATATATATATATGTTTATCGTTTATAAAGTTTTATAATATATATGTTTTATATTATTTAAATTTATAAATATGTTTATAATATATTACTATATTTTACACTTTAGAAAATTCATTTTGAAACATTAGTTTTGATTCAAGAATTTCCAGAATATATATACTTGTTTAAACATTTGAAAAATGATTTTGAAAATCAAAATAATAAGCGTATGTCAACATACATAATTCAACATTTCGACATATAACTGTCATTTTTCATGTTTCAAAGGAAGTGTCTTTTCATATTTTGAAACGCATCAGAAATGTTGCAACCTTTCAAACTCTATAAATAGGGGTTAAATTCGACTTTTTTTTTACCAATTCTTCTTCTCCATCTTCATCCTTTCTTTAGCCACCATTATTATACTTTAATTTCTTTATTTCTTCACTTATACTCTGTAGATTTCTACTCAAATTATATCAAACTTCTTCTCTTCTCAATCTCCATTAACTACTTTGTGATTGGAAGTGTTATTCAAGAGTTCTAGGGCTGTTGTGATCATATGGGGATTGTTTGGGAAAGGTTGTGTTCCTTGTATTCTGGAAATCAAGGAAAGAGAGCGGTGTGAACCTTGTGGCCATGAAATCAAGGGTGGTGGAATCGGTGTTATCCATATAGCCGTAAAATCAAAGGTGTTGTAAGATTGATACTAGTATTAATAAAACTCTGTGCAATCCAGCGTTGCACGGGACTGGACGTAGGAGTAATCCGAACCAGTATAAAATCCTATATGTTCTTTCCTTTTCCGCATTTTATATTTACTTATATCAGTGTATGTGATTGTTTCTGTGTTTGTGATCATTTCTGGTGTGATAATCATTGTGTGATTCATATAGTAATTCGAGATTGTTTAAATTTTCCACAATCTATTTAAAACACTATTCACCCCCCCTCTATGTTAGTTTGACTTAAGATCCTTAATCTGCATTCCCTAACTATTGGTATCGGAGCATAGGTTTTCAAAAATTCATCATCTGAATTTTGGGAATATTAAATGGCAACCAACATTGGAATTGCAAGTAACAATAGTTTATTTGTAGAGGGTCAGTCCACCGTTAGACCACCATTATTCAATGGCAGTAATTATTCATATTGGACATGTAGGATGAAAATATATTTGCAATCCGTAGGATTAGACACTAGGAATAGTACACAAGTTGCATTGTACCCACTAAAATTTTGCATAATGGACTAATGGACAAAAGGATGTTGCACAGAGTAATTCTAAGTCTATGAATATGTTATTCTGTTCATTAGATAGAAATGAATTTAATAGAGTGACAATTTGTAAATCTGCTTACGAAATATGGAGAATATTGAAAGTTATTCATGAAGGAAAAAATAAAGTTAAACAGACCAAGATATCTATGTTAACTAATCAGCTTGAGTTATTTAAAATGAATTAGAATGGATCTGTCTCCAATATGTACTGTAGGTTTCAGAAAATCATGCATTCATTAATGGCTTTGTTAAAACCTTATTCTGAGGAGAATCAAGTTAGTAAAATTCTCAATTCACTAACTCTAACTTGGGATCAGAAAACACTGACAATTGAAGAGGCAAATAATGTTAGTGAAATGAAGATTGAGGAGTAAATATGGAATTTGATGTCATTTGAATTTCAGTTACAGAAAAGAAAGGAGAATAAGTCGATAGAAAAGAAATCTATAGCATTCAAATCAACAACTGATGATTCTGAATCAGGTAGTGAGGTTGACAAAGAGATTGCCTTAATGACCAGGAATTTCAGAAAATTTCTAAGATATAAAAGGAGAAATAATTTTCAGAGAAATAATCAAGGAAGTTCGGGAAGAAATGATGAAAGATGTTACAACTGCAATAGACCAGGCCATATAAAGAGAATGTGTCCATATCCAAAAAAAACCAAATCAACAAATAGATAATAATAATAATTCGTCAAAAAAGAGGAAAAGGGCATATGCTGCAACTTTAGATGATTCAGACTCATCATCAAGCGATGAAGAACCAAAATCTAGAAACTTGAATATGCGCTTCACAACGATTCAGAATCCAGAAAACATTGAAGAAATGGATATAAAAACCAGGTACGCCTTAATTAATTTTTGATTGAGTTAGTTGAATGGATGCTTTTGAATGTTTTTTATTGCTTGCTTTGTTTGAATTTAAAATTTAAATTCTAAAAATTCAAACTTAAACTTTAAAATTCAAATTTTTAATTTTGAAATTTAAAATAATAATAATATAATAAAAATTAATATTAGATGTTTGTTAGGATTAATATTATTTAAGGAAATAATAAACCTGAAAATATAAAATGTTAAAATAAAACAAAGTCAAAAAGAAACATGTCTTTTCAAAACACACATATATGCCGACATACCGGAATAGACATGTCGACATATATGCCAGTAATTGAAATTCAAATTTTGAATTTCAAGAGTTTGAACTTTCAAACTTCCCTCCATCTTTTCACCATTTCCCAAGGTCTGAAAATTAAGGTGTCCTTATTTTCAGAAAAGTAATGTCCATTCACTCTCTATTTTTTATCTATTCAATTCAATTCTCTCTACCCTTCTTTCAAAATTCAAAACAACTATCTTCATTATATTCTCTTCAAAAACTTATCTCCAACGGCTTCCTCAAGTACACCAAAAACCATGAGATCGACCAAAATCTCGAAGGTCATCTCTACAATGATCCAGAAGCTATTCAAGCCTATGTTGACTATAAGGAAAATGGAAAAATCAATATGAGAGCCTTCGCTATCTTTGAAATTTTCCCTTCTTATGATCTTCATTCTCTTTTTCATCAAAATGAAGTTCTAAGTTTGATTGACTCTCGGGATAACGATGAAGTATGTTACCTGTAACACCCCATGTCCATTAATGTCACTCACAAAGGGAATGCATTAACTTCTATGGAGCATTTTAAGTGAATATAGAACAGAAAATCACAACAAGACAGATATGAAATAGTACTTGTAAATTTAAAACTTTATTTATTGCAACGGAAGGTAAATATGTTTGGTTACATCACCAAAACCCAAAGACTAAAGTCAAGTACATAATATCCATCTTGACAAAATCAGAGTACATAATATAAAAAGCATAATCCCATAAATAGCCATAAAAGAGATAGGTTGAGCCTTACTTCAGCAATCCAAATCCAAGTGCTCCCAAAGAGATCCAAATCAAGCTTCCCACCCTAAGAACCTTGGGGGGGGGGGGGAAGGGAGAAAAGAGGTGGAAACAAAGAGGGTCAGACATAAAGTCTGGCAAGTCCGATAACTCCAACAATATAATTAGCAAAGTAACTAGGATAAGACATAAGCTTGGTAAATAAGGAAATGACTGTGAATTAATAGCAAGACCAAGCAACCAAAAATAACAGGATGAGCAAAGAAAATGTTAAAGGCGCTTCCTAATCAATATAGGGTAATTACTATACTCTACCGTACTGTACTGTACCGTAATGTACTAACACTAACTGCACCCATACTAGTCACTCTAGAAACTTGATCCCTCTTGACTAAATAGAATGATGATAGCTTCGTGTACTACTAGATGTACCCACTATCCCCACTAGATGTACCCCTTCAATGGTAATTCCATGTACTCCTAGCTGACGTTATAGGTGCCGCCTGCTCCAATTTCCACTAGGTGTACCCCTTTAATGATTAATTAATAATAATAGCTTCGTGTACCCCTAGCTGACTACATAGGTGCCGTCTGCTCCTATCTCCACTAGATGTACCCACTACCCTGCCCCATTCAATCGGCTCCCTAACTCGTAGATACCCGTGCTGGTCCCACAGTGGGGTGTATCACTCCCCTAAAGTGGCAACCCAATACAACTTAAGGATGCACGACTTATACCTACACGATGCAACAACGTCTTACCTACCAGCCCGGGCCCACGCACGCACATGACCCCGTTGGACTTGCATTGCCACCGCTAACACATTTTGGCCTCTAACAATCAGGCCCAGTAGGCGTGTCCCGTCCTCGACCTAGGTCGAGCTCACAAAGATACTTAATGGGCTACTGGACTGAAAAGGGCCCCCGTCAAGGTTCCCACCTAGGCTTGGTCCCCTCTAATACATCCCACTTAACCCCATGTCCACTTACATGTACAAATTTGGTTAAGTGTTTTCTAATTTAACCTAGTCTCAACCTTTTGTTTAATTAACAGGTTGTATTGGTTAAGTCTGTGGGCCTATATACACAAATATTACCCAACTACCCAAGATTTACTTAACCCTCTCACTGGTTCAGACATATTTAATTTACGGTTAAGTTTGTGGGCCTATATGTACTAATATTACCCACCTACCCAAGATTTACTTAACCCACTCATTCCGTATAACCCAGTTTACTTAACCCCCAACTTAAACTTAAGTTCTTACAATCCCCAGGGATCATATTTGGTTAAGTAGTCCATTTCATTTACCATGTCCATTTTTAATTAATTAATCAATTAATTAAAACCTTTCCCTTCATAGGTGTCAATATCTATTTTATCCAATAATTTGAATTACATGTCATAATTGTTTATATTCAAATTACTCCATTTTTCTAATCGTATTTCTCATGACATCCACATGTCACCCACTAGATTCCTCATGCCACCCCAGGCACCCACTTAACCCCCTCATGTCCCACTACATGCTTATCTGGTTAAGTATTTCTTAATTCATTAAGGCCGTAACCTTATAAAGACCTCTCACATTAGACTGACATTTATGGCAGCTGGATTTGCCGGGCGGGTCCGGGCAGTCTTACACCATAAAAGAGCGTAACCTCGTGTCTTTACAACTGTTACGCTTTTAATATGGGCCTAGGACCTCTCATATTGGGCTACCATTTGTGACTACTGAATTTGTCGGGCGGGTCCGTGCAGTTTTACGTCACAAATGAGTCCAACCTCATGTCCTAAGCATTGATTATCACTTATAATCCTTTACCTCAATTTAAATTATTTTCCCTATTCAAATTATCAATTAATTCCAAATTTAACGATGTCCATAATTGACTCAATTATGTCCATCCATTTATGGTATGCAAAATTATAACAATTTCATCACAAATTTATTATATGCCATTAAAGGCCTTTTATCTCACTATTTAATATCCCTATTCAAATTCAAATTAATTTACATATATGACTCATTTACATTCCAATTCACATTTATTAACATAATATTTTCATCCCATATTTGGATTAATTATTCCTAATCAAATATGTTAATAAAATTCCAATTATCTTTATGACCATAATTCACATTAATTATATCCATATATCACTTTACCTATTAATATTGCAATTTATATATATGCCTCTTTTAAGGCCATTACATGCTAATTCACATTTATTAACATAATCAATATTTTTCCCCATAACCCCCGCGGCGTCCACTTGCATAGAATATATGATAGACTAAGAAATAGTCTAACACATGGAAAAGGAAAAAACACCACATATTCACATAACATACAAAATAGGCCTAACTTGCATATGAGAATTTACCACATAACCTGCATAAAATCATCGATCTAAACATAGGCCTAAAAGTATGAACCTACATGTTATGAACAAGATTTTCATCACAAAACTTACATAGGCAATAACCAAAAACTTGCATAACATGATTCATATTCCAAACTCGTATTTTTATATAAACTTGCATATGTGATTTATGCAACATAACAATGGTGTAAATTTACCTCTAAATATACAAACTAGCATGTACAGATTTGGCATGTAACTTATGCATATCATAGCCTAACTTTTAATCTAAAATAGATGTCATAATATTTACTAACTTGCACGTGATTTATGTCTAAATCAACATCTAATCTTGCATAAATACATATGATCTATCATATGAATCAACATAACCAAACTAGCATTTAAACAACATGATGATTTGATTACACGTAAGCCAATCGTAGAATTACAACATAGATCATAACTTTACAACATAGATGACAACATAAAATCATAAAATTTACAACATGTATGATAACATCACAATTTAACAACATAATCATATCATACGGTCAATAATTCACATCATATCCATATAATCCACAATTATATCTAATCTTACTTAATTTAATAATTATCTTGATTAGAGAAATCGAACTTGCCTTTCGTGGTTAAAGAATTATGAACAATTGATCAAACTTGATGCAGAATTGTTGTAGCGACGTTAGTTGATTCGTTGTTGAAGCTCTAAGCTTGAATTAGGTTGAATTGATTAGCTATCTTCCTCTTTAGTTGGCGGCTGCTACACTGAGTTCCATGGCGACGGCATAACGGCTTTGGTTCCAATTTTAATTAGGTTTAGGGTTAGCATTAGGATGTATTTATAGGTGTAGGAAGTTATTTAGGACCATTAGATTAACCCTGAACCATGAGAACCAATCAAATGCAAAATCTGCATTTGAGCGAATCGGCCCACGAGTTGACAGCCAAACACCCTGGATTAACCCCTAGTCGACCCAGCAAGGCTCGGGTCGACCTCAAAAATCGGCCGGTTCGGTTATTCCCCCTCCCAATTCGCTGTTTTGAACTTTTTCACATATTTATTTATTTAATTTTTAATTTATATATATATATATATCAATATATATATATTTCCCTGCGCAACCCATTTCACTTAATTCTTTTCTAAAAATTAAGTATACTTTAATTTGTGAATTTTAATGTTATAAAATTACGGGGTGTTACATTCTCCCCTCCTTAAAGGATTTCGTCCCCGAAATCTCCAAGTCAAGAAGAATGTATATCCTACCATCTAATCGTCCATCTACTCAACCATCAAACACCAGCATCCATTGTCCTTAAAAGACTTCTAATGCTTTAATGTTTATATGCACAGTGTGTGTATATATGTCCATATCTAATGCAAAATTAGGCGGTCTACTGATTCAGTCGACCTCCTTAGCGCAATTCATGATAGTGCCATGCGTCCAATATGTATGTAAATGATTCCTAATGATACATATTAATTCTGTATGCGTGCACAACCATCCACCCGAATGCAGCAACCATATGATAATACAACCATTATACATCCATTTTACTAAATACTTCCATATATATGCAATACGCAATATGAAGTGACTGAGCCGATCTGGTGCCTAATAGTGTGTGTATATGCATCCACGAGCAACCACTAGCGAACACTTGCATCTACTTTGCATCCATCATACATAACATGTCTCAAACACATGTTTCAACCATAGGATTTCCCTAACTAAAGGTCAAAGATACTAGCGAGAGGACATACTAAAGATAAGATAAGCACAAGCTAAGCGATAAAGGAGAAATTAAAAGACATACCCTCGAAAAGAAAAGGGTACAATGAACGCATTTTCTCTTCCGTCTCCCAAGTAACGTTACTCTCATCGTCTCCCCATTGTACATTGACTAGTCTGACCTCTCGATTTATCAACTTCTTGATCTCCGACCCAAGAATGCATGTAGGAGCTCGTCGAATCATCGCATCACGCTCTATTTCCACGTCTCTAAGCAAGCTCGGCTCCACTACCTCCGCGGTCTCGTGTAAGCACTTCCTCAAATGTGATACATGGAATACGTCGTGTACACCACTAAGTCTCTCAGGAAACTCCCCTCTATACGCCATCTGACCAATCTTCTCCTTTATAGGAAACGGCCCTACAAACCTTGGTGCTAATTTCCCAATGGACCCAAAGCGAACAACATTCCGTAATGGAGACACTTTGATAAAGACCATGTCCCCAACCTCGAATTCAAGATCTGTCCTCCTCTTATCCGCATAAGATTTCTGCCTATCTTGCGCTGCTTTCATCCTTCTTCGAATCAAATCAATCTTCTCCAAAGTCTCTCTAATCATATCGGGCCCAAGTAAGATCTTATCCGTAGATTCCCACCAACGTGTAGGTGAACGACAAGGTCGTCCATAAAGAGCTTCGAAAGGTGCCATGCCAATGCTAGACTGAAAGTTATTATTATATGCGAACTCCACCAATGGAAGATGCTCTTCCCATGTACCCCCAAAGTCTAGGATACATAGCCTCAAAAGGTCCTCTAGAATACGATTCACCCTCTCGGTTTGGCCGTCCGTTTGAGGATGATATGCGGTGCTCAAACATAACTGAGTCCCTACCGCTTCTTGTAAGCTCCTCCAAAATTCGCTAGTGAAGATAGGATCGCGGTCGCTTACTATGCTAGAAGGAACACCATGCAAACGAACTATCTCTCGGACGTATACAGAAGCTAACCATGGAGCAGTCCTCTTACTCTTCACGGGAATAAAATGGGCGCTCTTAGTAAGTCTATCTACTATAACCCAAATCCCCGTATTACCCTTCCTCGATGTTGGTAATCCATCAACAAAATCTATCGAGATACTATCCATGTGAACTCATCGCAACTATCCATCTCCCACGCAAGCCGTCCTATTCGAACTCGATATCCTCCAAGCACAAGCCCCAAAGGCCTAAACCAATATCAGACAAGCACCCAAGGAATACCTCCTTCGATTTCAGACAGTCTACGTGAGATGATACTAGCAAAACAAATAATTGGGCACTTAACCGACTCTGGCTGTCCTCGCCAGTCTTTCTTCAAAACCATCACTAATCACCTAATTGACTTTGCATTATCCCCTAGGCACACACGAATACCTCGTGCCTCTAAGTAAACACTGCACTTCATCGAAGACGTCACTATACTCATGGACCACACGAAAAGATTCCAAATCACCGTTGGATACGTCAAGAGATTCTAGACAGCTAAACGTCACTGAACCCCTAGGGTCATAAGAAATATGAGGGTCTTTCCATAATGAATCAATAGTCTAACTACCCTCCTTTCACAATCTAGGATGGCACCCCGCCTGGGTAGCCAATCGACCCCTAGAATCAAACTATAGCCCGTGAAACCAAGGACGAAGGCGTTGCATTCAAATCCAACGTCCAAGATAGACACTCTCAAATCCCAACAAACCATTAAAGGATGAGCCGAACCACCAAAAAGTTTTGAGACTAGGATGGGATCCTTAATTAGACTAGTATTTAGGTGCAGTGTTTTCAACTAACAAAGCAGATACTAACGAGTATGAAGCGCCAGAATCAAACAAAGTTCGAACAGGATGATAAAGGAAACCAAAATTCTACCTAGACGGTCCTACCCCTATCAGGTATACCAGCCGTGAGGGAATATAACTACCCTCCAGAAGATCATGTACTTTGCCCTTGCCTCTTTGGACAATCCTAATAAGGTGTCCTATTTCTCTAAAAGGATAACTACTAGCCTTCTTGTTCACATTCCTCATTTGTGACCTTCCACCAAGATGAGGTTTCGTCCTTCATTAACCAACAGCTATTTGAACCTTCCTCCCATCGTCTACCTTAAAGGTATCAACAAGCCCTCCACTTCCTTGAACTAACTTCTAGCCTGACAAACGTCTAAGTCCCTTGAAGTGGTTTTTCGTCCTTCGTATGGAAGTCCCTATTTATTTTAGAAAAAGCATCTATACGCGTAGGGGGAAATTCAAAAAGAGAAAGAGGAAGAGATTCAAAACGGAGAATCGAAGGAAAGATATATGGCTCCTGGGGATTATGTTTTTAAAACAAACCTTTCTTTCAAAAATACTCTTCTACAAACATATTTTTGAAAGTATTCTTTATAAAAATGCTTTTGAAAAATAGTTTCTCAAAATTTCTTATCTGTTCTAGTAACCTTCAGCTCTGATACCACGTGTAACACCCCATGTCCATTAATGTCACTCACAAAGGGAATGCATTAACTTATATGGAGCGTTTTAAGTGAATATAGAACAGAAAATCACAACAAGACAAATATGAAATAGTACTTGAAAATTTAAAACTTTATTTATTGCAACGGAAGGTAAATATGTTTGGTTACATCACCAAAACCCAAAGACTAAAGTCAAGTACATAATATCCATCTTGACAAAATCAGAGTACATAATATAAAAAGCATAATCCCATAAATAGCCATAAAAGAGATAGGTTGAGCTTTACTTCAGCAATCCAAATCCAAATGCTCCCAAAGAGATCCAAATCAAGCTTCCCACCCTAAGAACCTGGGGGGGGGGGGGGAGGAAGAGAAGAGGTGGAAACAAAGAGGGTCAGACATAAAGTCTGGCAAGTCCGATAACTCCAACAATATAATTATCAAAGTAACTAGGATAAGACATAAGCTTGGTAAATAAGGAAATGACTGTGAATTAATAGCAAGACCAAGCAACCAAAAATAATAGGATGAGCAAAGAAAACATTAAAGGCGCTTCCTAATCAATATAGGGTAATTACTATACTCTACCGTACTGTACCGTACCGTACTGTACTAACACTAACTGCACCCATACTAGTCACTCTAGAAACTTGATCCCTCTTGACTAAATAGAATGATGATAGCTTCGTGTACTACTAGACATACCCACTATCCCCACTAGATGTACCCCTTCAATGGTATTTCCATGTACTCCTAGCTGACGTCATAGGTGCCGCCTGCTCCTATCTCCACTAGGTGTACCCCTTTAATGATTAATTAATAATGGTAGCTTCGTGTACCCCTAGCTGACTACATAGGTGCCGTCTGCTCCTATCTCCACTAGATGTACCCACTACCCTGCCCCATTCGATCGGCTCCCTAACTCGTAGATACCCGTGCTGGTCCCACAGTGGGGTGTATCACTCCCCTAAAGTGGCAACCCAATACAACTTAAGGATGCATGGCTTATACCTACACGATGCAACAACGTCTTACCTACCAGCCCGGGCCCACGCACGCACATGACCCCGTTGGACTTGCGTTGCCACCGCTAACCCATTTTGGCCTCTAACAATCAGGCCCAGTAGGCGTGTCCCGTCCTCGACTTGGGTCGAGCTCACAAAGATACTTAATGGGCTACTGGACTGAAAAGGGCCCCCACCAAGCTTCCCACCTAGGCTTGGTCCCCTCTAACACATCCCACTTAACCCCATGTCCACTTACATATATAAATTTGGTTAAGTGTTTTCTAATTTAACCTAGTCTCACCCTTTTGTTTAATTAACAGGTTATATTGGTTAAGTTTGTGGGCCTATATACACAAATATTACCCACCTACCCAAGATTTACTTAACCCTCTCACTGGTTCAGACATATTTAATTTACGGTTAAGTTTGTGGGCCTATATGTACTAATATTACCCACCTACCCAAGATTTACTTAACCCACTCATTCCGTATAACCCAGTTTACTTAACCCCCAACTTTAACTTAAGTTCTTACAATCCCCAGGGATCAGATTTGGTTAAGTAGTCCATTTCATTTACCATGTCCATTTTTAATTAATTAATCAATTAATTAAAACCTTTCCCTTCATATGTGTCAATACCTATTTTATCCAATAATTTGAATTACATGTCATAATTGTTTATATTCAAATTACTCCATTTTTCTAATCGTATTTCTCATGACATCCACATGTTACCCACTAGATTCCTCATGCCACCCAAGGCACCCACTTAACCCCCTCATGTCCCACTACATGCTTATCTGGTTAAGTATTTCTTAATTCATTAAGGCCGTAACCTTATAAAGACCTCTCACATTAGACTGGCATTAATGGCAGCTGGATTTGCCTGGCGGGTCCGGGCAGTCTTACACCATAAAAGAGCCTAACCTCCTGTCTTTACAACTGTTACGCTTTTAATTTGGGCCTAGGACCTCTCACATTGGGCTACCATTTGTGACTACTGGATTTGCCGAGCGGGTCCGGGCAGTTTTACGTCACAAATGAGTCCAACCTCGTGTCCTAAGCATTGATTATCACTTATAATCCTTTACCTCAATTTGAATTATTTTCCCTATTCAAATTATCAATTAATTCCAAATTTAACGATGTCCATAATTGATTCAATTATGTCCATCCTTTTATGGTATGCAAAATTATACCAATTTCGTCACAAATTTATTATATGCCACTAAAGGCCTTTTATCTCACTATTTAATATCCCTATTCAAATTCAAATTAATTTACATATATGACTCATTTACATTCCAATTCACATTTATTAACATAATATTTTCATCCCATATTTGGATTAATTATTCCTAATCAAATATGTTAATAAAATTCCAATTATCTTTATGACCATAATTCACATTAATTATGTCCATATATCAATTTACCAATTAATATTTCAATTTATATATATGCCTCTTTTAAGGCCATTACATGCTAATTCACATTTATTAACATAATCAATATTTTTCCCCATAACCCCCGCGGCGTCCACTTGCATAGAATATATGATAGACTAAGAAATAGTCTAACACATGGAAAAGGAAAAAACACCACATATTCACATAACATACAAAATAGGCCTAACTTGCATATGAGAATTTACCACATAACCTGCATAAAATCATCGATCTAAACATAGGCCTAAAAGTATGAACCTACATGTTATGAACAAGATTTTCATCACAAAACTTACATAGGCAATAACCAAAAACTTGCATAACATGATTCATATTCCAAACTCATATTTTTATATAAACTTGCATATATGAATTATGCAATATAACAATGGTGTAAATTTACCTCTAAATATACAAACTAGCATGTACAGATTTGGCATGTAACTTATGCATATCATAGCCTAACTTTTAATCTAAAATAGATGTCATAATATTTACTAACTTGCATGTGATTTATGTCTAAATCAACATCTAATATTGCATACATACATATGATCTATCATATGAATCAACATAACCAAACTAGCATTTAAACAACATGGTGATTTGATTACACGTAAGCCAATCATAGAATTACAACATAGATCATAACTTTACAACATAGATGACAACATAAAATCATAGAATTTATAACATGTATGATAACATCACAATTTAACAACATAATCATATCATATGGTCAATAATTCACATCATATCCATATAATCCACAATTATATCTAATCTTACTTAATTTAATAATTATCTTGATTAGAGAAATCGAACTTGCCTTTCGTGGTTAAAGAATTATGAACAATTGATCAAACTTGATGCAGAATTGTTGTAGCGACGTTAGTTGATTCGTTACTGAAGCTCTAAGCTTGAATTAGGTTGAATTGATTAGCTATCTTCCTCTTTAGTTGGCGGCGGCTACACTGAGTTCCATGGCGACGGCATAACGGCTTTGATTCCAATTTTAATTAGGTTTAGGGTTAGAATTAGGATGTATTTATAGGTGTAGGAAGTTATTTAGGACCATTAGATTAACCCTGAATCATGAGAACCAATCAAATGCAAAATCTGCATTTGAGCGAATCGGCCCACGGGTTGACAGCCAAACACCCTGGATTAACCCCTAGTCGACCCAGCAAGGCTCGGGTCGACCACAAAAATCGGCCGGTTCGGTTATTCCCGCTCCCAATTCGTTGTTTTGAACTTTTCCGCATATTTATTTATTTAATTTTTAATTTATATATATATATATCAATATATATATATATTTCTCTGCACAACCCATTTCACTTAATTCTTTTCTAAAAATTAAGTATACTTTAATTTGTGAATTTTAATGTTATAAAATTACGGGGTGTTACATTACCCGAATCTCGTCAAAATGTTTTATGCAAATTTGAATTGTGGATTTTATGAAGGAAACAAGAATCAAGTATGGAGTAGTTTAAAAGGCACTCAAACCATTTTGGATTGTGAATTTTTGGTATCATTTTAAATTATAAAATTACGGGATCAGATTTTTCTGAATTTGAAATTAATGAAACTAGTTTGGAAACTTTTCGTCACATCTTTGAAAGCGATGATCATTTGGAATTTAAAAATCGCATCCTCCGCCCAAAAGAAAGAATCATCAACCTCCTTCTCCAACACACCCTCACTCCACGTTCCGAAAATTTCAATAACCCTGCACTCAGAGTCCAAAAAGCTCTTTTTCCATTTTCGGCACTTATGATATTAATTGGGTCAATGTAATTTTAAAAGAATTTAAACCCAAAGAAATGTCCACTAAAGAAAACACTCTCTATCATGGAGTTTATCTTACTCAGATTTTCAAGTATTTTGTAGTGGGTATCAAAGAAAATGAATTTATGCGAAGAAAGGTTTTTAACTCGGGAAATATAAACCTTATGCAAATTCCAATTCAACCCCCATGAACATTCGAGGATAAACAAGCTCAAATGCAACAAGAAGAAAATCCAGTGGAAATCGATGAGGAAGAAGAATCCTCTTTGGAAAGTGTAGGGTGTACAATAAATAGTAGAACCATAACCAAAGAAACACTTGTCAAAAACCAAGCTAAGTTAGCCAAGAACCAAAAGAAGATCAAGAAGACTGTTACCCAAATGTCTTCTAAAATGAACAAGTTCTTCGGCAAAATAGGAAGAAAACTTGTATTACCATCTTCCTCATCTTTATCCGCTGAAATCTAAGTTTATTAGTTTAAGTTATCCTTTCGTGTTTGCTTGTATTTCCATTTTGAATCTCATATTTAGTACCTTGCATCATTTGAACGTATTTACTTTCTAGTAGTCATGAATGATATTTATTTTTGTCAAATTACTCTTTAGTCTACTGTAAAAAAACATTAGAACTGGATAAATTAATATAATATAATAAAAAAACCTTAAAATTGCGTCAAAGTTCAAAATATCAAAAGAAAATTAAAGGGGTATGTCGACATGTAGAAATGAACATGTCGACATATAACTGTCAGGAAATTCAAATTCTTTCAAATTTGAATTTCTAAATAACTACCCTATGTCTCTTCATTTTGAATGAATTCCAAACCCTATAAATACCTTTCTCTTCCAGAAAAAATTATTTTAAATTCTCTCTTCTTCTGTAATCATTCCTTATCCATATAATCAAATCATGGCCAATCCTATTCACAATTTGAGTGAGAATCTTGAAGAAACACTCAATTCATTCAAGAATGTCTTTTCTATAATACATCGCAATCAGCATCACCTAAAGTTAAGTCAAATAACGATCGTCGAACATCAAGAGAAACACTTTGATGTCATTCATTGGTTAATCTCTTCCCATTTCAGAGATGAAAACAATAACCACACTAAAGAACCTCTCACCAAAGAAGAAGAAGACGAGGAAGTCATCAAGAAGGATCCAATCCTTGGAGGAGATGAATGGGTGGAAGTTCCAAGAGACATTCAAATTTTTTTGAATTGGTTGGTATTCTTTGATTGAATTTGGTTGAATTTGTTGTTTTAACAAACCTGTATATACTGTTTGGTTTGAAATGCTTGGATTTATTGTAAATGTTAAACAAATTATTTGTAAATATTTTATTGATTTGCTTGAATGTACACTTGTTTCTTTAGTATTGTCATAAGAGTTAGGGGAGTTATTTAAATATAACTATTTATAGCATAGATTTAGGGGGGTATAATTTAGTTTAGCCTAGTTTAGTATAGGATACTATAGGTATAATATAGTGTAGTTTAAGTTACTTTTTGATAATGACAAAGGGGGAGAAATTATAAAGTAAGTTATAGTTAATATAGGCATAGTTTAAGGGGGAGCCAGGAGAAATTCATGGTAAAAGGGGGAGTAATCAAGGAGTCAGATCAATGGGTAATATCGGGTATGAATATTTTATAAGCCAAGATTGTAACCATAAAAAAAGGAGATTGTTGGAGAATGAAATTTTGATGACAACAATTTTTTTAATTATTTACATTATTGATTATAAAATATATACTAACATATTTTGTCCATAATATATATATATATATATATATATATATATGCAGGATATAAATATTGAAGACTGTACAGTTTCAGAGATTCAAGATATCAAGGAATTCAAGACTCATGAGTACCAAGATAATCACGATTTCAAGAGCTCAACATTATCAATTAATTGAGTCTAGTTTATATGTAAAACTCCGATTAGCACTTTCAAATTCTGTTTTCAAATTGATTTCAAATTTAGTTCAAACTCCTTTTCTAAAATGATTTCAAATTATTAAGATTTTACTTATGATTTCATATATATATATATATATATATATATATATGTTTACCTATAAAATTTTATAATATATATGTTCTATTGTTTTACATTATATAGTTTTATAAATATGTTTATAATATATATTACTATATTTTACACTTTCGAAAATTCATTTTGAAACATTAGTTTCGATTTAAGAATTTCCAGAATATAAATATTGATTTAAACATTTGAAACTGATTTTAAAAATCAAAATAATAAGCATATGTCGACATACATAATTCAACATGTTGACATATAACTGTCATTTTACAAATATCAAAGGAAGTGTCTTTTCGTATTTTGAAATGCTTTAGAAACATTGCAACCTTTCAAACTCTATAAATAAGGGTTAAATTTGAATTTTTTTTATCACTTCTTCTTCTCCATCTTCATTCTATCTCTAACCACCATTATTATACTTAAATTTCTTGATTTCTGCACTTATACTCTACCGATTTCTACTCAAATTATATCATACTTCTTCTCATTCTCTATCAACTACTCCTTGATTGGAAGTGTTATTCATGAGTTCTAGGGCTGTTGTAATTATTTGGGAATTGTTTGGGTAAGGGTGTGTTCTTTGTAGTCCGAAAATCAAGGAAAGGGAGAGGTGTGAAACTTGTAGCTGTGAAATCAAGGGTGGTGGAATTGATGTTAACCTTCTAGCCATGAAATCAAGGGTGTTGTAAGATTGATACTAGTATTAATAAAACTCTGCGCAATCCAGCGTTGCGTGGGATTGTACATAGTAGTAATCCGAACCAGTATAAAATCCGGTATGTTCTTTCCTTTTCTGCATTTTATATTTACTTATATATATGTGTCTGTGATTGTTTCTGATCATTTCTGGTGTGATAATCATTGTGTGATTCATATAGTAATTCAAGACTATTCAAAATTTTCATATTCTCTTTGAAATACTATTCACCCCCTCTAGTGTTAGTTTCGCCTTAAGACCTTTAATCTACATTCCCTAACATATATAGTTCTTTTCTGCCCCCGTTAATCTCTTGCTGATGTAGTAAACGGGTCGTTGGACACGGTCTTCAATGTGCACGAGTGATGAGCTAATTTCCTGCTTAAAAACAGCCAAATAGACATACAAGTTTTCGTGATCCATGGGACAGATGGTCGCTCTAAATGATTCAGGAGGTCACATAACATTTCGGGGAGGTCACGGACGTGGTCGTTAGATACCCTCATTTTCATGAGCATATCGTCCACGTATATGTTCACGGATTTCCCAATCTGGTCCTTGAACATGCAGTTTACCAGTTGTTGATAGGTGGCCCCAACGTTCTTTAGATCGAAGGGCATTACGAGAGAGCAATAAAGCCCGAGGTCGGTTATGAATGAAGTATGATCCTGGTCTGGGAGGTATTGGAATCAGATTGTATCCCAAGTACGCATCCATGAAGGACAAGAGCCGGTATCCGGCAGTTGAATCAACATGCTGGTCGATCTTCGAAAGTGGGAACCTTCCCTTAGGGCATCCCCTGTTCAGGTCGGAGAAGTCGACACATGTTCGCCACTTGTCGTTTGCTTTCTTTACCAGGACGGGGTTGGAGACCCATTCAGGGTAGAACGCTTCTCGGATAAAATTGTTATTGAGCAGCTATCCACCTCCTCTTTAAGTGTAGTCGATCTTTCGATTCTCAAGATTCGACATTTATGTTTGATCGGATGTTACAAGGGATTGGTAGTAATCTTTTGACAAGCGACTTCTGGATTGATGCCACACATTTCGGAGTGGATCCAAGTAAACGCATCAAGGTTTGTAACACCCCGTGTATTCTATAACAGTGAAATTCACAAATTAAAGTATAACTAATTTCAAATTAAAGAGTTAAGGGAAACGGGATACGCCATTGCATTCGTCTCGGAATTATGCTTGAGATAGAGTCCGAGTTTGCGTAAAACGAACTCCGTATGAAGAAGATACGACCTCCGGAAGTTTCAGAATTCAGTTTAAAATTCAAATAGACCAAAACAGCTCAGAAAAACCAATTCAAAATTCAAAATCGGGCCGGATTGGCCAGGGAGGGAATTTTCCCGCCCAAGGCACCCAGGTCGACTGGGTAGTCGACCTGAGTCACCAGTGTCGACTGCCAAGTCAACACGGTGTCGACTGGCGTGTCGACCTGGCCCTTGAGCCAGGTCGAACCCAGCCCCCCCCCCCGGCTGGCCTAGTCTGTGTTTGGTCGATTTTCTGAGCCTTGCCTTGTCACTAGGGCTAGGTGTCAGCTCCTGGTTGGTCTCTCCTTCAAACGAACGGCTATTATTACACCAAGCTCCATCGACTGTCCAAATCAACTCACAAACTCTATAAAAAGGACCTAAGACTCACCCTGATTCACACAAACAAAAATGGAGATGAGACCGTCATGCTGCTAAGGAAAGACTAGGAATAGCCGTCAGAAATTGAGAGACAATTAGGAGATAACTCGAAAGCTTAAAGCAACATCAATTAAATCAAATCAACGCCTACAACAAAGGATAACATCTCCAAATTCAGAATTCAGAATTCAGATTCCTGAATTGAAGATTCGTCATACGTTGTAAGTAGAGTGCTATTCCGATATGAATAAATAATTGTGTTTTGATTTGTGTAAAGTGAGAAATGAAATTGTGGCGATAATAATCTATATTTGTATGTTGCTTTGATTCTAAATGATTTGGAAATGTTGTGGTATACGATTGGATATTCGCAAGTATATGATTCATGTTGAAAACTACATGTTTGTGGTAGTTTATTACAACGCCTATTTGATAATTGCAAGTACATGATTCATGTTGAAAGTAACAACTATATGTTGTGGTAGTTTATTTGAGATTCATGCAAGTATATGATTTACTATTATGCCAACATGATGTATAATTTTATGGTCATCTTTAGTGTAATTGGATCCATTTGAGTATTATGATTCATATGAAGTTATGTTGGAATTGGCATCATGGTTCAAGTATAACAACCATGTTTTTGTATTAGTGACAAAAGCAAGCATCTTTGTGAACTTGTATTAATTCTATGAACATGACTAGACTATGTTTGTTGTTATGCCTAATTGAAAAGCATGTTTTAGGCCTATGTTGTTATCAAAATCATATGATAATATATGTGACACATAAGTTACATTAGAATTACATTCCACTTGCAAGTTTACATAGATAAATCAAAAACCATGATTTCATGTTTAGGTATATTTATGCCATGATTATATATATCAAAAACCATAATTTCATGTTTAGGTATGTTTATGCCATAATTATATGCTATTACAATGCAAGTTCACAAGTGCCTAATTTATGCTAATTAGTTCGCTATGTTGCAAGTTCATGCGTTCACACTCCCCTTTTTATGTTACTTAGAATATATAAACACCATGTTATAAGCCTCCCTTTTTTTTCATGTGGCTAAGTTGGGTTTAAATGTTAAACCCAACGTATGTTATATTGTAGCAAACGTATAAAACGGGGGTAATGGCGATTGGGTTAAAATATAAAACATATGTGTTGGCATGTTTGACGCATGCCAACGACTTTGAAAAACAATTAAGTGGTGTAAATTAATGTCACCCAATAAAGATGAATCTGAATAATGGGCCGCAAATATTTACATATAAAAAGAAAAGAGACAAAATATGTAAATGTAGAAAATACGATGTGTTTAACCCGAGGTTGGATTGAGTTGTGATGTAAACCTGCCCGGAACCGCCCGGCTGTCCAGTAGTCACAACAATACCTATCCAATGTGGGTGGTTAAACACGGAGCCCAATAAAGACCCGAGGTTAGACTGAGTTGTGGCGTAAGACTGCCCGGACCCAACTGGCAACAGGCAGCCACAACAATACCTGTCTAATGTGAGAGGTCGAGGCTTTAATAAGACAATTAAGGCTGAGTCAGGATTGATAGGATTAAGTAAATTAAATTAATACTTAATCAAAATGGAACATGCTAAACTATACAGACTGATTGGGGGTTAGGTTTACAAAACACTTAACCAACTTAGCATGTTGGCTAGAAATAGAAAACCTAGTAGCGGGGGACCCTTTTCAGCAGTAACCCTACAAGATGTATCAGGATACCCTGAACTAGGAAGGGTGGGGCACGATTACTGGGCTGACTATAAGAGGTCAAATCGACGGCGGTGGTGCAGCAGTGTAGGTTCTAACGGGGTGTGGGCGTGCACACACTCCGGTGCAGAAAAATAAGGCACTGGGCACTAGTAGCATACTTGTGCATCCTAGGATTGTGTCGGGCCGCCACCATGGGACTTGATACACCCCATGGTGGGACCAGCATAGGTAACTACAACAACGGGGGCCGTAAGACACAAGTAACTATGCGAGTAGGAGCCGATCATCAGAAATGGATCACTTCCCCCTGATTATGTGGTGCCTGTTGGGAACTAGTTTATATGGGTACAGAGATTAATATGGGGTACGATAGTATATTCAACTCTAGACAACTTAACTTAGTTTATGGTGCTTTCCCATTTCTAGTTTATACTTATCATACCCAGTTCTTTATTCATATACTTAATAGTCCTAGACTTACTCAGGCTTTATGTCTGACTCTACTTTTCTTTCGTCTTCTTTTCTTTTGCTTCCCCCCTCCCAGGTCCACAGGGAGGGAATACCGCAGCTTGACCAGTTTTCACATCCAGCTTGAAGAGAAAGAATGAATTGCTTGGATCTTTTTCGTTTTGGACTATGTCTTTGGACAACAATTATGGGACTTATGCGGTTTATTTATGTTTTCTTTATGCTTCTTTAAATAATGTAATCAAGACAGTTATGAAGATGTTATGTTTTTGGAAGTATTGTAAGACAAATTATGACATGGTTTCTATAACACGTATTTTGTTGAAATAAAAGTTGTTGTTTTCCGCTGTTCAAAAATATGTGTTCTTATATCTGTCTTGTATATCTGCGACTTATACTTATAAACCTCCACCAAAATTAGGGCATTCCCTTTGAGAGTGACCCTAACGGTGGTGGGGTATTTCAAGGTTGGCCTTTAAGGATTCCACAAGCTCTTCCTTTATTAAGGGTGGAGTTGCGATCCAACTTTCAAGACCTTTGTCGGGTCGTCGGGGCTCACTGAAACATCTATCGTTGTTCTACCGGGGTAGCCCTCTCGATGTCGGGCTCTTCGTCCTCATTTGGATCAAGATCGTCGTAAAGACAGTATTGGCGCCTGTGCCAGGACTCAGACGCCTATGATTGCTATACGGAGACGGTCTTGGAGCAAGGCAGTAGAGGCATCACCTTGCCTTTATCATTATCGCGTGTTTCTCCATTCTATAATGTAGCAATATCTCGATGTTGCTTGGTTTCCTTCAACTTCATTGATTGCATTTTCCATTGGAAACTTCATTAGGATGGATCGGGGTGACATGCAGACTCAAAACTCTACAAGGAAAGTACGCCCAAAGAAGACGTTATATGGGGAGATGACGTCGATGGCCAAAAAGGTGAGGATTCAGACCCGACTCTGATCCCTTTCCCCGAGTTTTACAAGGAGGTCAACTATGCCCACCGTCTGATTGGATGATCCATTGAAATCGTGGATCGTGGAGTGATAGGGATTCACATCTTTGGCCTCAAGCTTCATTTGGCCGTAAGCCACCTTGAAGATGATGTTGACCGAGCTTCCTGAGTCGATAACAATCCATCGGACGAAAGCTATGCCAAACTGGACAGAGATGGCGAGAGGGTCTATGGTTGGGAACTCGATTCCTGTAGATTCCCTCTCATGGATGACAATATCATCCTGCATTGTTTTTTGGAGCTTGGTGGGGACAAATTCGTCGGGAGTATATCAAGCTTCGTAGGTGGCGTGCTTTATAGAATTGGCATACTCCTCCATCTTGCAGGAGCTGTTGTGTGTGGGGTGAGGCCTTTCATAGGTAGAATTGATCATGATGCCACGTGACTTTTGATTCGACGGCCCTGGGGCCGCATTAGCGACTGTTGGGAGTGCGTGCGTCAGAGGGCACGTAGCTGTTTCGAGAGGAGCGAGATCCTAAATGTACTGTTCCAAACGTTTCTCGCGGATGTGTTTTTCAATCCCATCCTTGAGGTGGTAATAGTCATTGGTATTGTACCTATATATGTCATGGAACCTACAATATTTGCTGAAGTTTTTCTCGAGGTCGGTTGATTCTCGAATGTTGGGTTTCTTATATTGGAGAGTATTACAGGTTTCTAAGTAAATTGTCTCCATATCTCAGTTCAATGGAGTGTAGTTCCTGTAATTATTACAGCAGTCGTGCTTCTTAGGGTCTTTCGGAGCTTGATTATTGTTATAATTGCCCGGTTTTCCGCTGTTCGGCTTTGTCTTGTAGGGGGTCGTCCCATTACCCTTGTTGGAGGCTTCGCCATTCTGCTTTCCATTGACACCGTCGTCGATGGTGCTGGTGTGTGGGTTGTTGGAGTGACTTTCCTGAGAAGCTCGATTGCGCCTTACTTCTTCTTGGCACAAGAACTATCTGCCTTCTCGTTGAAAGCTTCTTAGGTCTTAGGGTTCTCTCTATTGATTCAAGCTCCAAATTCCGAGGTAGGGAGGACACCTTTTGCAAGATGGAAAAGGATGGTGCAGGGTTCTTTGTCATCGACCTCAGCGGAAGCAATATTGAATCGCTCGAGGTAGCTCTTGAGGGATTCTGCATGACCCTGGTAAAGGTTAGAGAGGGTGAGGGCATTCTTCGGAGTCCGAACATGCATCCTGAACTACCTAACCAACTCTGTAGCCAACTGGCTGAAGGCATTGATTGATTGGAGTGGAAGACGAGAAAACCAAAGCAAAGTTGTGCCTGCTAAGAAGACTGGGAAGCATTTGCACTTGACGGCGTCGGCGGCCCGAATGGATTTCGTTTGCCATTCGTATCGGTTTAGAGAAGCACAAGGGTTAATCGTGCCCTCGTAGAATGCCATCTGTGGCATGTTGAAGCATCGGGGCCACTCGGCTTCATGCACAACCCTAGTGAAAAGATTATGCATCAAGCGGGTTTCCCACGAGTCATTGGCGTTCCCTGGCATATCTCTCATGATCCTTCGGACCATGTCGAGGAGGTATGTTGGCTGGACATCCTCTGACGGAACCCATTGGTTTTGGCGAACCTCAAGAGTCATGTTCTGTGTTCGCTTTCTCTGATGCGTATAGGGTTCATCCTCATCAATGTCGTCGACATTGATTGCCCAATTTTGGTATGGTTGGTGAGGTTGAACGAGAAGATGTGCATTCTAAATCGGTGGAACTTTGGCTTCCTAGGTTGACAGGAGCGTGCGCCCCATGTTCTGAGTGGCGACAACTGGTTTTTGTCGAGGAGGGGGTCGGTTACTCGGACCTGGTTCATCGTTGATAACCAACCGAAAGCTATCACATTAATGCGTTCCCCCGCTGTAACTGATGGTGATTCTATCACTGTTTCCATTTCTGTTGCCGTTAGTATGAACATTAGAGCGAACGACGGAGTTATTGCTAAGGCTAAACCTTCTTCTTTAATGTGGGACCTAGGACTCGGAAGAAGAGGTTTTCGAGAAATTGCATCATGATCGGGTGTTGTTCCGAACAAGTTGAAGTTGGGCGACGAGGCGTTGGCTGTCTTGAAGTTGACACATAAGGACGATGTTGTTTTTCAATGCCTCGTTAAGTTCAAGAGCTTATTTTCATACTTCCTATTGAGCGCAAATCTGTGCTTGAGTTGCAGGGACTTCGGCGTCCACAGAGGAAGAAATCCCAATTTGGTTGGGTCTTCTATCGATTGAGGTTGCTGAGAAGTACCAGTGTCAGTTGTGGCAGAGGGACCGAGCATCTGATTCTTTGTTCGCTTAACCATCATACGTGGACTCGATGACAGGTTATAGAAGAAATCTAGAGTGTGACGAAGTTGAGATGGAAATGTGTGACAAAGGAGCGAGTAAAATAACTTTTTGCAACGAAAGAACAAAAATCTTGATGGCAAAAAATGCTGTAACATCCAAAGATTCTCCGTTACTTAGATAATTATATTTCGCATGGGAAACTAAGTGCAGAAAGCAGAAAATAACACAGTAGATTTTTAGTGGTTCGGTCCTATGAAGGACCTACGTCCACTTTGAAGGAGTCCGCTGATATTTTATTAACAATAGTCAGTTATAAGCTTAGAACTTCATCCTGACATTCATTTACAAACATTTCCAAGTATTTTGGAGTCGTAGCTATCAAATACGAGTCTTGGTAAAAAGTCACTTTTATGTTTCTTCTTCCTCAAAGCATGGCTGCCATTAATGAGTTCTTAGAGCTCTATGTTATGTCTACTCAAAAAAAATCCAACCCTTTTGAAGTGTGAGCTTAGGGGTATTTATAGTGGAAGGGTTAGGTGGGAGTAGGTAAGTTAGGGACCACACAGCAGAAAACCGAATCATAGAGTCGTGCACAGTAGAAAATCGCATCAGTCATGGCTAGTAGGGAAAAATGGCATCCCCCGTGTGGGATGCAATACGACTTAAGCAGGTTGGTGCCTCGTACCTTGCATGTATGTGTTCATCACATCCTTTGGATGATGTGACATCGTATCAAGGGGATGCAATAATATCACATCAGATGGATGTGATGTTATCGCATCTGATAGATGCGATGCCATCGCATCCAAGGGATGCGATGTCAGCAGGGCATGGTGTGAAGGGGAGTGTTGGCATGCCGAGTAGGGTGATGTGAGCATCGTGGTGCGAGGTGCATGGTGCGAGAGGGAGTTGCATGATGCGATATGGCCATGTTGAACGAGGTGATGCGATCTGCGTGAAGCTAGCCTCATGATGTGAGGTTTTTCTTTGAGGAGTTATGAGGCTACTACTGCTCGACCTCTCCTTGGCTCGAATCTTTATCATCTTGGTGACACTTCAAGCTTTGGTACCACATGACATGTTTGAGTCAAGTGGGTCTTGTGTACTTTCGGGAACTAGACTAAAAAGCTGGTTAACAGGGATCTTGAGTTTAGAATCGGTGATTCGGCCTTAGTAAAAGTTTATCCTCTTAGAAAAACCTTCCGGTTTGGAAAGAATGGGAAGTAAGCTTCCTCATTCATTGAGGAATTCAAGATCTTAGATAGACTTGGGAAACTGTCATATCAGGTGGATCTTCTCAAGAGATTCTCTAGGGTCCATAATGTTTTCCAAATTTCTCACCTTAGAAAGTGCCTTGATGGTTCTTGCATCGAACTCGAGCTTAATCAGATTGAGGATTTATAGAGCTTTGATAAAGTGTTTAGCGTCCCCCATGTCACTGCACATATTGTGGATCACAAAACCAAAATGCTTCATAATAAAATCATAAATTTCGTTCGAGTATAATATGGATATAACCCTACAGAAAGCATTTGAAAAACGGAGGAAAAGATAAAGCAAACACATCCTAAAAGCTTTTCACAGGTAATTATTCCCTCTAAAATTTTCCTATTTTTGGCTACATTGTGGTTGCTATATTAGATGGTAGGAATTGATTGCGACATAAATGCACTGAGAACTCATATAAATATTATATGCATATTAGGATGTCCTGCATAAATACAGCATCATAGATTACACTCCATATTTAGGATTGAGCTTACTTTAGTGTGTCTGCAGTGTATAATCACATTGAGTATAGTTATTTTATGGGTGTATAAATAAATAACTTGGTTGTATAACATATTTATTAGAACTAGTTATGTTCTTCTCCCCTTCAAAAAGATTTTCAGACGAAATCTCTTTTATGGGGTCGAGAATGTAACACCGAGTAAAAATATACCCTAACTAGACTTAGATAAATTAAACAACAATAATTTATAATTAGAAATACTGATATTTTATATATAGGAATTTGGAAATGAAAATTTCACCGTTATGGTTGTAGCGAGATTCTAATCCGTTTTCTTATTTTATTTATCGAAAATAGAGTCCAAATAAAGAAGATTTGCTAATGACAAAGTTTGAATATAAATTAATAATAAATGTATAAATTTGAATTTGAAAATAAATGCGCATGGAATAAAATAAATACCATTGGCATAAAAGAATATTCCATATTCAAATTCAAAGTTGTGTGTATATACATAAAATAAGGTGACATCGTTTGAAAGAAAGGAAACATATCGATAAACATTAATTAGTAATTAAAATGAACACATGAAATAAATTCACGCTACCCAGGCTAGAAGGGTGGTCACCTCTCCATTAGAAGAGGGGTTGGTCGCCTTCCAAGGGGTCAAGCCGACTGGTTCAGGTCTGAGAATGTGGGGGTGGCAGCTACTTTTTGTTAAGATTTTAAGGTTTTAGTTTCAACAAATGGCTCAGATTTTATATTTTAAATCCAACGGTTCCTACACACTTTGACACCTATAAATAGAGCTTATCCCCCTCCTCCCACTCTCAACATAGATCTTAAGGCTTCGTAACTCAATTTTTCTTCTTCTTTGTATCTGTCATATCAGTCAATCAATATCCAGTCTAGGTGGATGTTGGTTATTCTTCTCTTCACTCCTCCTAGTCAGTTCAATTTGATTCAATATTATTTTATTCTATATCTTTTTGTTTTAGAATTACTCAATTAAACATCTATAGTTTTAAATGGAAGAAGAATTAGAGAACATTTTGTGTGTGGATACAATCCAGGTCAAGATTAATTCTTAGTATTCACTCTTTATTATTCTGCGAGTGGGATTCTTTGAGTTTACCTAGTTTTTATAGTTTATTGGTATTTGGATTGATTATGCCTATAGAGGTTTAAGATGTCACGAAAACAAAATACACAAAATCCCTTATATCTCTAGTATTACGGAATTGTCATTCTAAGTTATTATTTTGGTTTTTGATTGTAAAGACGAAGGGATTTTCCTAATTTTTCTTATATGTAAATTCATAATTTAGTCTCTTTTACTCTCCTTTCCTTTTTATTGTAAGTTCCAAATTAACATAAAAATAGTGCATTTGGGTACCGTAACATACATGTGTTTAAATCTCTGTTTTGTTATAAAATGGTGGATTTAGGTACAATAAACACACATGTGACCAAAATACCTGTTTTTGAGCGTATAAATCATTCAAAGTTGAAGGATAGTAAAATAGTACTAGAAAGAATATACATATTACATTGTTTATTCATTTTTGTCCATTTTTTTTACTGATGTAATCTTGAAAGCCTAGGATTACAAGTTTATCTTTTATTGTTTTATGTTTATTTTCCTGTTAATCCTTAATTTAAAAAAAATATTTATGTTCCATATTGTGAAATTAGAAAATATGACATGACATTTCATCGCTTAGTGCACTTTCCTTGATGTGCGTCACTAATTACACCAATTTATTTTTATAATTATTAAATAGCATAATCCATGTATCTTGAATGCATATTTATTATGTTAAACTAGGAAAATCGTATTAAATGTCCATATTAGGAAATTTTTGTGTTGTTCATAAGTTAATGGCATTTAGAAATATTAAATGACATGTAGACTCGAGTATAACCTCTACTTGTAGTAAACATCTGCCCGGACATCTAGGAAAATCCAACAGCTATAAGAAGTCGGGTTAATGTGAGACGTGTAGTGCCATGGGCCATTTATTGTGTAACATTCCTACCTTGAGATGGTATTAAGTAGATTATCTGGCATATAAGGGTATTAAGTGAAAAGGACTTGGTCCACTCTTAAGTGTCCATCCCTAGGGTTTGTAATAAAGTCATAGGCCTGCCCTTATCGGGTATTAAGAGACCTATGCGTTTGCCTTTGTCAATTAATGATGTATTAAAAAGTATCGAATAAGTAACGTAGTCCTATGGAAGTTTTCCTCTTCTTATCTAAAGGCTATGTAAGGGAACTTCTAGGGATGGGCTATGCCAAAAGGAAGGCTCAAAGCATAATCCCATATAATCGCTCATCGAAAACATTTTCCCCTCTCCTTTCATATGTAGTAGCAAAATGCCTCTTATTTCTATCTCTGATGTTCGCTTTGAATAAGCATTATTTGGATCGGCTACTCCTGTTGTTATCTCTTATTTCCAGCTTCGAATTCTTCCTCGAACCCATTTAGATTGACACCAACCTATTTAGCATACGGAAATTTAGAGCATGTTGCTTCCTGCTCCAATAACCTGCAAATCTAAATATCGTTTGGACGTGTCACTTTCGTATCTCATTCTTTTTATGGAAACTTAGTTTCTACTCCGGTGTGTAGGTTCCTTCATCATCAGAACAAGTTTCAGGGAGGGAACATCCTAACGATGTTCGGGCTTGCAGACATCAGAGAAGGAAATAAGATGCTTTAGGTTCTCATATGCTAAATATAGTGGTGCCAGTCTGAATGGGTTCATAAACAACTTCGAAGCTGGAAACAAGAGATTACAGCAAAAGAAGCCCATCGAAACAATGCTTGTTCGAAGCAAATATCAAAGCTACAAATAATAGACATTTTGCTACTATGTATGAAAGAAGGGGAGAAAATTATTTTTAATGAATGATTATGCGAGATTATGCTTCACGCCCTTCTTTATGCGTGGTAGAGTAGATAAGGAAAAATGTCTGATAATCCATCATTGAGTAGATAAGAATGCTTGCTAGATTCTTGAATTATAACTTAAAATCGAAGTACTAAATAAAGACAATGGCAAACCAAACAAATGACCTAAACATTTGATGTGTGAATTATAACTTTAAATCCAAGTTATAATAAATGATAATGAAAAGTATAAATTATCATAAATCGATGTAGTAAAATAGTGCAAGCTTATTTATGATGATTTGTACTTGGTAGAGGTTGGAAAAGAAATTTTAGGCTTTTCTTCTAAATAGTTCTTAAATGACCAAGATTTGGTGGGGATTGAGGTGGGAGCGCAACAAGATTATCGATCGAGGCTTGTTCTAAAAATGAAGGGACATGCATGTTAGAGTAGAAAATAAGTGACCATATAAAGAATGAGATCCGTAGGAGGTGCGTCCTAATGATTTTAGATGTGCAGGCATCAGAGAAGGAAATAATACACTCTAGGTTATCGAGCACTAAATAGTTTAGTGCCAGTCTAAACGGGTTCGTGGTTAACTTCGAAGCTAGAAATAAGGGGCCACTATAGGAGGGGTTCGTCCAAATGACGCTTGTTTAAAGTAAATATCATAGTTATAAATAAGATGCATTTTGCTGCTACATATGAATGGAAAAGGGTAAACCATTTTTGATGAGTCAATATGCGAGATTATGATTTGCACACTCCTTCAGACATGACAGAGTAGATGAGGACAGAGGTCCGATAGGTCGATCATTTTGTAGATTAAGAATGTTCTTTAGGCTAGGACTTACGGTGAAGACGGTCTCTTTTAAGTAATAAAATACAAACAGTAACCTATATGACATTTAAAGTAGACCAAAGACTATTTGCACTTATTCTTTTGCTCTCTAAAAGACTATTTCCCATTCACCAGACTTTTATGTCTGATCCATTCCTCTTCTTTTCTTTACCTCAGGGGAACATTGTAGTAGTTGTTTTTCTAGCTGATCGCCTTGGTAGATTTAGATCATTGCTAGGATACTCCACTCTTATTATGTGTTCCCTTCTTTAATCATCTTTAGTTTTAAGGTAATTTGGTTTTAGAGAGGGTTGTTTTGATATATTTTGTACTATGATATTTTGGTGGGCCGAGACTTAGATATTTTGACATTGTATCTAATAATGCTTTCTGAAATGGTAGTTTACTAAGTTCTTGCAAAATTGTTATTCCGCTATGATATTATTATTTATGTAATGTGTTGAGATCTAAGTCTCTGAAATGATTTATCCATACTCAACGATCCATTCTCTTTCATATGGTCCCTATTGGCATATGCAAAGGGATGTGAGTTGTCACATTAAGTATCAGAGCCTAAGGTTTCAACATTATTAAAAATTGGTTTTTATAGTAAATTATTTTTTAAGGAGGTTTTCAAAAAAAGTATTTTAAAAAAATACAGAATAGAAGTTTTTATCAAAAATCCCTTAAATTTGTCTCCTTTTCTTATTATATTCTACACTTCCTTCTTTGAACATTTAATTGATATTATCAAAAAAAAAAAAGCCAACGCTCCTAATATTATGGAATTCAACATGCCTGCCTACTTTCGTAGATATCTACAAGCCACGACACAATAGAACCTCAAATTAATAAACAAATCAGTATCCCCGCCGGCAGAGCCCTGTTTGTCCACCAGATGTGGTAGACTTTTCTAAGCTTTGTAAGGATTTCACAAATCTCAGAGGGAAGAGCTTTAATGGTACCGGGTCGTATATGGAAGCAAGAGAATAGAATCATAATTGTAAGAAGATATTTAGGCTTACGGAGGTGGAGGATAGGATTAAGAGGCATTTTCCCACTTGACAGTTGCAAGGAAAGTCTCTTTGTTGCTGGGATGTTTTTGAAGACCGAATTTGGTGAAGTAATTTGGATTGCTTTTGGAGAAGGTTCGAGAGAAATTTTTGTCTCAGGCAGATGAATGGGTTCAATTGAAGAAATTTGAAGATCTAAAACAGGGAGAGATGACTGGGAAGGAATACATAATTTAGTTCAATGGGTTGACTAGGTTTAGAATGGTGTCAATAAATA
Organism: Allium sativum; assembly: GCA_030737875.1. NCBI lineage: Eukaryota > Viridiplantae > Streptophyta > Magnoliopsida > Asparagales > Amaryllidaceae > Allium > Allium sativum. The sequence continues at coordinate 546,840,076 of CM060913.1, read as the reverse complement.
CACCACATAATAAGGATTAGAAATTTGCCCAGGGCCTGAACCAATCACTACAAGGGCTGATGATTAGTCATGACCCCATGTGAGAAACTTTGAAGAACTTAGTTGTGATGACACCGATGACAGAAGTTGAGAAGAAAAGGAGGTTGTAAATAAGGGTAAAGGAAGAGATATTTGGAAGGAAAAGAAGAAGGGAGGAGGACCCCTAGCAAAAGGAAAATCCAAAAGGAGTTGAGGTATCATAATTTCAAAAAAGTAGGACACTATGCCAATAATTTCAAGTTTGATCTCTTAAAAGGGAAGAGATTTATTTGTGGGCAAGCAAGACATATTAGCGGGGACTTCCCGCGAAAACCTATAGCTACACTTTGTATTGCTACCCAGCCATCTTAGGAATGTGCATTGGAGATGAAAATTTCCACTGTGGTCATTAAGATAAAGGAAAGAAGGTCATAGTCGAAGGTGTGATTTCTATTTCTAATTTTCCTATTATTCTCCATTTGATTCCGGAGCATCCTATAGTAACAACCCATCCAGAATGGGCCTAAATCCCAATCCAGAAAATGCCCATTGGAACTTAGAGCCAATCTATGCTAGTCAATAAAGCAAAACTAAACCGAAATTAAATCCCATAACAAAGTGGATAAAAATATAATAATCAAATAGATATACCATATCAAAAATATCGTAATGTTAAATACATCGGATCCCAAATGTCATAAACAACAAGTCAAGGTACATCATGATAATGTTGAGATACAATAAGATAATAATAGTAAGCTAAATAATAATCGCCATCTCTAAGCTCCATCATCCACATTATCGTTTAGCATTCTCCAACATCCTACCTTATCTGTGTTGTTAAGAGGAGGGGTCTCAAAACCACAATTCTGGTGAATAAAATTCTTCAAGCTTAAAAGGAAACCTATTTTCTATACTTGGCAATATGAAACTTGTAAGGTTCATGTCTAGGCGGATATAAACACAAAGATAAGAATTATATATATATATATATATATATATATATATCAAATGGAAAGAGGCAGGCCTTATTTGTCAGTTATGACCTCATTTCCTAGTAAACTACATCATATATATTCTCTTAATGTAATGTTATAGATAGTAATCAACCAGTTAATAATAATTTTAGATAGACACTTAAATGCCATTTATGACCTTCTCGACGGACCCTACGTTAATATTTAGCTGACATTATAGGTGAACTCCTATCTACTTAATACTTCCCTTAGATATGCGGTTTCACTTACATGCTTAGCGAAACTCTTAATTGTATAGTAGATAAGGATAGAGTTTCGGTAAGCTAATCGTTAGGTGTAACGACCTAGAAAATCTGAACCAATTTAAAATTTTTAAATTGGCTAAAATAGTGGATTTTAAATATTTAAAATAAATATTTTAAATAATAGCGATGAAAACTGAGTTTGAATCGACAATTGAAAACGAACATAATTAATTCTAATTATAAACAAGGCCTGAAAAGGCGCTGCAGTTTCAAAAATTGAATTCAAACTTTGTCGGACTGTACCGGGTGCAAAACAAAACGGATTTGAGTGAAACCAAAAATATTTAAATCTGTTAGTGAATACCTTTCTAACGAATCTGAAAAGTTGAATTTTCATAGCGGAAAGCAAAAGTTATGGCCAAATGAATTTTCAGAAAGGTCGCTATGGAATTTATATAGCCCGCGAAATTGGTCATTTTGCATACGACCTCGGAATTCGACGAAACCACTTTTGTTGGATCCGGGATGTGAAGTTATTGCTAGGTTTCAAATTTCATAATTTTTGAAGCTAGTATGTGAGCGTGGCAAAGGAAAATGTGTTTTGGTAAATTACAGTTAAATTGGATCGACCAGAAATGGGCCTTTTTGCAAACAGTCTCAGAATTCAACGAAACTAGTTTTGTTGGGACCGTATCGTCAAAACATGGCTAGATTTATTTTTTTGGAATTTTTCGAATCAGTTTGTGGCCCTGGCAAATTGAAATGTACGTTCAAATCAAATATTGAATGTTATATATTTTAATTTGAAGGAAAACTGACTGAAACAGTCGAATGGGCCTACGAAACATATCCCATTGTGTTCGGAATGGGGGTAAAACGCTAGGGACGACAATCGTTGGATTTGGATTGGTGTTCGTGTGTGACAAGGGGTATTTTCGGATTTTTAAAAATATATAAATAAACAAAAAAATCTGATTGGCCAATAATTTTTCTGTCTCCCTGATTGCTTCAGGCACGACGACGGAAGGAGATCCGAACCTTCTCTCTTCGATTTCTCAGCAACCACTCAATGAAAAATCGTGATTCTTTATTCATTTCAAAGCGCTTCGTCTCCTCTTCAAATCCATCTAAGGTTTGCTAGTTATCATCAAGTGTGGAGGGAGATACGAGTCCTCAAAGTCCACGACTTTGGAGCGCCGCCGAGCCTTCAGGTCGCCGCCGAGCGGAGCGAAACCACCGGCGCCGGGAAGGTGGTTCGAAGCTCTTCGACGCTGTGTGAGCCGATTCTCCTATCACGCAACGGTTTGATCGAAAGATCAAAACCTAGTTTTGAACCATCGTGAAAGGTGGATCCTTTATTACATCTGAACTTTGAAAAATCATATCTTTTTCGTTTCTTGACAAAATTCGATAAAACAGGAAACATCGTGACCGTGTGGACGTCTTCTACATTTTAGAAGAGACCGCATATTTTTCTGAGCCTTCTGCTATTTTTGGTGGAGTGGAACCCAATGTGAGATTTCTAATTTATAAACGATATGGAAAATGACGATGTACAAATTATATAGTCGATGTATGAGTTATATAAGCGTTGTACACCTCTTGTATAAGCGTTGTATAAGTTGTACGTACGATGTATAAGTTGTATATGTGTTGTAAATTTTATATATGTGTTGAAGTAGAAGTGAATTGCTATATATATATATACATACATACATACATACATATATATATATATATATATATATATATATATATATATATATACACGCCCCTCGTCCACAAACCATGGACGATATTTATTGGTTGTGATTGGTGTGAATATTGATTGATAGCGAATGGTTGATTGGAATTGTTTGTGGTTGGTATTGATTGATTATGGTTGAAAAATACCCATTTGTGGTTGAGAAATATTTGGTTGAAACCACATAGGATTAGTTTGTGGAAATGAAATAAATATACATGCCGCCTGCGTGCGAATTAGATGCATGATTCCCCATTGTCAAAAACAGTGAGGTTTTAAGGTAGAGCGAGGAGCCGTACTAGGGACGGTCCCGGTTTTAACTACCTTGCCGTTATGCTGCCGAAATTTTTAATAATATTCATGTGTTTGAATTATTTTCATTTGTTGAAACTATATTTATTCGTTGAATAGAAAACCTCCATGTGTGGAGACAATGTTCATTCGTTGAATTGAAATTCATGTGTTGAATGGTATTCATATTTTGAAATAAATTGTTTTATAAAAAAAATCACATTTTTATCATCTATATGAACTATATAAAATAATCTTGCTTTGAAATAAATTGTTTAATAATAAAAATCCCATCTTTATCATCTATATGAACTATATAAAATAATAGTGTTTTGAAACAAATTGTTTTACAATAAAAAAATCACATTTTTATTATATACATGAGTGGTCAAATATGGTGAAGTGTTGAAATAGAAGACAGTTTGATAAAAAATATCGTTTTTATCAAAAGTATGAAATTCATATGGTTTTGAAATCGAAGAATCGATATATATAGTTAAATAGATTGAAATATATCGAATAACGACGCTGTAGTTCGTATTTGGAAATCGTGATTTCAAATGATTAGTGCGGGAGATCCGACCATCGGATTTTCCCGAAACCGCAACCGTTGGGTTCGCTTTGGAAATATCTTTCCAACGGCACCAACTTTATAAAAATCCAATGGTTGGATTGTCTGGAATGTTTAACTCAAATCTGAAGAAAAACAGCGCCAGAATCGATTATATATATATATATAATTATATTTAATCGAATAACGACGCTGCAGTTCGTATTTTGAAATCGAAACTTCAAACGATGATACCGGGAGATCCGACCGTCGGCTTTTCCCGAAACTGGAACCGTTGGATTCGTTTTGAAAAGATCTTTCTAATGATGTAAAATTTGTGAAGATCCAACGGTTAGATTTTCAGATATGTGTAAATCAAATCTGAAGAAAAACAGCTCCACGGCCGCGTTATGGCCCGAAGCGTCGTTTTGAATAAATTGGCTATTTTAAAATAAATAAAAATAGCAATAAATCGTTATAAAGTATCATAAACGATACGGAATGGAAATAAATTGAATTTGCTCGATTTATGGGGTATTTGATGGTTGAATGTGTTTGGTGTGAAAATTACATTAAAGAACAAAATTGGTGTTGTCGAGTGATTTAACCATTGAAGTAAATTGATTTGAAATTCTAAATATACGTGAATTATTTGAAAAGGCCGAGTTAATTCTCATTTCAAATAATTGACCGACGATTGAAAGTCGAAGATGAAGACGGTGGTCGAAGAACGGATATCTTCACCTCATTTGTATGGTAACCGAGGTCCTGATTGGGAGGCATCCCGAAATATGGATAATGGGTGGTGATCGTCCAGACGTACGTGGTGATCGATGGGTTTGCGAGGTATCTAGTGCCTCCGGTTTCGTTCAGACCCAGAACGGACTTGTAAATGGACTGTGTGTCTGACATTGGATTTTATTCTGTGTTGATTGATCTCTATTAAATATACATCTGTTTGGTGGCGGAGAATTTATTCTTTTGCTTAACGCCCTTCTCTGAAACGCATGAGCTCAGAGGTTGTATATCGATGGACATCAGTCGCATGGCATGAATTGCTAGTGTGGCATGCCTAAGTGGCTGATGATCAGGGCTTCTGTTGAAAAGCAAAGTCTTGTGGTGATGATCAAAGCACCGCCTGTGTGGCATAGCTTTGTGTATAACGTGAATTCGCGAGCCTCACACCCCGGTATGAACCAGAAACGGGAGAGGACATCAGGGAGGTCATGCGTTTCCTTCTAGCTAGAAGTGGCATCAGTGGTTTTACACGCCCTGACGAGTTTGACTTATGTGGTTGTCGCTGTTGCGAGGTGCCTCGATTAGATCGGACGATCCAGGTCCGATGGAGCCATTCGTTGGCTCACCTATGCCCCATAGGGCGGGGAAACACAGTGTTCAGGAATTTTAATCCACATCGGTGGACCGGCCCTGACGATCCAAGGGTCACTCGAGCTCTGTTCCTGAGGGCGGGCTAGAGCGTCTCGAATTCGGTAAGGACTATCTTTTGCCTTGGGCATGACGGAAATCCAAATTTCCAAATACGTGACTGTGCGGTTTTGATTGTATATATATATGGCGACATGATATATGGTACCCATGTCGTCTATGATTGATAGTTATGATTGAAATTGTTTTTGAAACATATAAACACTAGTAATAATATCAAATGCTTTTGTTTTATTCGTATCAAGCATATTTTGGCCATTATAAGGAAAAACTCTATCCTCCGGTTTGCGTTGCATTGTGTGATGGGAACTGAGTCTTATAATGGCTTCATTTTGATAAAAAAGTATTGCGATGTTTAAAGGAATGATTTGTTTTAAAGCACTGGCAATCCAATGGAGTAAACCCGTTCCACGAAAGTGGCATGGTCCTGTGATTAGCCATATTATAAATGTGTTGAGTAGATTTCTCATACCAGTCCCATGACTGATTCGTAGTTTGTTTCACTTTCAAACTTGGGTGCCCCTCTTTCTACACGGGAAGCCTTGTATTCAGGTTTAGCTGGTTCTTTCTGGATAGATGGAGCTAAAGATGGATTCTATCATTTATCTCTTTTTATGCTGTTCAGCTCCTATTGTACATTACGCTTGTTTTCCGCTGTAGACATATATGTATAGTTGAACTGTAATTGTACTAAGTAAGATCCTGTATACTGTGTAACTCTGATGATTACTTTTATCCAGTATATTCTATTGTTCATTTTCTGGTGTATTTATTTAATTTTGTTCTGCTATTATCTGTTTCTGTGTTATATTCCAATGATTACCCTTGTATCCGTCTGAACGGGATTTGGGGTCGTCACAACGTGGTATCAGAGCTTTGGTTAAGCTTAGTTCTGGAATATAACATTTGAACGAACTCGTCAGAAATAGAACCAGTAGTGTTCTAGGACATGTAACTTTATACAGATAGAATCAGCAATATCCTAGTATGAGTAAAGCAGAATGAAATTACACCTCGATAGACACATTTACATTTGAAGTATATGTTTCTATGTTTTAAAATACCTTTTCTGTGACCTGACACTTGATCTTCCATTTGCAGAAGTACTAGAAAAATGAGTGTCAGAAACAGGAGAAATGCAGAACCCGATCTAGAGGCTCTATTAAAGAGATATCGAAATCTGAACGGAGCACAGTTCTCGGGCAATGAATCTATAATACAGACTCAAGATTGGCTGAGTTCTGTCAAAAGAATTTTTGAGCGTATCCAGCAGAGAGATGACCAGAAAAGGTTAGTAGCATCTTGGGCGCTCAAAGAAGAAGCTTTAATCTGGTGGGAAACAATCATCAAAGATAATCCAGAAGGTGATATCACCTGGGACAGATTCAAAGGGATTTTCCTAGAAAGATTTACTCCTCCTAAAGTGACTGAGCGATTATGCGATGAATTCTCTTATCTGATACAAGGTGATATGACCATCCCAGAAAATCATAAGAAATTCAACGAACTTTCTCACTTTGCTCCTCATCTGATTCAAGATCCAAAGAGGAAAATCTGAGATTTATTCATGGCCTGCAAAGAAAGTATCAGAACAGTGTAATGAGGAGTGTGAAGCTTCCTTTCTCTGAAATGATTTATATGGCTTATCAGTACGATGATCTCCATAAGAAAGGAATGCTGCGCGAAGAAGAAAAAGTCTTTTCTAGTGGCAAAGCATAGTCGGAAACTGATATTCCTGAAGCCAGTACGAGATCTGAGGTCAGTAAGAAGCCCAGTGCCAAGAGAAAAAGGGATGAATCTGGTAACAAACCTGTAACGACCGCCACGTGCTCAAGCTGCAATAGACAAGGTCATTTGGCGATAAGTTGCAAATCTTGGAACCAACAAAGAAAGAATAAGTTCAAACCCAGGAAGGGGTTTCAAGAGAATAGAAAGTGTAGTCAATGCCATCAAGCTGGTCATCTTTCCAAGGCATGCCCGCTATCTCAGAAATCTGAAGCAGTACAAGTGAATGAAGTGGTAGAAGTGCCGGCATCTTCGTCTGCTCAGGAAAGGTCTGATGTTTTAGAAGGCACGCTCAATGTCAAGAACATTCCGGTTAAAGTACTGTTTGATACTGGCGCGTCACGAAGCTTTATCGCAAAGAGTGCAGTCAAGAAGTTGGATTTGAAACTAAAGAAGCTCAAAGAACCAATGACTGTCCAAAACCAGTTGGGGGTTCCATCGGTCTCAGTTGGGTTTGTGGGGTGCCTGTCTCTTTTTCCTGCTACAAATTCCCTACTATCTCTGTCGTCATGAATTTTAATGAATTTGATCTTATCTTGGGATTGGATTGGCTAACCAAATATGAAGCAGAGGTTAGATGCGCCGAGAGAGTTGTTAGGGCTAGGATTAAATCAGGAAGTTATATAACCATTCCCTGTGAAGGTCAGAATGCTAATAGAAAAGACTTCTGGGCAGCTCTCAATGTTTCCCCAGCCCAAATAGAACATATCCCTGAAATCACAGAGAATATTCCCGAACTAGTGAAAGACATTCATGTCGTCAAGAACTATGCGGATGTGTTCGAGGAAGTTGTTCGCTTACCTCCGTAGAGAGAAATAGATTTCAAAATTACTTTAATTTCGAATGCAAGGCCGGTAGTTCACGCTATTCGAAGAATGTCCTTGAAAGAGAAAGAGGAATTAGACAATCAAACACGACAGCTAGTATGGAAGGGTCTGATCAGGCCTAGTTTCTCTGATTGGGATGCAACAGTGGTGTTTGTCCTGAAATCTGATGGTACTCTACGTCTATGTGTGGATTATCGTGATTTGAACAAGTAAACGATAAAGAACAATTATCCATTGTCGCGGATCGATGATTTATTGGATCGTCTGAATGGAGCACAAGTGTTCTCAAGGATGGACCTAGCTATAGGCTTCCTTCAACTTCAAATTGCCGAAGAGTGTGTTCCAATGACAGCATTCAGAGGTCCCGACCTATTCTACGAGTGGTTAGTAATGTCGTTCGGCTTATGTAACGCTCCAGCCTATTTCGTCGATCTAATGAACAGAGTATTCAGAGGAGTTTTGAATAAATTTGTTCTTGTTTTTATTGATGATATTCTAATCTTCTCTAAATCAAAGGTCGAACATGAAAAGCATTTGGAGCAGGTTCTGAAAATTCTCAGAAGGAATGTATTGAAAGCCAAACTGTCCAAATGTATATTCTGGCAAGATGAAGTGAAATTTCTGGGCCATGTCGTGTCAAAAGAAGGAATTGCTGTGGATCCAAACAAAATCACAGCTATTCAGAATTGGAAACAGCCCAGTACCCCCATTGAAGTCCGCAGTTTCCTCGGATTGGCTAGTTATTATCGGAAGTTCGTTAAAAACTTTTTGAAGATATCTGGTCACTTAACGAAGCTCACAAAGAAGCACTCTAAATTCAAATGGACTCCAGAAAGTGAGGAGGCTTTTGAAGAGCTAAAGTTAAGATTAACAACTGCTCTAGTGTTAACCATCATCGATGGAAATCAAGATTTGAAAGTCTGGACGGATGCTTCTAGAGAAGGCCTGGGCGCAGTGTTAATGCAAAGAGGTCAAGTGATTTCTTATGCTAGTTGTCAGCTGAAGCCGCATGAGAAAAACTACGTAACTCATGATCTTGAGTTATTGGCTATAGTATTCGCCTTGAAAATATGGAGACACTATCTTCTGGGTGAGAGGTTTGAACTGTTTACAGATCACCAGTCGTTAAAGTATCTGTTCACCCAGAAAGATTTGAATCTGAGGCAGAAACATTGGCTAGAGTTCCTTGCAGCATACGACTTTGAAATTATATACACTCCAGGGAAAGCCAATGTCGTGGCCGATGCATTAAGCTGAAAGAATGAAATGATCGCCAGTTTTATTACCACGACTTTACTGATAGATAAAATATCTACTCTTCAGAAGGATGATCACTTCATTCAGAAGATCAGAGAGATAATTCAGAAGGGCGAACCCTCGAGTTTTCAGGTTGATAATGAGGGGATTCTAAGGCTGAAGGGTCGAATCTGTGTTCCTAACATTGCTGAGCTCCGAAAGGAAGTTCTGGATGAATGCCACAAGTCAAAACTTAGTATCCATCCGGGAGTAAGCAAAATGTATAAAGACATCAAACGCACTTTCTGGTGGAGGTCGATGAAGAGGGACATTTCCTTATATGTTAGCCGATGCCTTACTTGCCAGCTAGTCAAAAGCGACCAACAAAAACTAGCTGGATTGTTACAAACACTAGACGTGCATGGTTGGAAGTGGGAACATATTTCTATGGATTTCATTGATGGTCTGCCCAGAACCAGAAAAGGGAATGACAGTATTTGGGTGATCGTAGATCGCTTCACGAAGACCGCCCATTTCATACCTGTCAGATCAAACAGAACTGCTCAGAGTCTGGCGTAGATATATTTCAAGGAAATTGCTAGACTTCATGGAGTACCGCTCAGTATAGTCAGTGATAGAGATACAATATTTACTAGCAAATTCTGGGAGGCATTTCAAGTCGAACTGGGAACGAAGTTGAACTTGGGCACCGCTTATCATCCTCAAACAGATGGTCAGACTAAGAGGGTGAATCGTATACTAGAAGATCTATTGCGGGCTTGTGTTCTAGATTTCGGTGGATCATGGGAAGACCATCTGCATTTGGCTGAATTCTCATATAACAACAGCTACCAGGCGAGCCTGACAATGTCGCCATTCGAAGCATTATACGGTAGACCATGCCGATCTCCTGCTTGTTGGGTCGAACCCGGTAATAGACTTGTGTTAGGGTCTGATATGATTCGAGAAGCTGTCGACAAAGTCGATTTTATTAAGAAGCGATTACTCGCCGCTCAAAGCCGACAAAAGAGCTATGCCGATAGAAGAAGAAGAGATATATCCTTTGTTGTTGGCGACTACGTATATTTGAAAGTATCACCGATGAGAGGAGTTATCCGGTTCGGTAAAACAGAGAAATTGGCGCCCAAATTCATTGGTCCGTTTCCTATTTTGGAGCGGATCGGAACTCTCGCTTATAGGGTCAAATTGCCTGATTGGTTGCCTGGAGTTCATGATGTATTTCACATATCTCAACTTCGAAAGCACGTTCATGATCCAGACTTAATCGTGGAAGAAGCCGCTCAACAGGATATTGAAATTACCCCTGAATTAGCTGTGAGAAGAGAGCCGCTAAAGATCATCGGCAAAGAAACCAAAGAGCTAAGGAACAAGAAGGTTCACTTAGTCAAAGTGCAATGGAGTGGAAATCCGCGAGATTGTGCTTGGGAAACTGAGGAGAGCATTCAGAAAGCCTATCCTCGATGCCGAGTAGATATCTCTGATTGATTCCGGTGCAAGGTACATTTACCATACTTTGCATTACCAATTAGTTCTCTATTCTGTTGTTATTTTCTTTCCATGGATGTGCACTTTTAATTCTATAGTCTGAAGGATTTTAAAAGGATATAGAAATTGATCTGTATTATTCTGAAAAGTTAAAATCAATTTGATTGCTGTTTGTGTTGTGTGATAGCAAATTAGATTAATCAAATTATTGAAACGATAGTTAATTTAATTAATAAGAGAATGAATGGTAGAATTTATTCGATTATATCACACATTGAACTGATTAGAAAATAAATAGAAATATATACATGTGTATTATATATGTTTGAACAGGTAAATGGATTAGCTGTTGAGTAAATATTTTATTTGCGTGCCCGACAAATAGGTAAACCTTAATGAGTTGGATGCAAAATATTATTGTATCAACTCCTGTGAATGCCATTGGATGCGGAGTGCTGGTTTTTCTGTGTGAAATAATAAATGTCGCCATAGGATAGTAACAGTTAATTTTGAACTACATTACATGGCATACTTCTGAAGATAGGCACACTTCATCATATACCACATAAGCATTTGGAGCTTGTGTGATGAGGTGGAAGATTTACCATACGAGCGAGAGGCTTGTATGGCGATGACTATATTTTACTGGTTGAACTGATGACTGATATGGACTATTTAAATTATAACGATAAAATTGCCAGATTAATAAAAAACCCCACACGGGTCTGGAGTTGACAATAATCACGTCTCTCTAGTTATTAGATACGACACATGGACTATTTATTTCCCACACGGGACGAAGTGACGAGGATTTATCCTCTGGAGCATTTAAAATACACACTCCCTCAGGCTTTGACAGGGTGACGAGAATTTATTCTCTGGAGTTATTATCAATACACGCTCCCCTGTAAACACCAAAATATATCACTATAAATATGTGTATGCTTATTAGGATTTATTGGGTACCTAATACGGCCCAATAAATTTCCAAACCCCTCCCCGTACAAAGGAGGTTATGGCAAAAAATTTCGAAAATTCCGGGTGTTAGCCAAATTATTGAAGAATTTGAAAATTCTCAGAAACTGAAAAGTTGGAGAATGGAAGCCAGATCAAACGTAGAGTTGATTAATCAAACCACTTTCGACTTTGTTCCTTTCCGGGGACGAAAAGTTTTAAGTGGGGGAGATTGTAACAACCCAGAAAATCTGAACCAATTTAAAAATTTTAAATTGGCTAAAATGATGGATTTTAAATATTTAAAATAAATATTTTAAATAATAGCGATGAAAACTGAGTTTGAATCGACAATTGAAAACGAATATAATTAATTCTAATTATAAACAAGGCCTAAAAAGGCGCTGTAGTTTCAAAAATTGAATTCAAACTTTGTCGGACTGTACCAGGTGCAAAACAAAATGGATTTGAGTGAAACCAAAAATATTTAAATTTGTTAGTGAATACCTTTCTAACGAATCTGAAAAATCAAATTTTCATAGCGGAAAGCAAAAGTTATGGCCAGATGAATTTTCAGAATGGTCGCTATGGAATTTATATAGACCATGAAATTGGCCATTTTGCATACGACCTCGAAATTCGACGAAACAACTTCTGTTGGATCCGGGATGTGAAGTTATTGCTAGGTTTCAAATTTCATAATTTTTGAAGCTAGCATGTGAGCGTGGCAAAGGAAAATGTGTTTTGGTCAATTACAGTTAAATTGGATCGACCAGAAATGGGCCTTTTTGCAAATGGTCTCAGAATTCGACGAAACTAGTTTTGTTGGGACCGTATCGTCAAAACATGGCTAGATTTAATTTTTTGGAATTTTTCGAATCAGTTTGTGGCCCTGGAAAATTGAAATGTACGTTCAAATCAAATATTGAATGTTATATATTTTAATTTGAAGGAAAACTGACAGAAACAGTCGAATGGGCCTACGAAACATATCCCATTGTGTTCGGAATAGGGGTAAAACGCTAGGGACGACAGTCGTTGGGTTTGGATTGGTGTTCGTGTGTGACAAGGGGTATTTTCGGATTTTTAAAAATATATAAATAAACAAAAAATCTGATTGGCCAATAATTTCTCTCTCCCCGATTGCTTCAGGCGTGACGACGGAAGGAGATCCGAACCTTCTCTCTTCGATTTCTCAGCAACCACTCAATGAAAAATCGTGATTCTTGATTCATTTCAAAGCTCTTCGTCTCCTCTTCAAATCCATCTAAGGTTTGCTAGTTATCATCAAGTGTGGAGGGAGATACGAGTCCTCAAAGTCCACGACTTTGGAGCGCCGCCGAGCCTTCAGGGCGCCACCGAACGGAGCGAAACCACCGGGCCGGGAAGGTGGTTCGAAGCTCTTCGACGCTGTGTGAGATGATTCTCCTATCGCGCAACGGTTTGATCGAAAGATCAAAACCTAGTTTTGAACCATCGTGAAAGGTGGGTCCTTTATTACATCTGAATTTTGAAAAATCATATCTTTTTCGTTTCTTGACGAAATTCGATGAAATAGGAAACATCGTGACCGTGTGGACGTCTTCTACATTTTAGAAGAGACCGCATATTTTTCTGAGCCTTCTGCTATTTTTGGTGGAGTGGAACCCAATGTGAGATTTCTAATTTATAAACGATATGGAAAACGACGATGTACAAATTATATAGTCGATGTATGAGTTATATAAGCGTTGTACACCTCTTATATAAGCGTTGTATAAGTTGTACGTTCGATGTATAAGTTGTATATGCGTTGTAAAATTTATATATGTGTTGAAATAGAAGTGAATTGCTATATATATATATATATATATATATATATATATATATATATATATATATATATATACGCCCCTCGTCCACAAACCATGTACGATATTTATTGGTTGTGATTGGTGTGAAAATTGATTGATAGCGAATGGTTGATTGGAATTTTTTGTGGTTGATATTGATTGATTGTGGTTGAAAAATACCCATTTGTGGTTGAGAAATATTTGGTTGAAACCACATAGGATTAGTTTGTGGAAATGAAATAAATATACATGCCGCCTGCGTGCGAATTAGACGCATGATTCCCCATTATCAAAAACCGCGAGGTTTTAAGGTAGAGCGAGGAGCCGTACTAGGGACGGTCCCGGTTTTAACTACCCTGCCGTTATGCTGCCGAAATTTTGAATAATATTCATGTGTTTGAATTATTTTCATTTGTTGAAACTATATTTATTCGTTGAATAGAAAACCTCCATGTGTGGAGACGATGTTCATTCGCTGAATTGAATTTCATGTGTTGAATGGTATTCATATTTTGAAATAAATTGTTTTATAAAAAAATCACATTTTTATCATCTATATGAACTATATAAAATAATCTTGCTTTGAAATAAATTGTTTTATAATAAAAATCCCATCTTTATCATCTATATGAACTATATAAAATAATAGTGTTTTGAAACAAATTGTTTTACAATAAAAAAAATCACATTTTTATTATATACATGAGTGGTCAAATATGGTGAAGTGTTGAAATAGACGACAGTTTGATAAAAAATATCGTTTTTATCAAAAGTATGAAATTCATATGGTTTTGAAATCGAAGAATCGATATATATAGTTAAATAGATTGAAATATATCGAATAACGACGCTGCAGTTCGTATTTTGAAACCGTGATTTCAAATGATTAGTGCGGGAGATCCGACCATCGGATTTTCCCGAAACCGCAACCGTTGGGTTCGCTTTGGAAATATCTTTCCAACGGCACCAACTTTATAAAAATCCAACGGTTGGATTGTCTGGAATGTTTAATTCAAATCAGAAGAAAAACAACGCTAGAATCGATTATATTTATATTTATATATATATAATTATATTTAATCGAATAACGACGCTGCAGTTCGTATTTTGAAATCGAAACTTCAAACGATGATACCGGGAGATCCGACCGTCGGATTTTCCCGAAACTGGAACCGTTGGATTCGTTTTGAAAAGATCTTTCTAATGATGTAAAATTTGTGAAGATCCGACGGTTAGATTTTCATATATATGTAAATCAAATCTGAAGAAAAACAGCGCCACGGCCGCGTTATGGCCCGAAGCGTCGTTTTGAATAAATTGGCTATTTTAAAATAAATAAAAATAGCAATAAATCATTATAAAGTATCATAAACAATATGGAATTGAAATAAACTGAATTTGCTCGATTTATGGGGTATTTGATGGTTGAATGTGTTTGGTGTGAAAATTACATTAAAGAACAAAATTGGTGTTGTCGAGTGATTTAACCATTGAAGTAAATCGATTTGAAATTCTAAATATACGTGAATTATTTGAAAAGGATGAGTTAATTCTCATTTCAAATAATTGACCGACGATTGAAAGTCAAAGATGAAGACGGTGGTCGAAGAACAGAGATCTTCACCTCGTTTGGATGGTAACTGAGGTCCTGATTGGGAGGCATCCCGAAATATGGATAATGAGTGGTGATCGTCCAGACGTACGTGGTGATCGATGGGTTTGCGAGGTATCTAGAGCCTCCGGTTTCGTTCAGACCCAGAACGGACTTGTAAATGGACTGTGTGTCTGACATTGGATTTTATTCTGTGTTGATTGATCTCTATTAAATATACATCTGTTTGGCGGCGGAGAATTTATTCTTTTGCTTAACGCCCTTCTCTGAAACGCATGAGCTCAGAGGTTGTATATCGATGGACATCAGTCGCATGGCATGAATTGCAAGTGTGGCATGCCTAAGTGGCAGATGATCAGGGCTTCTGTTGAAAAGCAAAGTCTTGTGGTGATGATCAAAGCACCGCCTGTGTGGCATAGCTTTGTGTATAACGTGAATTCGCGAGCCTCACACCCCGGTATGAACCAGAAACGGGAGAGGACATCAGGGAGGGCATGCGTTTCTTTCTAGCTAGAAGTGGCGTAAGTGGTTTTACACACCCTGACGAGTTTGACTTATGTGGTTTCTGCTGTTGCGAGGTTCCTCGATTAGATCGGACGATTCGGGTCCGATGGAGCCATTCGTTGGCTCACCTACGCCCCATAGGGTGGGGAAACGCAGTGTTCAGAAATTTTAATCCACATCGGTGTACCGGCCCTGACGATCCAAGGGTCACTCGAGCTCTGATCCTGAGTGTTGGGCTAGAGCGTCTCGAATTCGGTAAGGACTATCTTTTGCCTTGGTTCATGACGAAAATCCAATTTTCCAAATACGTGACTGTGCGGTTTTGATTGTATATATATATATATATATGGCGACATGATATATGGTACCCATGCCGTCTATGATTGATAGTTATGATTGAAATTATTTTTGAAACATATAAACACTAGTAATAATATCAAATGCTTTTGTTTTATTCGTATCAAGCATATTTTGGCCATTTTAAGGAAAACTCTATCCTCCGGTTTGCGTTGCATTGTGTGATGGGAACTGAGTCTTATAATGGCTTCATTATGATAAAAAGCATTGCGATGTTTAAAGGAATGATTTGTTTTAAAGCACTGGCAATCCAATGGAGTAAACCCGTTCCACGAAAGTGGCGTGGTCCTGTGATTAGCCATATTATAAATGTGTTGAGTAGATTTCTCATACCAGTCCCATGACTGACTCGTAGTTTGCTTCGCTTTCAAACCCGGGTGCCCCTCTTTCTACACGGGCAGCCTTGTATTCAGGTTTAACTGGTTCTTTCTGGATAGCTGGAGCTGAAGATGGATTCTATCATTTATCTCTTTTTATGTTGTTCAGCTCCTATTGTACATTATATTTGTTTTCCGCTGTAGACATATATGTATAGTTGAACTGTAATTGTACTAAGTAAGATCATGTATACTGTGTAACTATGATGATTACTTTTATCCAGTATATTCTATTGTTCATTTTCTGGTGTATTTATTTAATTCTGCTCGGCTATTATCTGTTTCTGTGTTATATTCCAATGATTACCCTTGTCTCTATCTGAACGGGATTTGGGATCGTCACATTAGGTAGATTAAGAATAACTTTTAGGCTGGAACTTGTTCTACAACTATTATGAGGGCTACTATGGAACTTGTTATTATTGTTACTATTGTTTGTCATTGCTTCATGGATATTATTGTAAACGTTTTGTGTTGTTATGTTGAATCCACTTTTGGAATGTTGTGTTCTTGTGCATTGTTATCATCAGATGTTGTTTACTATCCTTATATTCCCATTTCGATATTATATATATATATATATATACTCTTCCACAAAATTGCTTGTATCTTTTCATAATGATTAAGAGGTAGAAAGTAAAGCGAGCATATATGTAAGGGGAGCATAGAAGCATATGTTATATGTTTAAGTATATTATGTATGCATAGATTGTATCTAGTTGTCATCAACAAAAGGGGGAAATGCTTGAATCTCAATTCTCATGTTTTAAGAGAATAATTATACAACCATATATTGTCGAGTTATCGAACTACTTGCAGGTACAAGACTAAGAAGACAAAACTAATAGCAAGAAATCATTCTAAGAGAAGAAAGTGAAGATCAAGCAAGAAATTGATGTAAGGATGATTTATTTGTATGCATTGACTCTTTGATATCTTGTACAATCTCTCTTGAGAAATAAACACACACACACACCCCATTGATTAGTATATTTCAAATTATAAGTCCATTGAATATAACATAGTTCTTACCTTGGGGTAGACGTTTGGAAATTTAGTTTAGACATATGGGAGAAGTCTCCCATGGTCAGACATCTAACTTAACACCCCTGAAATTTATAATAATAAATTTAAATAAGAAATGAACTAAAAAGTAAAACTTTTATCAACTTCTAGATTTGTCCATGAAAATTTCCTCCTTGTGTTCGTAATGATTTTCTAGATAATTTTCAAATGTAACTTGTTACGATTTGAGTCACAGTGGAGAAGTTATGAGTGAAGGAAGCTTCAAATTCAAAATCAAGACTTAATCATAATAATGGCATGGGTCGATATCTCTTGGGAACGGTCGACCACCCCATGGATAGTCGACCTAAGCATCATTTACCTAGCCACTATTTTGGCCAGACACGTGACGTATGAAGGCACAATTCTAGGTAGGTTCGGATTTGAGAAAACTAATTGTTTTCAACAACTAGATTTGATTTCTAGACTTGTGTATTTGTTCGGACTAGAGCTAAAAATTAACATAGGATTAGAGCTAAATCTAAAACTTAATCTAATGGCTGGAGATTGAGATGTGAATGGTTGTGCTAGATTAAATATGGCAAGATCTAACGGCTTTCGATACTCCATTAAACTTATAAACAGGCACCAAGCTTAACATTAAATCATAAACATTTCTTCTTATTTTTCTCTCCTCCTTCTTCCCCCTTCACTCTCCTCCCTCCTTGCCCCCCCCCAAAAGTTTGGATACTTAGAGATGAAGACTGCAATAAAATTTTAAAGGGGAAAAAATTAAGATAGAAGAAATTAGCTAGGAAAAGGGATCTGCAAAGGCCTAAGGGAAGAGCTTAGGTAAGTGAGAAGTTTGCTTGTGAATAAGGAAGGTTAATCGACTAGTTCTAGGTTATCTCTCGTTTAGATCTGGGATATATTATAAAATGTACTTATTTGTAGGTATTTGCCTTAGATGTAAATTTCAGATTTATATGTACTTAAGTGTAAATATGAGTAATAATGTAAATCTAGACCCCAAATAAAAGATGCAGACTTGATTTAAAGACATTAATCATTTAATGTAAGACCTAATCCGCTTGTAATACACCTAGACCCGTAATATGGGACGAAGAAAACTAAAGAACCAAAGAAATAACCAAGGATAATATTAGATGCTTGACTTATGACTAAAAAGCTAAGTTATAAATAAAGATAATGAAAAACCAAATAAATGACGTAAACATTTGATGTGTGAATTATAACTTAAAGTCGAAGTTGTAATAAATAACGATAACAATGATAACGTTATGTCATTATAAATAAATATAGTAAAATTGTACAAATCTATTCTTGATGATTTGTAATTTGTAGAAGTTGAAAACGAAAATATGGGATTTCCTTCTAAATACAATTTAAATGAAAAAGGTCAATTGGGGATTAAGGTGGAAGTTAAATAAGGGTATTGATTGGAGGCCCATTATGAGGACAAATGGACACATATATCAGATTAAAAAATAAGTAGCCAGATAAAGAATGAAATTTGGATGGTGCACGTCCTAAAGATGTTTGGGCTCACAGGCTTCAAAGTAGTAAATAAAACGCTCTAGATTCTTGTGTGCTAAATAGGTTGCTGCAAGTCTAAATAGGTTTGCGGATAGCTTCAGAGCTGGACATAAGAAATAACAGCAAGAGTAGCCCATCCAAACTAATGATTGTTCGAAGTGAATAACGAAGATAGAAATAAGAGGCATTTTGCTACTACGTATGAATGGAGAGGAGGAAACCTTTCCAATGAGCGATTATGCGAGATTATGATTTGTTCCCTCCTGTAGGGATAGTATGTAGGTAAGGACAAAGGTCTAATAGGTCGATCATTGGGTAAATAAAGAACGACCTCTAAGCTAGAACTTTTGGTGAAAATTTTAAGTCTTGATTCTGAATTTGAATGTAAATGTAAGGACAATAAACAATACTTGAAGATAATAATGCACAACATAAAATATTCCACAGAATGCATTCAACATAACAATAAAATGTTTACAAGAATGTTAATGCAGCAACAACAATCAATAACAATAGTATAATTATTACAATAATATAAATGTGAAGTATGCCAAAGTGACGAAGCTACCAAGTCTAATCATCATTTGGATTTCCATAGTAGCTCTCATGTAGAGCATGGATGAATTAATCTGATAATCTCCAAGCCATTGTCGATCAATCATCTTATACTTCTCATCCTATCGAATATACAACCCTTCAAATGATGTGTAAGATGTATGTTGTGGAGGAGGAATGCCATACCAAGACTCTTCCTATGGTGATTTGTAATGACCTGGATTTTTAGTCAATTAAAATTGAATAATTAATATTGTTTTAAATATTGAGTTGACAATATAAATGAATTTTTATATGGAATTTATCGATTGATAATCGAATATGATTTAATTTTGAATATACAGAATTATCGTAATACAGAAACAAGAATAATTGAATTCAAAGTTAAAACTGAATCAAAACAATTCAGATGATCAATATAAATTTGATTTGAATATAAAGCAATAGTAATAATTTATTCTCGAGGAGTTGTTTGTTTTGAATTTAAATTATATTATATCGATTTAAATTAGAACTCAAGAATAGTTTAATCTACAAACGACCTCTATTTTCGACGAAACCAATTTTATTTGGTCTGTAACGTCAAACTGTAGCAGTATGTCAAGTTTCATCACAATTGGAACTTATATGGGGTCATTTAAATAGGAAACTTCAAGCATAAGTTTCGTTAGGATAGTATAATAATAAAATTATCGGATAAGCCAAAAATCAAATCTTAGTCAAATCAAATCTTTTATAAATCAAATCGTATTCAAATTGAATTAAACGAAAAATCTAATCGAACTAAATGAAATGTACCTGAGTCAACCTATAACACGTACGAATGCAGATCTAAAATATCTTTCTCCTCTATATAGCGCGAGCCCCCTTGTTCTTCTCTCTTCAGAACGCAAATCTCCTAAACAAAATAAAATGATCGTGCTCCACTTATCAATTCTCAAATCTAATGGTTTCGTTCCTCTCTAGTATTTTGAAACCAAAATCGAAATTGAAGTACTTCAATTCATTCGAAATAGCCGAGCCCTCCTATCCCTTAAAAATAGAAATCTTCGAACTCAAACCCTGGTTATTGCACGATTTTGAAATTAGCATCCTAGGGTTGGCTGGCGAACGATTTTATAGAAGTTGGAGAGGAAGCATCGCTCGACGTGGAGTTTGGGCATGTGCACTGGTGGTACTCAACAAGCGAAGTCGAAGCTCGACACGGCGGCGGAAGTTGTGATTTTGGGTGTAGTTGCGATACAAGAAAGAGAATCAATAGGCCATCTTGAAGGCAAGGCTGCAGTTTTAGTGGTTTGGAGATGACGTTGATGGGTTGGATTTGAGGCCGTTGTAGTGGCAATGACCAAATAAATTATTCCTAGCATGATTTTTAATGGCATGGAGGTTTGCAGAGGAATGGTTGGGGTGTAGTTTTGAAGGGAAGAAATGGTTGTGAGATTGATTGCAAATCTTAGTGGTTTTGTAGCAAGTGGGTTCAGGGCAGATGTTGTGTGCAGCAGTGGGAGGCTCAAGTTTCTAGTAGCAACGGTGAGGGAGTTGGAAAAGTTTCAGGATTTAGGCGTGTTTTATTTGCAAGGAAGAAAAACTTTAAAAAGGAATTAAGGTAATTAAAATAAATAATTTATAATTTATCTTAGTTTAATCACATCTTAATACATTATAAGTTATAATTCATATAATTATTTCATATGATAACATAATCAAACATAACAAAGTTTGTTGAATTTGTATGGACAAGGGCTATGATATGGAATTGATATGGGTGCTCTGAAGCTTTCTGGAATTTTTGTCCAATTTTAAATAGTTGTTTAAAATTAGAAAAAATAATGATAATCATCGAAATAAATCACGTTGGGTAAACTCACTCTCTGGATTCGTTTATAATTTTATTATAAAGGAATTTTTTAAAATAATTTTTATACGTTGTTTGCTGACTGTTTGGATGCATTGCATAAATATTGATGAATTATGGCTATTATATATATTAGTTATATTTTGGCATGGTGGTTGTGGCTATTATATATATACACACACACATACATAAAAACATACATATTTATTAGTTATATTTAGGTTTGGTGATTGGATATTGATATTTCCCGCATTACCATTAGCGGATGACACCCTATGCGCCCCACAACAAATATAGTGGATGACCTTCTACACCGCGATATCTTGCCATGAAGCAGGATGGGTAATATTCGTGTTGCCTGACATTTGTGACGCATGAAAAAGGTTGGAGAGATCCAACTGGATTCCTCAATAATTTATTTGTTGTTTTTCATATATATATTTTTATATGATGTAATAAATAACCTGCGAAAGATTATTGGGTGTTTTGTATATGTGTATATCGTTGGCCATATATATATTGATATTTAAAAGTATCATGAAAGGAATTTTGAGATTTAAAAGGAATTTTTTCTTTTCAACATAGAATTTGAATTTTGAATGGGTTAGGAAATATTTATTCTTTTCAATAATAATAGCAAGTAGTATAAATTATAAATGATGTTGATAATGTAGATGAAAAATTATCATTTGACACGGTAAATTTAAATTATAATAGCAAGTAGTACAAATTATAATAAATTAAATTTAAATGTTATGATTAAATTCAATTGAAACGGGCTCTCCCTGACACGGTAGTTCATAATTAGACGATTTGAACTTTAATCGAGCATATAGAACTTGATATAAGTCGGAATTCTTTGAAACAAGAATCATCCAAACCAATTGAACGATAACTTTGTAATGGAAGAGAAAAATATGGATTTAGTCCTACAAATTTTGAGTTATGTCAAAATCAAATTTTCAAGAAAACAACGCTATAATCATTTAAAAACCATAATGGTTTATTTGAATTAATAAAAGGATTTCAAGCAAATAAAACTTAGATTTCCAATAAAAAAAATCCGGACTTGAGGTATAAAATAAATATGAAATCAAGTGGAGTAAATGGATTGATTTTGAAACAATAATAAGATTTTTAATTATTGAATAGAATTAACTAATTAGAAGAATAATGATTTAATGGAGTTTTGGATTAAATTTGACTTTGGATAAGTGAATGGGATTTGTGAATTCATATTTTTGAAGTCGAATATGAACCTTGAGATGAAAATGGAATTCGATTCATTTATAAGAAAATTAATAATATATATGAACGTGATAGATTCAAATATAAATAGGATTAGGAAAAATAGCTGATTAGAGAAAGAATTAGTGAATTGAGTTAGAAGTGATTCGATTGAGTTGGAATAAATTAGGAATTGTTAAATAGATGTTTAAACAATTATGGAATGAACTAATGGAAGAATTAAATTGAATGCTTGTTGAAAAGGTACGTACTTAATTGAATATGAGATTTTATGAGCCTATTTGGCAAGCTGGATGGCTATTTGATTTTCTTTTTGAGTGGAAAGGGCCTAGAGAGGCGATTTGTAGTTTACCGATTGAGTCGTACAAAGGTGATGCTAGCAAAAAAAATTGGAAATTTAAGGAGATAGTAAAATTTAAGAAAGTTCAATAATTAGAAATTGACTTATCAATTATATATGGAATTTAATAAGAGAATAAACTTATAATGAAACTGTATAAGTAAAAAGGGAAATTGGAAACTATTGTACATTGATTAAGTCGAGTTACTTTCGAGGTGTGAATCTGATGTTGGTTTTGGCCTTCAGAGTTGTATACTTACAGACTTATTCACTTACCAATTTACAATGAGAAGTAAATAAAGTAGAAGTGAAATGATAATTGAATATTCTTATATAGAAATTGGGAAATAATAAATGTAACACCCCGTGTATTTTATAACTGTGAAATTCATAAATTAAACTATAAATAATTTTAAATCAAAGAATTAAGGGAAACGGGATATGCCATTGCGTTCGTCTCGGAATTCTGCTTGAGATAGAGTCTGAGTTTGCGTAAAACGGATATCGTATGAAGAAGATATGGACGAACGAAGTTGGGCGAAAAACCGGAAAATGGGTCAGAATGCACTGGCGCACTTGGGAAGTGCGCCAGAACAAAAATGCACTGGCGCACTTGGGAAGTGCGCCAGTACATTTTTGACCTGGCGCACCTGCCAAGTGCGCCCAGGTCAAAAATGACCTGCTGGTCAGGTCTGGTCAAGTCCTGGCTTGCCAGGTCTGTGTTTGGTCGATTTTCTGTGCCTTGCCTTGTCACTAGGGCTAGGTGTCAGCTCCTGGTTGGTCTCTCCTTCAAACGAACGGCTATTATTGAACCAAGCTTCATCGACGGTCTAAATTAACTCACAAACTCTATAAAAAGGACCTAAGTCTAACCTTAATTCACATAAACTAAAATGGAGATGAGACCGTCATGCTGCTGAGGAGAGACTGAAGATAGCCGTCAGAAATAGAGAGACAACTAGGGGATAATTCAAAGCTTAAAGCAACGCTAATCAAATCAAAGCAACGCCTACAATAAAGGATAGCATCTCCAAATTCAGAATTCAGATTTCTGAATTGAAGATTCGCCATACACTGTAAGTAGAGTGCTATTCTGATATGAATTAAATAATTGTGTTGATTTGTGTAATGTAAGAAATGGAATTGTGGCGATAATAATCTATATTTGTATGTTGCTTTGATGCAAAACGATTTGGGAATATTATGGTATACGATTGGATATTTGCAAGTACGCGATTTGCGTTGGAAACGAAATGGAATTGTGGCGATAATGACTTATATTTGTATGTTATTTTGATTCTAAACGATTTGGCAATGCTATGGTTTGATTCATACAAGTATGTGGCTTATGTTGACAACCACATGTTGTGGAATTTTGATTGAGACTTATGCAAGCATATGATTCATATTGAAAACTACATGTTTGTGGTAGTTATTTACAACACCCATTAGGTAAATGCAAGTATAAGATTCATGTTGAAACAACAACTATATGTTGTAATAGTTTATTTTGAAATTCATGCAAGTCTATGATCTATTGTTATGACAACATGATGTAAAATTCTATGGTCATCTTTAGTGTAATTTGATTCACCTAAGTATTATGATTCATATGAAGGTTATGTTGAAATTGGCATCATAGTTCAAGTATAAAAATCATGATTTTGTGATAGTGACAAAAGCAAGCGTCGTTGTAAGCTTGTATTAATTTTATGAACATGTCTAAGCTATGTTTGTTATTATGCCTAGTTAAAAAAAACATGTTTTCTAAGCTTATGTTGTTATCTTAATCATATGATAATATATTTTTGGCACATAAGTTACATTAGAAATTTACACTAGAATTGCATCCCCTTACAAGTTACATAGATTGGACAAAAACCCATGATTATATGAATAATAGGATTCATAATCAATTATGTTTATGCCATGACCATATAAGGACTCATGTTCAATTATGATTATGCCATAATTATATGATTAGAGTGGTTCATGTTTAAGTACTATTTATGCTAAGACTACATGTTTCGTTTACACCATGATTTTGTGAATAGAATGATTCATGTTTAAGTATTGCTTATATTATATGTTGTTACAATTGCAAGTTCACATATGCCTATCTTATGATAATTAGATTGTATGTTGCAAGTTCATGCGTTCACACTCCCATTTTTATGTCACCTTATAAACATCATGCTATAGCCTCCCCTTTTTATATGGCTAAATTGGGTTTAAGTATTAAACCCAACACACCTTACATTGGAACGAACGAATAAAACGGGGGAAATGACGTTTGGGTTAAAAAATATAGAACATATGTGTTGGCTTGTTTGACGCACGCCAATAACTTTGAAAAACAATTAAGTGGCATAAATAAATCTTAACCAATAAAGATGAATTTGAATAATGGGCCGCAAATATTTACATATAAAAAGAAGAAAGACAAAATATGTAAATGTAGAAAATACGATGTGTTTAACCCGAGGTTGGATTGAGTTGTGATGTCAACCTTCCCGGAACCGCCCGGCTGTCCAGTAGTCACAACAATACCTATCCAATGTGGGTGGTTAAATACGGAGCCCAATAAGGACCCGATGTTAGACTGAGTTGTGGCGTAAGACTGCCCGGACCCAACCGGCAACAGGCAGCCACAACAATACCTGTCTAATGAGGGGTCAAGGCTTTAATAAGACAATTAAGGCTGAGTCAGGATTGATAGGATTAAGTAAATTATATTAATACTTAATCAAAATGGAACATGCTAAACTAAACAGACTGATTGGGGGTTAGGTTTATAAAACACTTAACCAACTTAGCATGTTGGCTAGAAATAGAAAACCTAGTAGCGAGGGACCCTTTTCGCAGTAACCCTACAAGGTATCATGATACCCTGAAACTAGGCAGGGTGGGGCACGATTACTGGGCTGATTGTAAGAGGTCAAATCGACGGCGGTGGTGCAGCAGTGTAGGTTCTAACGGGGTGCGGGCGTGCACACACTCCGGCGCAGAAAAATAAGGCACTGGGCACCAATAGCATACCTGTGCATTCTAGGATTGTGTCGGGCCGCCACCATGGGACTTGATACACCCCATGGTGGGACCAGCATAGGTAACTACAACATTGGGGGCTGTAAGACACATGTAACTATGCGAGTAGGAGCCGATCATCATAAAATGGATCACTTCACCCTAATTATGGGGTGCCTGTTGGGAACTAGTTTGTATGGGTACAGAGATTAATATGGGGTACGATAGTATATTCGACCCTAGACAACTTAACTAAGTTTATGGTGCTTTCCCATTTCTAGTTTATACTTATCATACCCAGTTCTTTATTCATAAACTGAATAGTCCTAGACTTACTCAGGCTTTATGTCTGACTCTACTTTTCTTTTGTCTTCTTTTCTTCCGTTTCCCCCCCAGGTCCACAGGGAGGGAATACCGCAGCTTGACCAGCCTTCATATCCAGCTTGAAGAGAAAGAATGTATTGCTTGGATCTTTTCGTTTTGGACTATGGCTTTGGACAGCAACTATGGGACTTTTGCAGTTTATTTATGTTTTCTTTATGTTTCTTTAAATAATGTAATCAAGACAGTTATGAAGATGTTATGTTTTTGGAAGTATTGTAAGACAATTATGGTATGGTTGGTGTAACACGTATTTTATTGAAATAAAAGTTGTTGTTTTCCGCTGTTCAAAAATATGTGTTCTTATATCTGTCTTGTATATCTGTGACTTATACTTATAAACCTCCACCAAAATTAGGGCATTCCCTTTGAGAGTGACCCTAACGGAGGTGGGGTGTTTCACTTGGTATCAGAGCATAGGTTTACCAGATAAGATAAAAAGTTTTGAAAATTTATTTTCAAAAAGGAAATTTAAAGAAGCATTTTTAAAAGATAAAATATTTTATTTTAAAAAGGCAAAGTCCCCCCAAATCCATAGGAACTATCTCTTATCCTTCGTTTTGAATCTATCCTTTCTGTTTCAGCATGTCTGGAGACCTTACTCCCCAGCTGCTGACGCTTTCACTCCTCCTCCTCCACGTGAACCAGCAAGCGGAAGAGTCCCAGAATAGGAAGACGAATAATAGTCAAACAAGAAAGGATCGTAACAGTAATGACAAGAAATGTGAAAAAAGGAAATGTTATTTCTGCGGAATTCTTGGACATTTGGTGGGAGACCGCAGGAAGAAGAAGAGGAGGATGAGTGCTACTTGCTTTCAGTGTAGGGAGACAGGCCACTAGGCTAGAGACTGCCAAAGGAAGAAGGAGACAAAGGCAGAAAACTCTCAAGGGAAGAAAGAGGTCAAGCCCAACGATTCTAAGAATAAGAAGGTAGACTCCGAGAAAGGAGGAAAGAACGACAACTCACGTGATAAAAGGAAATGCAATTTCTGTGGTACGGAAGGGCACATAGCCAAGGATTGTAGAAAGAGGAAAAGAAAGCAAGGAGAATGTTTTCATTGTGGGGAGACTGGACACATCAGCAAAGACTGCCCTGAGAAGGCAGACTTTGAGAAGGGCGGGAAAGACAACAAGTCCCAAGAGAAGAGGGAGTGTAAATTCTGTGGCAAACTGGGTCACTTAGTGAAAGATTGCCGGAAAAAGAAGGCCAAGATGAATGGTGGGTGCTTTTCTTGCGGTGAGACAGGCCACATGGCTAAGGACTGCCCAAAGAAACGAGGTATAAATACTTCTGTAGAAAGTGTAGTTTATCTTTATGATCACCCCGTTCGCACTTTGTTTGATTCCGGCGCATCACACTCCTTTATCTCGTCTGCTTTAGCAGAATCTCTGCACCTAAAAACTAGTATGGTAGAGGACCCCTTAATTGTTTCAAACCCAATTGGGGGCCCAACTCATTTGTCGATGATCTGTGTGGGATTGAAAATTTCTATTCTAAGCATAGAATTTAAGTGTAGTGCCTTTGTTTTGGGCTTTTCGGGATATGGTTTGATTTTGGGCATGGATTGGCTATCCAGTAATGGGGCCATCCTTGATTTTGAGAAAAGGGTTGTTAGGCTCCTAACCCAGCTCGGTAACACTTTGGAAATTTCTTGTAATCCCTCGTATGCGGTTATGCTTAGTTATCTTGAATCGCTAGATGCCTACGTTGAAAATTTGCAATCGGTTAGAGTGGTCCGGGAATATCCGGATGTCTTCGAAGAGGTGAAAGGCTTGCCTCCGAAGCGGGAGATAGACTTCCGCATATATCTCGTAGATAATGAAAAGCCTGTTGCGTTGCCCGTTAGACACATGGCTCCACGAGAAAGGTAAGGCTCAGTAAATAGATTAAAGAGCTTCTAGAGAAGGGGTTCATTAGAAGGAGCATTTCAGAATGGGGCGCTCCAGTAGTGTTCGCCACTAAGGCAGAAGGTTCATTTCGCTTATGCATGAGTTGTGGAGAATCACCTTAGTATGTACATTTGGCAACATGGCTGGCATTTATTTCCAAGAGATAGTTCTGCTACGTGGAATACCTGATTGTAAGTGGACGAGATCTAAAATTCACTAGTGAATTTTGGAGAGCTTGCATGAAACCATAAGTACGCCGTTATGTTTTAGCCGAGTATACTAGAAGTAGAGTAAGTGAAAGAGGAACGAGAGGCAACAGTGAAATAGGTTCCAACTCATATTTTGGAAACAAGAATTAAGAAGCTACGAGATTGTGAAGTTAAAGACGGACAAAGCATAATGGAGTTAAGCTCAAGGAAATGCGACTTAGAAGATTGAAGACTAGATTCGTGCATCATATCTCTTCTTTAGAGTATAGCCTTGATCCCTCTCTTCCTGTAGAGCTTACTTGCATGCTATCTTTTGTGTATATCCTCTCGGTCCTATTCTTAATCCAATTTCTGTTGCAAACCCCATAGGGAGTATGACTCATCTGTTAGTAACACATGTTGGGGCTCGAGGGTGTTCGTTGGTTTGACTAAACTTTTTGGGTTTTATAGGATAGGGGTTGGTCTTAGGAAGGGACTCCCTTGTGACCTAAAAGGAGTCAATCATGCTTAGTTTCCTAGAATCATATATAGTGGTTGGGTTGAGTAATTCTTTGGGTGTCAGTCTGATGTTGATTTCGGTCTTCGGGGCTGATGCTTAGAGAGTTCTTCTCCTAATCAATATATATGTGGCATAGATTTCCAATTTTGACATTGCCTAATGGGCACAAAGTTTTTACTTGCTTCTATCATTCGACTATACCTTTAGGTAGGACCATTCCCTATCATCGAGAAAATTGGGAAAATGGCCTATAGATTAGAGCTACCCAAAAGATTGTCCGGAGTTCACAACGTCTTTCACGTTTCACATCTCCGAAAATGTCTACATGAGTATGCTGAAGTGGTAGAGCCAAATATCCTAGAAGAAGCTGAAGTGGAACGCGAAGCAACCATAAGGAAGGTTCCAACCCGCATATTAGGAACGGAAGTGAAGAAGCTACGCAACCGCGAAGTCAAGCTCGTCAAAGTACAGTGGAGCGACGCCGAGGGAGACGCAATTTGGGAAACTGAAGCTAGAATACGCACTGCCTACCCTTTCTTTTCGAGGGTACATCTTTGATCTTTCCTTTTTCCTTAAGTTGCGCTTTTATCTATCTTTTAGGGATATCTCCTCGACCTTATCTTTTAGGTAGAAGCCCTTTGGATGAAAACATGTAATTGAAACATGTTATGGATGATGATTGCAAGTGGTTGCAAGTGATTGCTAGTGGTTGCTCGTGGTTGCATATACACACACAATCTAGGTTTTAGATCGGCTCAGTCACTTCATATTGCATATGCATATATGTTTGCATTCGTATATGGTTGAACTTTAATGTGTTGTCATATGGATGTTGCATGTGTATGAATGATTGTGCACTCATGTAGAATCATGAATAGGAGGATTTGCATACATATTGGATTCATAGCACTTACATAATTCGCATTACGGAGGTCAACTGAATCAGTAGACCGCCTGATTTTGCATTAGATAAGTACATGTACACACAAACTTCGCATATGATCATGAAGCATTAGAAGTCTTTTAAGGACAATGGATGCTTGTGTTTGATGGATGAGTAGATGGATGTTTGGATGTTAGGATTGTACATTCTTCCTGAACTTAAAGATTTCGGGGACGAAATCCTTTTAAGTGGGGGAGAATGTAACACCCCGTATATTTTATAACTGTGAAATTCATAAATTAAACTATAAATAATTTTAAATCAAAGAATTAAGGGAAACGGGATACGCCATTGCGTTCGTCTTGGAATTCTGCTTGAGATAGAGTCTGAGTTTGCGTAAAACGGATATCGTATGAAGAAGATATGGACGAACGAAGTTGGGCGAAAAACCGGAAAACGGGTCAGAATGCACTGGCGCACTTGGGAAGTGTGCCAGAACAAAAATGCACTGGCGCACTTGGGAAGTGCGCCAGTACATTTTTGACCTGGCGCACCTGCCAAGTGCGCCCAGGTCAAAAATGACCTGCTGGTCAGGTCTGGTCAAGTCCTGGCTGGCCAGGTCTTTGTTTGGTTGATTTTCTGTGCCTTGCCTTGTCACTAGGGCTAGGTGTCAGCTCCTGGTTGGTCTCTCCTTCAAACGAACGGCTATTATTGAACCAAGCTTCATCGACGGTCTAAATTAACTCACAAACTCTATAAAAAGGACCTAAGTCTAACCCTAATTCACATAAACTAAAATGGAGATGAGACCGTCATGCTGCTGAGGAGAGACTGAAGATAGCCGTCAGAAATAGAGAGACAACTAGGGGATAATTCAAAGCTTAAAGCAACGCTAATCAAATCAAAGCAACGCCTACAACAAAGGATAGCATCTCCAAATTCAGAATTCAGATTTCTGAATTGAAGATTCGCCATACGCTGTAAGTAGAGTGCTATTCCGATATGAATTAAATGTGTTGATTTGTGTCATGTAAGAAATGGAATTGTGGCGATAATAATCTATATTTGTATGTTGCTTTGATGCAAAACGATTTGGGAATATTATGGTATACGATTGGATATTTGCAAGTACGCGATTTGCATTGGAAACGAAATGGAATTGTGGCGATAATGACTTATATTTGTATGTTATTTTGATTCTAAATGATTTGGCAATGCTATGGTTTGATTCATACAAGTATGTGGCTTATGTTGACAACCACATGTTGTGGAATTTTGATTGGGACTTATGCAAGCATATGATTCATATTGAAAACTACATGTTTGTGGTAGTTATTTACAACACCCATTTGGTAAATGCAAGTATAAGATTCAAGTTGAAACAACAACTATATGTTGTAATAGTTTATTTTGAAATTCATGCAAGTCTATGATCTATTGTTATGACAACATGATGTAAAATTCTATGGTCATCTTTAGTGTAATTTGATTCACCTAAGTATTATGATTCATATGAAGGTTATGTTGAAATTGGCATCATAGTTCAAGTATAAAAATCATGATTTTGTGATAGTGACAAAAGCAAGCGTCGTTGTAAGCTTGTATTAATTTTATGAACATGTCTAAGCTATGTTTGTTATTATGCCTAGTTAAAAAAAAACATGTTTTCTAAGCTTATGTTGTTATCTTAATCATATGATAATATATTTTTGGCACATAAGTTACATTAGAAATTTACACTAGAATTGCATCCCCTTACAAGTTACATAGATTGGACAAAAACCCATGATTATATGAATAATAGGATTCATAATCAATTATGTTTATGCCATGACCATATAAGGACTCATGTTCAATTATGATTATGCCATAATTATATGATTAGAGTGGTTCATGTTTAAGTACTATTTATGCCAAGACTACATGTTTCGTTTACACCATGATTTTGTGAATAGAATGATTCATGTTTAAGTATTGCTTATATTATATGTTGTTACAATTGCAAGTTCACATATGCCTATCTTATGATAATTAGATCGTATGTTGCAAGTTCATGCGTTCACACTCCCCTTTTTATGTCACCTTATAAACATCATGTTATAGCCTCCCCTTTTTATATGGCTAAATTGGGTTTAAGTATTAAACCCAACACACCTTACATTGGAACGAACGAATAAAACGGGGGAAATGGCGTTTGGGTTAAAAAATATAGAACATATGTGTTGGCTTGTTTGACGCACGCCAATAACTTTGAAAAACAATTAAGTGGCATAAATAAATCTTAACCAATAAAGATGAATTTGAATAATGGGCCGCAAATATTTACATATAAAAAGAAGAAAGACAAAATATGTAAATGTAGAAAATACGATGTGTTTAACCCGAGGTTGGATTGAGTTGTGATGTAAACCTGCCCGGAACCCCCCGGCTGTCCAGTAGTCACAACAATACCTATCCAATGTGGGTGGTTAAACACGGAGCCCAATAAGGACCCGAGGTTAGACTGAGTTGTGGCGTAAGACTGCCCGGACCCAACCGGCAATAGGCAGCCACAACAATACCTGTCTAATGTGAGAGGTCAAGGCTTTAATAAGACAATTAAGGCTGAGTCAGGATTGATAGGATTAAGTAAATTATATTAATACTTAATCAAAATGGAACATGCTAAACTAAACAGACTGATTGGGGGTTAGGTTTATAAAACACTTAACCAACTTAGCATGTTGGCTAGAAATAGAAAACCTAGTAGCGAGGGACCCTTTTCGCAGTAACCCTACAAGGTATCATGATACCCTGAAACTAGGCAGGGTGGGGCACGATTACTGGGCTGATTGTAAGAGGTCAAATCGACGGCGGTGGTGCAGCAGTGTAGGTTCTAACGGGGTGCGGGCGTGCACACACTCCGGCGCAGAAAAATAAGGCACTGGGCACCAGTAGCATACCTGTGAATTCTAGGATTGTGTCGGGCCGCCACCATAGGACTTGATACACCCCATGGTGGGGCCAGCATAGGTAACTACAACATCGGGGGCCGTAAGACACATGTAACTATGCGAGTAGGAGCTGATCATCATAAAATGGATCACTTCACCCTAATTATGGGGTGCCTGTTGGGAACTAGTTTGTATGGGTACAGAGATTAATATTGGGTACGATAATATATTCAACCCTAGACAACTTAATTAAGTTTATGGTGCTTTCCCATTTCTAGTTTATACTTATCATACCCAGTTCTTTATTCATAGACTGAATAGTCCTAGACTTACTCAGGCTTTATGTCTGACTCTACTTTTCTTTCGTCTTCTTTTCTTCCGTTTCCCCCCCAGGTCCACAGGGAGGGAATACCGCAGCTTGACCAGCCTTCATATCCAGCTTGAAGAGAAAGAATGTATTGCTTGGATGTTTTCGTTTTGGACTATGGCTTTGGACAGCAACTATGGGACTTTTGCAGTTTATTTATGTTTTCTTTATGCTTCTTTAAATAATGTAATCAAGACAGTTATGAAGATGTTATGTTTTTGGAAGTATTGTAAGACAATTATGGTATGGTTGGTGTAACACGTATTTTATTGAAATAAAAGTTGTTGTTTTCCGCTGTTCAAAAATATGTGTTCTTATATCTGTCTTGTATATCTGTGACTTATACTTATAAACCTCCACCAAAATTAGGGCATTCCCTTTGAGAGTGACCCTAACGGAGGTGGGGTGTTTCACTAAATAAATGAGAAATTAATTTAAAGATGCTTAGTATTTCTTGATGCTTGATTAGTAGAATTTCCATTTGGAAATAGGATCACTGGTTGTATGGATATTTTCCTTTTATAGTAAATAACCGACTATCAAAGTTTTTGGCCCATTTTATATTTCCGTCGTCAATGCGGAGAGATGGGGATCAAGTTTATTATCTAAAAACCACTTCGTATAGGCATAAGCATTATTAATCAAATATGCTGAAGATAGTTGAAGGAGTAAAGTGCAAGGGCTGTTTTGTTAATCCTATGTAGTGCCTAAGATGGATTGATGAAATAGTGCCTTCGGTTTGTCAAGTCCCAGGACAACTTGTATTGACGAATGTCTGACAGAGTATACCTAACAAGCCATATACTTTTATTTCTTCAAATGTATTTACATTGGTGGTGGAGAATTCCTTTCTCTTAGCCTTATTCCCGTGATATTTTTGGGGAAATCAATAAATGATTTGGCTGGTTTGACGATGTGGCATTCAAAGTGAATGATTGTTGTGGTATTAAAAAGGTAAGACATAGCCTCAGGCCTCACAACTGGGAAATGGTATAAAATCGGGTAGGTCGCATGGCTAGGTGGTTGCTCCCAATTAGGGTGTATTGTCACTTGATCTAGAGAAAATCCATTTTCTTCTTTATTATATCGCTGATGTATGCTTTGGAATGGTTGCTAATCCCAACCGTTGGTGATAATACATTTGGAACACTCAAGCGAACTGAGTGGCCAGTCATGTTTAGCCTGGGTTGCAAAATTTTCTTATTGAACCCGGTGTATTCCTCTATGGATATATACTGTTGGAAGGGGGTCCTATACCTTGCCATAGTTGGAATCCATTCTCCAATAAGCATCCTCGATTTTGATTGTATACAGTGTATGTGGAGTGTGAGATGCAACCGTTCCGCTAGATTGTTGTTTACTTTATTTAGACACTATTATAACATCAGAATAATATTGATTTAAAGAATGTTTTGGGTTTTCGTAAGGTAAAAACCATCCTTATTTATCTGTGGATCGGTCTTACGATTATCCTTTCTTTTAAAAGGATTTTTAAAATTTAAACCAAGTGGTTGGAGTTTACTCACACCAGTCACATGACTGACACAAAGTTTATTTTGTTTTGTTTTACCCTAAACTCTTGAGGCCCAAATTTGTATGGGCACTTAAGTAGTTTAGGTACTTACAGATCCCTTGGAGAAGCTTGGATCAATAGGCTTCAGTGTTATATATATATATATATATATATATGTTATTTTCGCTATGTTGTAAGTGTTGTACTCTGATAATGGTATGTTTATACAATTAAAATTTTGTATTCCATAAGTCGTTATATATATATATATATTATAAAAACGGTTTTCCTCTCCCATGGGAGAGGAAAAGGGAGATTTTCGTCCTCACAGACATTCTGCCATCTGCATCTGTTTCTAGGTCTACGATCATCGTCCACAACCTTATTTTCAAAACCGCTCTACAAAGTACGTGGCCATAATCGAATAATCCAAGTATCGCGTCAACAATCTTCACCATCGATCGCAAACGGAGTCTGATTCCAAGTTATTAACTTTTAGATCGCTTCTTTAAGACACATCACTGAAGATCAAGCCACTAGGACGAGTGAGATTTGGAGAAACTGAATTAATTCCTAAGCCTAATTCCAAATTCCCTGGACCCCTTAACCGATTTTCTTTAATTCGCTTCAATTCGACTTAGATATGATTTCTGAAAGGTATGATTTCTTATTTTGGTCTCTAGTTGTTGCGTTTTGGTGTTCTACATGATATTGGAGTTTGGATTCACAATCAAGCTTGCAGTTTTTTGGTATATCTTATGATAACTGTTTTGCACTTGATGCAAACTGAGCCATATGCTTTCTGAATCTCTAATTCAAAATTTTGTGATTTCTTTGTACAAAGCGATTTACTCACATGGTCACAGTCGGGTGTAAATTGAGGTCTATTTTTCTGATTTCTATGGCGATGGGTATCTTCTATAACAAACTAGTTACTTTGGAAAAGGAAAATAGCCAACCGTAATACATCTCCACAACAGGTTGTAGATGAAATGTTGATAATGGATTGATCAGATCAGAAGCCAATTGTGTTGGTGCTTAAGAATTGTTACAGACTCGTAATAACTATCTTAGTTATTTTCTACATCTTCTTCCTATCTACATGTGAACCATTTTATGTTTTTGAGGAGTAGTTTTCGGAAATGTTGTTTCATATGGTTGATTAGGTTTGTTTATCGGATCTTACACTAATGGGAAGATCTTGTACCAGAATAACAACATTAGTTTCAACAACGTCCATGCAGTTTTATATGTACTTTTTGTTCATAAATAATGGGACATTATAGACAAAAACTAACTGCTCTAATGAAGACGAATTCATGTTTCTTTACTGATCATAGACGAAAATGTTAAGGCTGATGTTAGTATATTGGCTTAGATGTTGATTTATAGGACATTTGTAAGGTTTCCGGAAGATGACAATGGCTACAAGCTATCATTCCTTTTGTTTCATATCATTTTCGCAAGCAAACTAAAGTCCTCGGAACTGCCACATATTAAGGACTGACTTTCACATACATTTCTACATGAACAATGCTAGGTACAACCGACAGGGTTGTAACCATGAAAGGAATGTGGAGAATGCATTTTGAAGTGCAGGAGGCACTTGTAGTGGGATGTTATGACCTAATCACGGTGTTGACCTGCTTTATAACCAGGCCATGCAGGGTATGAGTACGCACAATCGAGTCAGAAGAATGGTTCGCATGTTCATGGTTTCGGCATGGATGGGTCGACTCGCGGTCATCGGGTCAAAATTGTTGGCTCGTGGTCATCGGATCGAGGGTACCCACTCGTACCTAAAGACAATAACACTGGCTCGACTCGAGGGGAGTGCAAACTGCTCGCCACATGAAGGCATTCAAGGCTTAGTCACTCCAACTCGTGATCACGACCCGCTCTCATTCAGATGGTTGGAGTAACCAACCCACGATCCCCACTAACAAAGAAGAACGGATCAATGGACACGTGTCACAAACTGACAAAATAACAACCTCTCCACTCACTCGCGAACCGCTCCAAGATTTCAGGGATGAGCGCTACATCATCACGCGAACCACCAACAATTTTGCCTATAAATAGCCCAAGACTTTTCACTTTTTGGGATCTTTTAGCACTTGAGAGACTCTAATTCCACCCTTATAATTTCTCTCTATTTTATTCAGATTTTACTCCTAATTGCTGAATATAGTTTGATAGAGATTGAGATATATATCATTGTATTCGTGAGATTGAGTAGATATCGGTTTTGTATTTGTAGTCAATCAGAAACATATAAAGTAAACGTCGGCTTGTTAATGCCGAACCACTATAAATCATGTGCAATTACTGCATTTTATTTCATTTTATCTGCAATTTCTAGCTTATTGGGTGTTAGAACAACTTTTTGGTCTAACATTTTGGTGCTTTCACCGAGAAACTTGAATTCTCAGCATTTTAGATTATCATTCTACTTTTTGGATTTTCAAGTTCGAAGAAGTTAGTTCGCATTTCTATTGTTTTTGAAATTTTTCACCATCTCAAAATACTCAAATTGCATGGCTCCAAGAAAATTAAAGGAACCAGTGGTCTCTCAAGCAAATGAAACGAGTGAAGATTGAAGAGATGGAGTGCCAAAGTAGGTCAATGCCGGCTCGCAGGCCACCGGGTGTCAAGGGGCGACCCGACCCGAATAGGGATTTGCGACCCGACTCGAAGTTGGAAACTTGGAGACCTCGGCTTGCCAACTTGCGACCCAAACCGATTGGGGCCACTCGAACCTGTCCGCTAGCATGGTCCAACTTGAGCCGATCCAAACTCTCAAACTCCAGTTGCAACAACTAGTAATCAACCCACTGCTTCTTTATCCGTCTCACACATGTATATCTCATGCACGCTCGATATGTAAGGTAGAACTAATGATGCTTTAGAAACCCAAAGACGTGATAGCGCTACTATGCGAGGAAACATGAATGCTATGAGTAGACAGATAGACGAGCTTCGTAGACAGAGAACACCTTCTCCAACTCATCATCTCGCCACAGACTACTCATCTTCTTCGAATGAAAGGCACCCACTTCAGAGAAGGCCATATGAGAGACCTAAGAATATCGAGAAAATGAATTTCAGTTCATTAGGGTCATGTGAAGACGCCCGTGTTTTAGGGCCAAGTGATCCCAACTGGAGAAAGCCATTGTTGCTGTCGATGCAGGGATCTCGTTTCCTTCTTAGTGATCCTAATATTACTAAGCCTACTCAGCGACAACTCCTTCAGCATACTCGTCCTGTGAGTGACTGGGACCATGGGGAGCAAGGAAATCCCAATCCTGCAAGGAGTCAGAGAACGCAATCTGATGTGGGAACTAGATATATTAGAAAAAATTGAAGTGTAGATGCCGAGCCAACACTGGCAAATGCTGAAGTGGAAGCAATGGTACGCCAAATTATGACTAACAGTAGGGGGTACACTAATGGAGATTGGGGTATTGATCGTTGCCACATTCTATTCACTGATGATATTCTAGATTTTCAGTTCCCTAGATGATTTAATCTTCCCACGATGGATCGATACGGAGGAAGAACCGGTCCAAGGAAACATTTGATGAGATACTCATGGCACATAAATGCCGCAATAGCTCCTGATGTCATAAAGTGCAAGGCTTTTCCAATATATCTCGAGGACGTCGCACTGATGTGGTTCACACGACTTCCTCCTCGATCGATCTCCAATTTTTAAGGAGCTAAGAGAGAGCTTCATGAACCAGTTTAGACTCCATGCCCGGAAGTCCAAGAGTGTCATTGAGCTGTCTGTAATCAAACAAGCTCCTGGACAGAATATGAAATCGTATTTGGATCGTTTCAATTTGACAGCTACAGAAGTAAGTGACCCGCATGAGAAGACCAATCTGATGGCATTCATAGATGGAGTTGATAAAGACACCGAGTTCGGAAGGTACCTAGCCAGGAAACCACCGCTAACTCGAGAGTTGTTTTATGAAAAGGCAAATATTTTTCTGTGACAAGAGGAAATATATGCCAACCGAAAGAGTAAGATTGACGAAATCTCATGAGAGGATATCTAGAGTAACGTCGCCATCTAATAATCTGGTGACAACGCAGGAAAGGTTGAAGTAAATGTCAGCAACAAGAATGGAGGGAATGACCGCCAAAGCGGGAATGTCAGTAAAAGAAATAGGAATTTGGGAAACGGTTCCAAAAAGAGGCCTCGTTTTCAGTCTTTTGAGAATTACACGCCATTGAGTGATACTTTGGAGAATATATATTTGGATACTTATAATGTTGTCCAATACAAGAAACCTCCACCTAGAGATTCGACCGAAAAAGAACATGAAACCAGGAAGTTCTGTTTATTTCATGAGACTTATGGTCACTTAACAAATGAGTGTCGCCATCTGAGGAATGTTATAGAAAAGTTACTTTGTGCAAGAAAGCTAGATGAGTACAAGGTCTCCTCAAAGGATAGGGGGCAAGGAGGTTTTGCTCCGAATCAAAATCAGCCTGCTTCTAGACCTATTGCCTAGCAAAAGGGAAAAGGCATAGTCATTAACACTGTGGTCGGAGGACCACATCCATCTAGGTCTAGCAATAAAACAATGGAACAGTATGTCACTGCCGCCAAACACCCGGAAGTGGGAGAGTGCATCAATCTTGAAGAGGCTGCGCTCGTGAAACAACAAAAGACAATAATGGATGATGTTATCTTCCATGACCGAGAAAGTGTAGGATTTGAAACACCCAGTGTTGACCCGTTGGTGATAACTACCACCATCGGGCCTGCATTGTTAAGGAAAGTCCCTATGGACTGCGGGAGTTCCGTCAACATCCTATTTAAAAAAGCGTTTGACCAAATGAGTCAGAAACAAAAGACTTGAAGACATGTAAAGGTTGGATACATGGCTTCAATGGATCATCAATTGCTCTGATTGGCATGGTGGATTTGCCCGTAGAGGTAGGGGAGGGAGATCGTTGAAGAGTAAGGATCCTCCCGTTTGTGGTTACGAACATTGATTCGCCCTACAATGCCTTTTTAGGTTGACCAGCCATTGACGAGTTCTGGGCC
This sequence comes from Allium sativum, assembly GCA_030737875.1. Classification (NCBI taxonomy): domain Eukaryota; kingdom Viridiplantae; phylum Streptophyta; class Magnoliopsida; order Asparagales; family Amaryllidaceae; genus Allium; species Allium sativum. The sequence continues at coordinate 546,800,494 of CM060913.1, read as the reverse complement.
TACCTCGCACACTGGTGTCTGTTGCTAAAGTACCCAACCGAAGTTGGAGTGCGAATGGTTCACAACAGCTAAGTCACTGGGAGAGCTTGTTATATGAAAGAATTGAATATGCTATGCAATGGAAAAGATATGGAATCCAAAAGTGTTTCCCCTCCTGCCGAGGAGGGCTCGGCATAGCAAGTAAAGAGGATACAGTTGCAAGAGTCGCCTGACGACCTTCCCATAGACATTGATCCTAGAGACAAAGAATAGGGATGCAAGAAGTCAATGCCTAATGAAGCAACTATGGACATTCCGATTGATATCGACGACCCGACAAAAGTCTTAAAAAACGGATCTCACTTGGGCCCCCTCCTGATGAGAGAATTAGCATACTTTTTGAAAGAGAAGTTGGATGTGTTCGCTTTAACCCACGCTGATACGTGTTGAATCTCTCCTTCAATCATGAGTCATTCACTAAGCATAAACCCAAAGCATCCTCTTGTGAAAAAAACGTATGTTGGGTCTGGAGAGGTTGGCCGCCTTGAAGGAAGAAGTGGGAAAGTAAAGAGATAACGGATTCATCATAGGCTCGATGTATCCTGATTGAATATCAAACCATGTCCTAGTTAAGAAAGCCAACAAGAAGTGGCATACATGTATTGAATTTTCAGATCTCAATAAAGCCAACCCGAAGGACATCTTCCCAGTCTCCAGAACCGATTAGTTGGTGAACTCGACGGCAGGACACAAACTTCTCTCTTTCATGGATGCATATTCGGGTTACAATCAAATTCCCATGCACGTGTCAGATCAGGAGCACACCAGTTTTATCACAGACTTGGGATTGTATTGCTATGTGGTAGTCCCATTTAGACTTAGAACGCTGGAGCGACGTACCAACGCTTGGTGAATCGGATGTTCTATAGTCAGATAGGGATGACAATGGAAATTTATGTGGATGATATGCTTGTGAAGTCCAAGTGATCATCACCACACAACGGACTTGGCAGAGATGTTTGAAATCCTCTAACGATACGAAATGAAGCTAAACCCTCTGATGTTCTCATTTGGAGTTGCATCAGGAAAATTCCTCAGCTTCATAGATAGCTCTCGTGGAGTCGAGATTAATCCTAATCAGATTGCGGAAATCCAGAACATTAAAGAGCCACGAAAGATCAAACATGTCCAAAGTTTAGTAGGGAAGGTTGCAGCATTGAGCAGATTTATTTCCAAGGCTACAGACAAATGCGTTTCTTTCTTCGACCTGATAAAATAAGGAAAGTGCAACTTTCTGTAGATCCCTGATTGTTTAGAAGCCTTCCAGAACCTACAAGATCTTTTAGAGAAACCTAGGGTATTGTCTAAGCTAATGGACCATGAATATTTGTTCGTGTATCTGGCAGTATCATCTCATGCAATTAGCTCGGCCTTAGTACATGAGGAGGACAAAGTTCAAAGACCGGTGTATTATGTGAGCAAAAAACTGGCTATAGCGGAGAGTAACTACCCGAAGATATAAAACATTCTTATAGCCTACTGATCGCTTCTAGAAAACTCTGCCATTATTTCCAAACTCATCCAATCGTTGTATACATCGATCAACTGCTCCAACAAGTCCTACAATAACCTGAAGAATATGGACGATTACTTAAGTGGAATATTGAATTAAGCCAGTTCAACCTAAACTTCCAACCCATAAAATCAATAAGGGGGTGGGCATTAGTCAACTTCATCGTAGAGTTTACGATTCCTGAAGAGGATGTGCCAGATGAAGAGGCCAGCCCCTCAGAACAAAAGCCGGAATCTAACACATGGAAGCTGTGTACAGACGGTGCTAGGAATGACCAACAATCTGGTGTCGGAGTTGTATTGATAACTCCTGAAAAGCGACCGATTTACTATGCTCTACAACTGGAATTTTCCGCTACTAACAATGATTCCGAATACGAAGCCCTGTTTGTCAGGCTGAGGCTTGCTAAGGAGTTAAAAGAGGCGGCATTGGATATCTTCTATGACTCTCAAATTGTTGTTTACTAGGTTCAAAAGGAGTTTCAAGCGAATGGACCCAAGAAAAGGTAGAGGAGTTATTAGATAACCTATAGCATTATAGCATATCCCACATTCTGCAAATAGAAAATCAGAAAGCAAATAGGTTGGCTAAATTAGCGATTTCTGATAACCCGAGAGAAATAGAGATGGTCCCAATCAAGGTACTAGAATATCCAAGCATTGACCAGATGGAAGTTGATCCAGTGCTGGAAACTGAACCGAAAAGAGAGTCAAGGATGATGCCAATAAAGAACTTCCTGCAAAATGGAACACTCCCAACAAAATAGATTGAGAGACGGGCTATAGTTCGTAAAGCATAAAGATATATTATCCAGGGCGAAATCATTTACCGACAGGGATTTTCGGTACCCCTGCTCCGGTGTATAGTTCATGACGAACGTCAACGTGTGTTGAGAGAAGTGCACGAGGGCGAGTGTGGGGACCACACCAAGGGCCAAACATTGGCAAATAAAATACTACGGTACGGCTACTTCTGGCCTACCATAAATCGGAATGCAACAGATTATTCACGACGCTGCGATAGGTGCTAGGAATATGCAAAGATTCCCAAAGCACCTCCCAGCCAACTCAAGTCAATGGTGACCTCGAAATCATTCGCTGTATAGGGGAATAGACATCATTGGAAGCCTACCAATCGCTAAAGGCAGGCGAAGTATGCAATCGTGATCGTAGATTACTTCACCAAATGGGCTGAAGCCAAGCCATTAACTACGATCACGACATAGTGGGTGATTAGTTTTGTTGTCAGAAACATAATTTGCCGATTTAGGATTCCCAAAGCAATCATAACTGACAATGGAACCTATTTCGACAATACTGAATTCAAAGATTTCTGCCAAAATTACAAAATCGAGGAGAGATACACCGCAGTAGCTCACATGCAATCGAATGGACAAGTTGAAGCAGTAAACAAAATTATTAAGTCCATTCTTAAGAAGCGATTGAAGCAGGTGAAATCCATATGGATCGAAAAATTGCCCTTAGCATTGAGAGCTTACAAAACGACCTACAAATCAGCAACTGGTCATACTCCCTTCTCACTTTCATTCGGATCAGAAGCAATCATTCCAGTGGAATTGGAAGTTCCCTCTCATAAAATGACCTATTATGATTCAATGACGAACAAAGCGCTTCTCCTTGAGTCCTTGGATGCGATTGAGGAAAAGAGGGATGAAGCAGACTTACATGCCTCAAGGCACCGACACCAAGTTGCTTGATATTACAGCAGGAAGGTTCGACCCCGAACCTTTGAACTTGGAGATTTGGTTTTGAAATGAGTATTCCCAGCCCTCATTTTCCTGGGTCCAAAATGGAAAGGACCGTATGCCATTCAGCGAAAACTTGATAAAGGAGCTTTCAAGCTGACAACCGTAGATGGCGATGAAGTCCCAAGAGCGTGGAATGTCCAGCACTTGCGGCATTATTTGACTTAAGATTGTACTGATTCTTTTGTTTTATAAGCTATGTAAAAAGGCAAGACTTGACTAAAACACTCTAGTTGATATTAAAAAAAAGATTATAAAGTGGATGTAGGCTACGATTTGGCTGAACCACTATAAAATAACGCGTGTCATTTACTTTTATTACATTTATTCCTTTATGTCCTGTGATTATTTTTCCCTTGGTTTGATACATATGGCTTGAATTAAAATCGAGAGCGAATACGGCACTCGAACCAGCGAAACCCCACCCTTTGAAATAAGGTGTAGAAGGGAAGCCAGAGCGAATGGAATGATCGTTTGCATGACTAACTCTAACTCTCGTGATTCGAGAGAGAGTATAAAGGACTGGAAGGCGACAGACACCACTCTAACTCTCGTGATCCAAGAGAGAGTATAAAGGATGGGAAGATGACGTCCGGAAGGGGTGATGGTGCGCCACGATTAAAGACTGCCTTGACCATACTCTAACCTGGGCATACGACAGGAGAGTATAAAAACGCTAAGAGTAAGTGCTGACAAAAATGGATTCCTACCCCACTGAAGGACTGGGGGCAATAATGGAAGCTGAGCCCACACTCCACACATAAGAATTGGGGGTAATCTAATGCCGATCCTAATCAATCCCGAACAAGCCCTGGCCAAGCACTTTATTCAAGATTGATTGAGGGCATACACATACACATCACACCCACATGTTGTTTATTACTAGGTTTAGTAATGATTTTTTATTGTAGAAATTATTGCTTCCAGGGATGCTGGATTGAAATTTGAAATCTTTATGATGTGATTTATTGTTTGTTACTTAGATTAGTAATGTTTTGACTACAACTGAATTTGATTGAAATAAATGACAAACTTGCAAATATTTTACATTGTAGGAAAACAAACTACTTTATTTACAAAAGTGCAGATTTACATGAAAGAAAGTATCAAAAGCGCGAGGGTTGCACTCACAACAACAATAGGCTAGTGGAAAACAAAACAACTACAAACAAATAACTTCATTTAGATTTGGGAGAAGGCTTGGACTTTCGGGTAGCTTTCTATTTCTTTTTACCCTCCTTCTCAACATTAGTGAGAATACGTTTCCTCGATTTATTTCTTTTTGAAGGAGGATCTTATGGGGCAACAGAGGACTAGGATGCTAACTGAGAGACGATCGACTTTGAAAGCTTGACAATTATTTTAAACCCAAGAGGTACTGCTTAGATGGGGTCAATATTAAGGGGCTCTTCCTCGACTTTGACTTTCAAAAGCTCATCATTCTTTGCCTTAATTTCTACTAGAGTCATGTTTTTAGTGTCTGCCAAGTCGCCAGTCACAACAACATCGTCATCTCCTTTGCCTCCTCTATTGCCGTCAATTTCTTTTAAAGCCTCTATCAAATCTCTTGGGAACATCAGCACTGGACGGTACGACAATTTTATCAGCGACTTCTTCTTGTTTCTCCCAGGTCTCCTCACCAGGATTTTCACCTGAAGAACAAGAAACAATAGTTATTAGCTCAGGAGAAAACTCGGGTTCTTCGATCATTTTCCCTACAATGCGATAGAAAGCTGAAATGGCTTTAATAAATTGAGGCGAAAAGGTGGAGATACCTTCAAACGACTTGTCAGCAGCAGTAGTAGAGGCGTCAGGGGCCGATTCAATGATAGGAGATAAGAGAGATACCTTTGGAAGTTCAGGACAATCATGATCATATCCTTCTATCCCATAGCCCTAGGGGCTGTAGATGAATAACTAGAGCCTATTTGAGAGTTTCCTTCCCTTTGGCTTGGCATCTCTCCTCCTCCATAACTACCTGGATTTGTCTCCTTCCCTCAGCTAGACGCTCCGGCTCCTCTCCTCTTAAATATTTTCTCATGAGTTCTTCCTCGTAAATAATATCTACCTTAAGCTGCCGCTTTTCCCAATCAATAATCTGGTCCCATACATCGACCAGGGTCGTCGAATAGTCCTTGATCCAAGAAATGTCTAGGTATCGGATCACTTGAGCAAAGAACTCTATCATGAGCTCACTATATTCATCCAACTATTTTTGGGCTTTGGGAAGTTGCACATTAGAATCGGTGGCGGATTTAAGAGCGATATTTGCATTCCTTTTGGCTAAGACTTCCCTTTCTTCAACCTCTGCTAGTTTGGCCTTTAACTTAGCATTCTTCCTTGTCAATTCTGCTTTTTCCTGTTCAAGGGAGAACAAGATAACTTCGCATTATTACTCTCTGACTTCGCATCTTCTACTTGCTTTTTCAAGGTGGCACACTCTTGACAATGAGAATCAAGCTCAAAATAGTAACGCTTTTATAGTTCTTCATATTGTTTCTTATGGCTATCGATCTCACGGTGCACTAAGGCAAGTTGGGCTTGTGCATCCTCAAGCTCTTTCTCTGTGTTCTTTATGGATTTCTCAACGTAGTTAGCCATCTCCTTCATGTGACTCATGTTAGCTAACAAGTCTCGAACAATTTTGTAAATATTTCACAAGTACTTGTGCATTTCCTTATAATGTTTATCCACTAGATCTATCTTAACCTTAACATTGTCTTCCCACTTCGAAGGTACTGGCTCAAGAGCTGGAACGAATGCCATATTCCCGAAATGATGATCCATAAATTGCTTCTTCAGATTTTCAGCTTAGCCTCATTCTCGGAGTCAAGTACCAAGGGTTTAGTGGTAGAGATCTCAATATTTCGCTGCCTAATAGGCACGAGAGCCGTTTTTTCTTTCTCTTGCTCTTTGTCAGAAACTTTCGTTTTGTCCTATAGGTAGGAACGCTTCGGTAATAGCCTTTCTTGATGATGTGTTTCATTCGGAAGAATTGGAGCCTTTGACGTTGGCTTATCCCCTTCTTGATGATCCTGATGGCTCTTATTCCTATCGGTGTTCGACCTGCCAGGAGAACGAGAACGTGAAGAGTAAGGACGATGTGAGTCATAGTGTCTCCTACTATCCCTCCTAAGGCTATCACCTCGATCATACTCTGTATCTTAATCGAATCTCGACATACTTAAATGAACATCCTTAAGGGAATAATGGTGACACGGCATCTTTCCTGCAAAATTGTATAAGCAAGCATTAGGAATTGGGATTAATATGGTACATAAATGTTGTGACGTGCAGTGCAAATGTAGCGTATATCCTAGGTGATCCCCCCAACAGACCAGAGCCTGGAGTTAGGCTTGTTTGCGTAGTTTCCCCGGCTTTCGCAGGAGTGGCATCCTCCTCAGAAGTAGGAAAGAAAGGGTCAGTCCCGAAATCTTGTGGAGTGTAGAGGTCATCAGGCAAAGAAAGCTTGCTTAAATTACTGAATATGGAATCGTCTGATTAAGGATCATCACCGCGAGTCTTGAGTGGAGGGGGAGTCTTCGGAGAGGGATGCCTCTCGATAACATAAGCATCTTTTGAAGTAGTGTCTTGTTGCTCATCCCCAGCGAGAACGTTTAAAGCTTCATCATCTTGGATCGACAGTGGAGAAGGGCTTCTTGGAATTATGATTGGATTTACTTCTTCGGTGGTCTTTTTATCTCTGGTTTGCATTTCCTGCCCAGAACTCATGATCTCTTGGACTTTTGAGCCGCCTCATTTTTCAGTCAGGGCTACAACTTGCCCCTCAACTGGAGGCTGATTACCGGCCTCCACGAGAGTTGTAGGAACTTAAACTAGGGGCACATTTTTGTAAGGTATGCCTCCTTGACCAAGACACCGTCTTATATCAAGTAGATGATGCATGTATAGAACCTCGTCAACTAAACACTTTCTGACACTAAGGAACTCCGATTTTCCATTCAGTAAGCGGCTTAGACGATCTTCGTATAGTTGACCCTGTTCCATCATGGGATTTGAAACTGCAAAGAGAATAGAATGATTGGTAAACTTGTTAATATAATTAAAGAAAATGCTTGGAGGTCTAAAGCTTACTGGATTTTAGCCACCTTCTTGCACACCATTCTTGATGTTTTATGTAGAACCATTCGGGCTTTATGTCACCTACATTGTTGTAACCTTCATTAAAGACTTTCTTGTTGAGCACCAATTCGAAGAAAATAAAGGACGGAGTTCCCTTTGAGCGATGCTTGAAGTGGTAGAAGAAGTTTAAATCTTCGTAAGTGAGCTTTGTGCCCAAGATCTCCATATACACCACATACAAGGTATACAATTAAGCGTATGCATTAGGGTGGATATTGCATAGGAGCTATATGCAACCATCTTAGACACTTGACAACGATTGGTGGGAATGGAGGAATGGCTCCCACGAAACACATTATCTTGCTAATGGTCATATATCCTTCCAAAGGGCTATGAGGTCTGTCGGTATCGGTGGCGACTAAGATGTCTCCCCAAGAGATTCCATTTTTTAAACATATTCTTCTAAGTTTTATTTCATCAATGGTCAACTTCACAGAATCTCTTGGGGCATCAAAGAAAATGGCACTTTGAAACTCATCATAAGCCTGGTTGTCCCCTATTCCTCCTCTTCCTCTAATGACATTTCTCCTCCAGAGGAAGTATCTTATATGTGAATGTTTACCTCGAATTCTGATCTTGAATCTCCCTAGTCTGAGTCTGATAGGAACACATCGGGATTATAGTAGCTAGTAGATTCTTGAGCTGTGTTTTTCTTGGATAATCTTATTGAGCATACACCAGTCCTATTTGTTGTACAGTGAAAAAACATCAAAGATTAGAGTATAGTTGTCCGTGACCCCTCGTGTGTGTTTGTACCGGTGTGTGCCAGTGTGTGTAGTACAAAAAAGGGGAAATATGTATCAAACAGATAAGCACGCAGTCGATCGACATATGCTATGCAGTTATGTGCCAGCCCAGTCCAGAATGATCAGTTTGAAGGCTCTTTCCTAACTATCCATTAGTTAGCTTTAGTCACAATTAACTTTGGTCGGGATGTATGTTAGCATATTCAGAGGGGTGACATTGCTAAAGATGAAGTCATTTTTTAAAGTTGGCTCGTAGCCAAGATTGGCTCGAGTGTTGGGTATAGCTTGTGTTCAAGTGTTAGCAAACATATTAGATGGGGTCACATATTAGACTAAGCTCGCATATGAGGAATCGAATCGCATACGAAAGGTTAACTCACGTATTTGGGGTGGCTCGTGTTTGAAGGTTAGCTCGTGTACAAGGCTTGGCTCGCATATAGGGGATCGACTCGCACCTCAAAAGCTGCTCGCGGACGAGGCCTGGTTCACACATCAGGGATGGATAGCATGCCCAGCTGCGCTCGCACTGGACTAGCTCGTGAGTCTCTGTTGAAACACACACTGGGATCAAGTCGCTGAAGCTCGACCCGACACGATGCCATCCCTCACCATTTCCTTGACCCGCTCTCACAAATAAAATGCTTCCTCTCCAAACCATCACCTCCAGTTCTACACTCAAGTACTGGGTTTATGCACAACCCCTATAACCTTACTCCCTCCTTTCCATCCTTCAAATCTAAATTTCCTCAACACTCTAGCACCCTCGTTCCTGTAAGTGAATATGACCGACCCCTAGTTCGACACCTGAAGGTGATGGTTATCACCGACCTCAGCGGCGACTTTGAGGTGGGCGAGGTCGAAGCCATTAATGAAAGGCGACGAAGAATGATGCAAGACTGGTATCTAACTCGTTCGTAAACAGTTCAAATCGAAGATAATAATCGAGATAGAAGATGAACGGTGTATCAATACCTATGGTAATTGGATCCAAAAGTTTGATGGATTCAGAGAAATTAGAAATTAGGGTTTCAAGTGATGAGAGATATTCTTACAGTGGTAGAAAGTAAGAAGTTAAAAGGGAAAAAATGGTTTATATATCATTTTGATGGTTTATTCATATTCCTACTGATGTAATGGTTCAGGTCGAACAGAGGCCCAATAACTGGAATAACGTGAAACTGTTAGGCTTCAGTGTATGATTGCTTGCACAAGCACGAATCGATCTAGTATGAAGAATGTATGTAGAAGTTGAAACGGCTTCCATCAGTCGTGCATAATGGCGGTTCCAGAACCATCGACCCGGCTAAAAGATATCAAGATTAGACAACAAGTAAAAAGAGTTAAAAGAAAATTATTAGGAATCACGTACGCATACACGAACCAAAATCAACGGAGCAATATATTAAAAATGACTCAAATTCATTCACAACGATTTTGACAAAAGACAAAGAAATTACCTGAGGAGCTGTTCGCAATTTGATCTGAAGCTTGAAATCTTCAGACATGGCAAAAATGGTTACAGAGTCGATCCTTTATTTATACTTGCTCCGGAAACCAAGAAGTACGATTTCATGAAACATCACAACTATACGGATGGACATGACTGTTGATATCAACCGGTTCGAGAATGGTTAGACTGACTATTCAAAGCACGTCTCATCTCCATTAAAACATACTTCGAGGGGGGGGGGGGAAATGTTGACCAGCTTCGTAACCAAGCCACGCAGGGTATGAGTACACACGATCGAGTCAGAAGAATGGTTCACACATTCATGGTTTTAGGATGGATGGGTCGGCTCGTGGTCATCCGGTCAAAATTGTTGGCTCATGGTCATCGGATCGAGGGCACCCACTCGCACCTAAAGATAATAACATCGACTCGACTCGACGAGAGTGCAACTCGAGCCACTCGCCGCATGAAGGCATTCAGGACATAGTAAGTCCAACTCGCGATCGCGACCCACTCCTATTCAGATAGTTGGAGTAACCGACATACGATCACCACTAGCCGAGAAGCACATATCAATGGACACGTTTCACGAACCGACAAAATAGCCACCTCTCCACTCACTCACGAACAACTCCGAGATTTTAGGGATAAGAGCCACATCATCCCGCGACCCGCCACCAATTTTTGCCTATATGTAGCCCTTGACTTGTCACTTTTTGTGATCTTTTGTCACTTGAGAGACTCTACTTCCACCATTATAATATTCTCTCTATTTTATTCAAATTTTACCCTTAATTGCTGAATCTCGTTTGATAGAGACTGATATATATATATATATATATATATATATATATAACATTGTATTCATGAGATTAAGTGGATATCGTTTTTTGTATTTGTAGTTAATCAGTCAATCAGAAAAATATAAAGTAGACGTATGCTTGTTAACATCGAACCACTATAAATCGTATGTGATTGATGCTTTTTATTTTATTTTATCTACAACTTCTAGTTTGTTGGGTGTTAGAACCACTTTTTGGTCTAACACACGGGTCCTTTATTTCGTAGTTATCTAATGCTTTTGTGTTTTATTTTGATTATTATGTTCATTTGTAAATCAGGATAGTATGCAAAACTTACTAAATTTTCTATAAGTTAATAAGGCATACGAATTTTTGAAATATATATATATATATATATATATATATATATATATATAGCATTTTATTCCGCTGCGATGGGAGATTCTGTGTTGTTATTTCTGTTCTTCTATATTTTTCTTTTTTAACCCATAATGATTCATATTTCTATGCAATTTAGGATGGATGTATAGTGTATTTAGTCAACTCAAATAGTACGAAAATTCGGGCCATTACATTTGGTATCAGAGCTTTGGTTGAGCGAATACCTAGGATTTGATGGGTGTTTACTCATTAGAGATAGGGTCAGCAGTAACCTAGAATGAGTTGAGTGTATATAAATGAGAGCGTGTATTTGTTAGTTGATATAAAAGTTGTTTTATATTGTGTTGTTTGGTTTAGCAAGTTATTTATGAATTCTGGTCGATACAGAAAGTACAACTATATCGATAAGTGTTTCTAAACACTTGAGCAGAGCAATTCGACACAATATTGTATTAAAATGGGTAGATGAAATATTTTTTCCCAAAATTATATTTTGATGTAAAAGGAATAATTTTATGAAATTATTATAATATATGGATGTGTTAGTTGTTGGTATTATAATCAAATGAGATTATAAAATTGCAATGGTTATAGATAACCAAATATAATTGTATATGAATGGAATATACAGACGAGATGAATTAAAATTGGATTCAGAATTAGAATTAAGAATTAAAAACCGATGGTGTTTGGAAAAATATTTTTTTGAATGAATATAAAGTAATATAGCATTAATTTGAAGGATTTGAATGAAAACCAATTTTGAATGGATTTTGAAAGTGATAGAGCACTGAACTCACTACAGTAGCTAGAAAATAATTCTGATGATGACTACAACTTCATCAATGTTCATTTTCTAGTTTCTAAGTATAGATTGCTACCTTAGAAATTTTTTGATGGAAATTTGTTTGAAATAAAACAAGTTAGCTTGAAAATTCAAATGTTTTGAATTTGAGATGATTACAAATATATGTATATATTCATGAATTTTCTAAAGGATTTAAATCAAATCCCAAGAATTTGGATTCTGGAATTCAAATTAAGCAAGTTAAATGGATTGAAATGAATAAATTGATTATAATCAATTTGAATGAACTTAAATGCACATGAAGAGAATATATGGTATATGAATACATTGGTTGTAAATCATTCTGGTTAAATGAATGTAAGCCTATATGATGTGTAATATGAACGAAAACCAAAAGTCTTAGTAGAACTTAAGTTATAGAAATATAAAGTTTTGATTTTCAACATGAGTGGATTTTGAATAGTAATGGGTTTGTAGCATTTTTCCAACCTTAGTAATTTCGGGGACGAAATTCTTTCAAGGGAGGAAGAATGTAACGACTTGGATTTTTAGTCAGTTAATACTGAACATTTAATATTGTTTTAAATGTTGAGTTGATAATCTAAATCACTACAAGAAAAATACCCTATTGCAACTAGCTATTTGCAACAGGCAATAAATGACAGTTGCAGTAAGTGATATTTAGCAACAGACCTACTATAGCAGTTGCAATAGATAAGATTTAGCAACAGACCTTTTTTTTTCTGTTGCGAAAAGCATATTTTTAGCAACTGCGCTTTCCTTCCTGTTGCAAAAACATATTTTTAGCAACTGTGCTTTCATAACAGTTGCAACAAACATATTATTTGCAACTGCGCTTCCTAGCCAGTTGCGAATAAATATCTTTAGCAACTGTTTTCGCCACTTGCAATAACTATATTTTTTTACAACCGGTAAAACCACTTGCCAAAAACATATTAAAAGTAAGTATAAACTTTTAATGATTAACTTTTAATAATTAATTTTAAATAGTTACTATTAAATGATTAACTACTAGTAATTATATTAAGATTAATATTTAATAATTATTAATTAATAGTAAAATTTAAGTATTATAAAGTGATGTTGATAACAGATAATTAAATCATAATAATTAATAATTAGCAAATAATAATAATAAACATTTAAAAATAATAAAATAGATAAATAATTATTAAATAATAATAAATTAATAACAAAAAGCTAATGGATAATAATTAATAATTAGAAATTAATAATAATTAACTTTTAAAAATAACAAAATAGATAAATAATTATTAAATAATAATAAATTAATAATAAAAACCAATGGATAATAAATTATGTTTCCCCAAGTAATATTCGGTTATAATATAAGACGTATTAAGTATAATAGTTAACTGATATGAATTAATAGTTTAATAATTAATAAATATGAAGTAATTATTTAATAATTAATATAACTTTTAATAATTAATAATTAATATGTAATAGCTAATAATTATTATTGATAATTAAACAATTTTAAACTTATAACTTAAATAAAACTACAAAATATTCGTAAAAGTTTAATATTTGTCTTCCAAATTTTCATCAAACTAAAAAGATTTAAATATTAGCCGTTGCAACTCCTAGTCTGGAACCTTTGTAATAATTCACGTTGAAATTTAGGCGGGACAAACTGAAAATTTGGCTCCAAAATTATCCGTGTCCTCCATTTCTAGTTTTCTACTGCGCCTCGTCTAGTTCATTTCCCAAAATCAAAATCGAATCCATTCACTTCTCTAATTCAAAATCGGATCCAAAATCTCAAGCATCAACATCACTTTGCTATGCGCTCACCACTATTAGCTCTCTGCTCTCTGCTTTTAACATCAAAATTGAACCCGAAATTACGAGCATCTACAACAAAATCGAACCCAAATAGCAGGAATCGACTGGTTTTCTGCTTTCCGCTCCTTATTGCTTAGCTATCCGCTGCTCCTCCCATCACCTGCGACCATCGTGAGCCATGACATCGACTGGTCTCCATTGTTCTTGTATTTTTACCCTTTTTTTAAAATTGTTTTGTTGTAAACAATTTTAGATCATTTTTACCCTCTTTTTGTAAACAGTTTGGATCCCTTGTTCTTGTATTATAAATTGTTGATGGCAGAAGAGCAGAGCTTCGGAGCAGTAGATTCACGTGCACAACTGGAAATATTACTATAGTTTTACCATTCCATTTTTGGTCCAGTGCATGGATCAAATTATAAGCTGTGAGAGAGCTTGCTCTAACTGTGCATATATTTGTTTTAGTGATTTCTAGTACTGTGCTTTTATTTATGTTTGGTGACTGACCCTAGATTTGATTTGGTTCAAAGATTCATAATTTCATTCGTATTTATGCTTATACCGAATTTTTAAGCTTCACAGCTTAGTCCTTGGAAAAACTGATTTTTAATTAAAAAAATTATAAAAACTGAATCTCAACTTATTTCTGATCAGCTAAAATAACAAGATTTTGGTTCGGTTGATGTTGATTTGATTGCGGTAACTCTAGTGAATTGATTTTCCTGTAACTTTATTATTTCTTGTTAATCAATTCAACTAAATAATAAGAGTGATATCTTTTGGATTTGCTTGTTATCATGTGTACATATAGATATATAATCCAGGACATTTTAAAGTTAGAAGAATGATAGTCTGGTATATAATGATGCCCCAAAACAACCGCTACTCAATAATTTTCGTCATAGGCGATTTTAGGTTTTAGAAAAGATAATTTCACAAATTATTTGAAACTTTTATTTTAGACCATCAGCTCAGGGGCTGTTTTCATATAACAAATTGTTTGATACTTATATTTTAGACCATCAGCTCAACCGCAGGGTCCCTGAAAGCGAACCAAAAAGTTGAAATTAAAGATAAATTGTATGAGTTAGTTATCGGGATTAGAGGTGGGTTGTGGGCGGCATATTAAACACAGTAAATGAGTGCATTTCCTTTGTCTGTTGTCACCATAAATAGACCACACGTATCACTTATTGCAACAACAGTTTTATACATCATAATTCACTCATAGAAAAGAAAGAGAATATGGGAGAGAAAGGCGCCGAGTTCAGTTCAAAAGACTATCAAGTCCCACCACCTGCACCTCTTATAGACATAGAGGAGTTGACAAAGTGGTCGCTTTATAAAGCAATGATCGCCGAGTTCATAGCGACTTTGTTGTTTCTGTACATAACTGTAGCAACTGTTATTGGGTACAAACATCAAAGCGATACATCGTTGCCTAGCAACACCGATGGCGCTTGTAGTCGCGTTGGAATTTTGGGGATTGCTTAGGCTTTCGATGGCATGATTTTCGTTCTCGTTTACTGCACTGCAGGAATATCTGGTATGAGTCGATCAACATTCAGAATTCAGCATTCATCCATCAAATTTTTTTTGAAATATTATGTATATATAGAGAAACACCCTGTAATTTTGATGGTTTTTGGCAGGTGGTCATGTAAACCGAGCAGTGACATTTGGGCTATTTCTAGCAAGGAAAGTGTCACTAGAGCGAGCGGTGCTATACATAGTTGTGCAGTGTCTAGGTGCGATATGCGGTTTAGGATTCGTGAAGGCTTTCCAAAGTGCATATTACAACAGATACGGAGCTGGAGCGAACGGATTGAACAGTGGGTACACGAAAGGTACTGGATTAGCTGCTGAAATAATTGGCTAACCTTTGTTTGTTGTAGGTGTTTTCAGTTGACATCTTTCATTCATTATGGTATGCGCTGATCGGATAACTAAACGAGGCGCATGGTGGTTATTCGGATCAAGAGTGAAAACTGAAGTATTTACTCCTTTTTCGTCCGTGTATCAGCATCATGTTTATATACTCCCTGCTTTTCTATATTACATACAACTTTAATTTTGCAGTTCAATCATATAAACACTCTAGACCTTGTTTGCTGGGCTTATCAGCTTGTTCAAGAAGGTCTCAAGTACATGTTCCTAGACAAAGGGCTTGTAACCGTGAGTCCTCCCTTTCCTAATTTTGTTCAATTGTGTAAATATGTATTCATCTAAACTACAGGTCTGGTCTGCTCAAAATTATTATTATAGATGTGGAAATGTTGCTTCCATATTGAGTTTCAATGGAAATATGGTAACATCTTTTACCCTTCACCCTTTCTTCTTCGTAAAATATGCAGTTTTTCTTTTTTTCTTCACAATTTTCAATTTTGAAAACAAGAGGGAGAGGCGAAGTTCTTTACAGAAACAGAAGAGAATAATCAAATGAGGGGCCCAAGTACAGGAGTACCATACTTCTTATAAAGACATAACTTTGCTTGTAAAGTTAAGTACCGTACTTCACATTTGAATATCATAACCTACAAAGCTTGCTTGGTAGACACTTCATTGTCTTACGACTTGTTTTGCCTTTTGCCTATGCAGGTTATGATATTCAAATGTGATTATGTATTGCTAACACAGGGTGGTGCATGTTCATGATCAACAACAAACATGGAGCATGAACTGCAGATTTGTTCTAGTGAACTGATGATATTTATTTTCTTGTTATAGTATATGTATGATAAAGTAGAAATATGATTAGAAAATACTCTATTCGAAAGAAATGTTTTGTGTGAGAGAAGAAATTGTTATATATGAATGGTGTATGAAAATTGTAGAAATTTTTGTTGTAATTGTTTGTACTATTAAAATTTTGTTAAAATAAAATTTTTAATTGTTTATTTCATTTTGTAATATGCACTAATACTAAAACGAACACATTTAATATGTAGCATCTATAAGCTGTAAAAAAATTTTATAGATGTATAAATCTATTGCAACGGGCATATATTGTTGCAAAAGGATCTGTTGCAACAGCAAAAGCCTGTTGCAAAAAAGTATACTGCAACATCTTATTGCAACAGGCGAAAAATGTTGCGAACTTTTTGCAACTTCGGCTATACCAACAGGCGCAGGCCTGTTGCAATTGGTCTACTGCAACAGATATTGCCTGTTGCGAAAAGTGTTTTTTGTTGTAGTGAATGAATTTTTATATGGAATTTATCGATTAATAATCGAATATGATTTAATTTTGAATATATAGAATTATCATAATATAGATACAAGGATAATTGAATTTGAAGTTGAAACTAAATTGAAACAATTCAGATGATCAATATAAATTTTATCTGAATATAAAACAATAGTAATAATTATTATCGAGGAGTTGTTGTTTTGAATTTAAATTATATCATATCAATATAAACTGGAATCTAAGAATATTTAAATCTACAATCGACCTATATTTTTTACGAAACCAAATTTATTGGGTCCGGAACGTCAAACCGTAGCATTATGTCAAGTTTCATCATGATTGGAGCTTGTATGTGGTCATTTAAATAGGAAACTTCAAGCGTAAGTTTTATGAGGATATTATAATAATAAAATTATCAGATAAGCTCAAAATCAAATCACAATCAAACCTAATCTTTTATAAATCAAATCATATTCAAATCGAATTAAATGAAAAATCTAAACGAATTAAATGTAACTGAGTGACCTAAAAAACGTACGTGAGCCCCCTTGTTTTCTCTCATCAGAACACAAACCTGCTAAACAAAATAAAATGGTTGCGCTCCACTTGTCAATTCTCAAATCCAATGGTTTTGTTCCTCTCCAGTATTTCGAAACCAAAATCGAAATCGAAGTCCCTCAATTCATTCGAAATAGCCGAGTCCTCCTATCCTTTAAAAATTGAAATCTTCGAACTCATACCTAGGTCTTTGTGTAATTTTGGAATTAGCTTTATAGGGTTCGTGTAACACCCCGTATTTTCTATGAACATAAAAGTAACAAAAAAAAGTATACTTAACTCTTAAAAGAAGAAATAAGGAAAATGGGTTACGACATTGCGTTCGTCTCAGAATTCTGCTTGAGATAGAGTCCGAGTTTGCATAAATCGGACTCCGTATGAAGAAGTTATGGCACTTAGAAGTTTCAGGAATTTAAAATAAGAACCAGCCCTTATTCAAAATTTAAAAATTCGAAATTCAAAACACACACCCGGGCTGTGTGGGAAATTTCCCGTCTAGAACCCAGGTCGACCAGGGGGTCGACCTGGGTCACATAGGTCGATCAGGGGGTCGACCTCCCCCCTGTTTCCAGATCTGTGGACAGGTTCGTTTTTCTGCATTTGGACGCCCGTTTTGACCAAATTCGTGATCCCTATGCTATTTAAACACCCCCAAACCCCACTTTCTCTCCACACCAAACCATTGTAACGCTATGTTTCCTCAGTTCTGATTAAAATAAATTAATGGCATCTCTGCTCTGTTGAAATCTAAGCTAGAACTAGTGCTTCTTCTTCTTTCAATCTGAATAGGATTAAAAGAGAACAACTACAACCCCTTTTTCTTTTAGAATCCAACTAATGTGAGTACAGTTATTTTCAGATATGAAATTTAATTATGATCTTGACATGGTTATAAATCTGAATCGGAGATTATGCATATTCTTGTTTATTAGATCTATTTTTCTATGTAGATCTATCTTATTAATATTATAGTAACTATTCTGTGTCTCTTCCATCCTTCTGTGCTATAGCCAGGCTACCATGAGCCTGAGCCAAATCTCATAAGAGATTGACGCACGAACACTAAATTTGGGAAAAGTAGCGAATGATGCATAATTGGACATGACTGATTTGTGACTGATTTGAGAAAAGAACATATGTTGTAATTTAAGATCTAGATCTGTGCATACTATATATGATAGTCTGTGATTTGGAAGAAGGAGAATTATTGTATATATGACTTAGGCGTAAAGATCTATATTATAATAGGATAACTATTAAATGTGAATACGCCTAAATGGAAATTTTGGATATTAGGCATACGCTGAAATCAAAGGCTATAATTTGGCATAATCGTATTGCATATCATGATTTGGGCTTTTGGAGAATATTCTGTACTACGTACATTTAACTAAAATTTGGGGCATATGTTATATTGTGAATTAGGACCATAATTTAGGCTTGTAAAATTAGGCTTAATTTTATGATTAAATCTGTTAAATTGCCTAATCTGCTAAATCTGTTGAAACTGAATACGGTGAATTTGGGTTATGAAAATCTGTAGGCTCCATCTAAAATTGAGCAAAACAATTTAATAGAACTTTGAACAATCTGCTGTAACTTGTAAAGAAGTTTAATTTGTTGAATTGGCATAATTAGTCTGATATTGGCATAATATGTGAATGAATACTTAAGCTAAAAATAAGAATGCTGAGACACGAGGTTAGACTCTATTTGCGGTAGAAGCCTGCACAGACCCAACCCGCTTAACCCGCAACCGCAAACTGTCAGTCTAATGTGAGAGGTCGTAGGCATAACTAAAAGGTGCTTAGACACGAGGTTAGGTCTGGCTTGTGGCAGAAGTCTGCCCGGAACCGCCCGGCACATCCAACAGCCACAAGCTACCGACCTAATGTGAGAGGTCTGTGCATTAGTGATTAATTAATGAAAATCTAGGATAAATATGATGCCTAAAAATGTGTTGGGTGGATAAGGTTAAATCAACTGGGCAGATGAATCTAATAAACCCGTTTCGTAAATCTGTAGGACCAATACAAGGTTAGGTGAAATAATCTGTAAGTCTGTTAATCTGTATATCTGATCCGTTAGTCTGAAAACTTGTTAACCTGTATGTCTGACCTGAGAACTAGTTAATATGAACTTTGTACATCTGAAATATGTAAGCAAGTTAATCTAAAATCTGTTAGTTTGGGGACACAAGGTTAGGAGGGGAAATTACTTGTGTCATCTATTGTGTGGGACCCATATTAGTCAGTAACCCTTTTCTGGTATCAAAACTATGACCCAACACTAGGAGGGTCCCGGGCACGCTTACTGAACTAATTGTAAGAGGTTCACTCCGATAATGGCGAGGGGTGTCGATGGCGCATTCCAACCAGGTCATGTGCGTGCATGGATCCAGTCTGCTCTGAGGATGTAAGACATCGTAACATCTGTAAATAGGCCTGTGTCTATAGGTTGCCACTTTAGGGAATGATACACCCGTCTGTGGGGCCGACATAGGGTATTTATGTATTAAGGAGCCGTTCGCTTGGGGTAGATTTTAGGGTACACCTAGTTCTGTCTGTTTCTGTTGGTGTACCGTCTGTTTCTGTTGGGGTGGTAAAGGCCCATTTATTGGGGTGGTAAAGGCCCATTATTAGTATTCTGTTGGTGTACCGTCTGTTTCTGTTGGGTGTGGTAAAGGCCTATTATTAGTATTCTGTTGGTGTACCGTCTGTTTCTGTTGGGGTGGTAAAGGCCCATTAGTTGGGGTGGTAAAGGCCCATTATTAGTATTCTGTTTCTGTTTGGGTGGTAAAGGCCCATTAGTTGGGTGGTAAAGGCCCATTATTAGCATTCTGTTTCTGTACCTTCTGTCTCTGTTGGGGTGGTAAAGGCCCATTACTAGCATTCTGTTTCTGTAGAGATTATTCTGTTTCCGTTTCTGTTTTAGTTTAGACATTAGGGTAACACCTAATCCTATTATACTAAGTATTAGTGCAGAGAAGTAAGATATAGGTAAGAAGCATTCTTGGTCTATGTCATTTTGTTTCTTCTGTTTAACTTAAGCATACCTGTTATTCCTGTTGCTGTAATCTCTCATCCAGCTTTATTTACATGTCATGATACTGTTATCTGTTTATATGCTGAAAGTCACTGGACTTGCCAGACTTTATGTCTGACCTCGTTTGTTTTCGCCCCTTTTCTTTCTGCCCCCCCCCCCCCCCCCAAAGTGCTCAGGGTGGAAATATAGGAGCTTGATTTAGATTTTCTCTTCTTGAAGTATTGCTTGTCTTAAACTCTATCCTTTCATGGCAGTTTATGTTGGGGATTATGGCTTTAAAATTATGCATTCTGAAGGATTTTGTATAAGGCTGATATTTGTGTACTTGGGTTTTGGTATTATGATTTTGAAGGATTTAACCAAATTCATTTCTGTTTCTGTTGTAATAAAGTTATAAATTTTTCAAGTACTACTTTTTGTATCTATCTTGTAATATTCTTTTCTGTTTACTTATAATGCTTCATGGAAGTTAATGTATTCCCTTTTGTGAGTGACATTAACGGACATGGGGTGTTACACTTGGTATCAGAGCTGAAGGTTACCAGATTTGATAAAAAAAATTTGAAAATTATTTTCAAAAAGGTTTTAAAAAGGGAGTATTTTCAGAAGTAAAGTTTATTTTAAAAAACATAATCCCCAAAATCCATATATCCGTCTTTCGATTCTCCGTTTTTGAATCTCTTTTCTTTCATTTCAGCATGTCTGGAGAACAAAACATCCCTTATATCCCAGAGGGAGTCACCATACCCGGATGGTTCCGTAGATATTTGGAGGCCACGACACCCGCCGTATGCCAAGGAAACGTTCCTCCAGCTGTACCCTTTGCTCCTCCTCCTCCTCCTCTGCGCGTGAATACTTTCCCGAAGACATGTAGAGACTTTCGAGCTACGGGTGGAAAGAACTTTAATGGGACTGAATCATTCATGGAAGCAAGAAGCTGGCTCAAGGAAACAGAAGATTTGTTCATTATCTTTGAAGTGGATGATAGGAAGAAGATACGGTTGGCTGTATGGTTACTTAAGGACGAAGCCTCATTCTGGTGGGAGGTCACGAATGGAGAACGAGCAATGGAGACTTGGATGTATTTCAGGCATAGGTTCGAGATGAAATTTTTCTCACAGGCAGAAGAGAATTTATACATGGAGAGGTTCTTGGCATTGAAGCAGGGGAATTCATCAGTGAAAGAGTACGTCAACAAGTTCAATCAGTTGGCGAGATTCGGCTTAGACTTGGTGAACACACCTGATAAGAAGGCCCTGAGATTCGTTAAAGGTTTGAATGAGCCGCTACACGGGTTGGTTGTGACCCACATTCCTATGGGGGCTACCTTCGAGAAATTGGTTGACATGGCATTGATGCATGAAGAGGAAGCCAAAAGTGAGAAAAAGAGGAAAAGCTTGAAGGACCACAGAACAAGAAAGCGTGGCCCAAAAAGGAAACACAAAAGGAGGATGAAAAGTCTGAAGATAAGAAGGAGAAAAAGTGCTTTACTTGTGGAAGCTTGACTCATCTGAACAAGGATTGCAGAAAGAGGAAGGGCACTTGCTCCAACTGTGGTGAGATGGGACACTTCACTAGGGACTGTCCGAAGAAACGAAGGCAAGGGCAGAGGATAGGACCTAATTCTGAAGGGCACGTGAATGCTCATGTGGCTGGTGGATAGGATAGAGATAGGAAAATTTCTGTAGAAGGTTTAATTTCCTTATCTGATTATTGAGTTAAAACTCTTTTTGATTCTGGCATTTTTATTCTGTAATTGAGACTCTGCACTTTAATACTAGTCTTGTTTCTGATCCCGTTATAGTCTTAAACCCCATGAGGGTTACGACTCATCTGTGATAAGTTAGGGGTATCTGTGTTGGGCGTTAAGTTGACTATGACGCATACATTCTGGGTTTTGATAATCTGATCTGTACCAGTAGTCTGTAAGTATCTGAATATTTCTGAAAAGGATAGGGGTTTTTACTCAAAGCGTGAAGTAGATTTCCAGTTTTGACATTGTTTAATGGGAGTAATTCTCCGAGTGTTAATCTGATGTTGATTTTGGTCTTCGGGGTTGATACTTAGAGATTTATTCTCTTAACTGATGTCTAATGGGAACAAAATTTTTGTTTTAATTATACTTGCTTCTATCACTTGGTTGTATCCTATCGATCGAGTCTTCGACCTTTAGGTAGAAACTAATGGGTGTAAACATGTGTTTGAGACATGTTATGTTTGATGGTTGCAAGTGGTTGCTAGTGGTTGCTCGTGGATGCATATACACACAATAGGCAGTAGATCTGCTCAAAAGCACTCTCATACTGCATATGGATGTGTGTGTGCATTTTTCAATTTTTGTGGATGCAAAATGATTGACTCATCACATGGGTGTTGCATTTGGATGAATGGTTATGCACTCATATAGAAATGATGTATATCAAATAGGATTTCTTGCATACATAATTGGACTCATGGCACTAACATAAATTTGCATTGAGGAGGTCAATTGAATCAGTAGACCGCATGATCTTTGCATTAGATAAGAGACATATACACACACTTTTGCATATGTTCATACAACATTAGAAGTTTTCTAAGGAAAATGGATGCTCGTGGATAATGGTTGAGTAGATGGGTAATTGTATGGTAGGACACATTCTTCTTAACTTGAAGATTTCGGGGACGAAATCCTTTAAGGAGGGGAGAATGTAACACCCTGTATTTTCTGTAAACATAAAAGTAACAAAACAAAGTATACTTAATTTTTAAAAGAAGAATTAACGGAAATGGGTTACGCCATTGCGTTCGTCTCGGAATTCTGGTTGAGATAGAGTCCGAGTTTGCATAAATCGGACTCCGTACGAAGAAGTTATGACATTTAGAAGTTTCAGGAACTTAAAATAAAAACCAGCCCGAATTCAAAATTTAAAAATTCAAAATTCAAAACACATACCCGGGCTGGGTGGGAAATTTCCCTCCCAGGACCCAGGTCGACCAGGGGGTTGACCAGGGTCACATAGGTCGACCTCCCCCCTATTTCCAGATCCGTGGACAGGTTCGTTTTTCTGCATTTGGACACCCGTTCTGACCAGATTCGTGATCCCTATGCTATTTAAACACCCCCAAACCCCACTTTCTCTCCACACCAAACCATTGTAATGCTATGTTGCCTCAGATCTGATTAAAATAAATTAATAGTGTCTCTACTCTGTTGAAACCTAAGCCAGAACTAGTGCTTTTTCTTCTTCCAATATGAAGAGGATTAAAAGAGAACAACTACAACCCCTTTTTCTTTTAGAATCCAACCAAGGTGAGTACAATTATTTTTAGATATGAAATTTAATTATGATCTTGACATGGTTATAAATCTGAATCTGAGATTATGCATATTCTTGTTTATCAGATCTGTTTTTCTATGTAGATCTATCTTATTAATATTATAGTAACTATTCTGTATCTCTTCCTTCCTTCTGTTCTATAGCCAGGCTACCACGAGCCTGAGCCAAATCTCATAAGAGATTGACGCACGAACGCTAAAGTTGGGAAAAATAGTGAATGATGCATAATTAGACATGACTGATTTGTGACTGATTTGAGAAAAGAACATATGTTGTAATTTGAGATCTAGATCTGGGCATACTATATATGATAGTCTGTGATTTCGAAGAAGGAGAATTATTGTGTATATGACTTAGGCGTAAAGATCTATATTATAATAGGATAACTATTAAATGTGAATACGCCTAAATGGAAATTTTAGATATTATGCATACGCTGAAATCAAAGGCTATAATTTGGCATAATTCGTATTGTATATCATGATTTGGGGTTTTTGTAGAATATTCTGTACCGTATACATTTAACTAAAATTTGGGGCATATGTTATATTGTGAATTATGACCATAATTTAGGCTTGTAAAATTAGGCTTAATTTTATGATTAAATATGTTAAATTGCCTAATCTGCTAAATCTTTTGAAACTAAATACGGTGAATTTGGGTTATGAAAATCTGTAGGCTCCATCTAAAATTGAGCAAAACAATTTAAAAGAACTTTGAATAATCTGTTGTAACTTGTAAAGAAGTTTAATTTGTTGAATTGGCATAATTAGTCTGATATTGGCATAATCCGTGAATGAATACTTTAGCTAAAAATAAGAATGCTGAGACACGAGGTTAGACTCTGTTTGCGGTAGAACCCTGCCCGGACCCAACCGGCTTAACCAGCAACAGCAAACTGTCAGTCTAATGTGAGAGGTTATAGGCATAACTAAAAGGTGCTTAGACACGAGGTTAGGTCTGGCTTGTAACAAAAGTCTGCCCGGAACCGTCCGGCACATCCGACGGCCATAAGCTACCAACCTAATGTGAGAGGTTAGTGCATTAGTGATGAATTAATGCAAATCTAGGATAAATATGATGCATAAAAACGTGTTGGGTGGATAAGGTTAAATCAACTGGGCGGATGAATCCAATAAACCCGTTTCGTAAATTTGTTGGCCCAATACAAGGTTAGGTGAAACAATCTGTAAGTTTGTTAATCTGTATATCTGATCCGTTAGTCTGAAAACTTGTTAACCTGTATGTCTGACCTGAGAACTAGTTAATCTAAACTTTGTACATCTGAAATCTTTAAGCAAGTTAATCTGAAATCTGCTAGTCTGGGGACACAAGGTTAGGAGGGGAAATTACTTGTGTCATCTGTTGTGTGGGACCCATATTAGTCAGTTACCCTTTTCTGGTTTCAAAACTATGACCCAACACTAGGAGGGGTCCGGGGCACGGTTACTGAACTAATTGTAAGAGTTTCACTATGATAATGGCGAGGGGTGTCGATGGTGCATTCCAACCGGGTCATGTGCGTGCATGGATTCGGTCTGCTCTGAGGATGCAAGACACCGTGGCATCTGTTAATAGGTCTGTGTCTATAGGTTGCCACTTTAGGAAATGATACACCCTTCTGTGGGGCCGGCACAGGGTATTTATGTATTAGGGAGTCGATTGCTTGGGTAGAATTTAGGGTACACCTAGTTCTGTCTGTTTCTGTTAGTGTACCGTCTGTTTCTGTTGGGTTGGTAAAGGACCATTAGTTGGGGTGGTAAAGGCCCATTATTAGTATTTTGTTGGTGTACCGTCTGTTTTTGTTGGGGTGGTAAAGGCCCATTATTAGTATTCTGTTTCTGTACTGTCTGTTTCTGTTGGGGTGGTAAAGGCCCATTAGTTGGGTGGTAAAGGCCCATTATTAGCATTCTGTTTCTGTACCTTCTGTCTCTGTTAGGGTGGTAAAGGCCCATTACTAGCATTCTGTTTCTATAGAGATTATTATGTTTCCGTTTCTGTTTCAGTTTAGACATTAAGGTAACACCTAATCCTGTTATACTAAGTATTAGTGCAGAGAAGTAAGATATAGATAAGAAGCATATCTTGGTCTATATCATTCTATTTCTTCTGTTTTACTTAAGAATACCTGCTATTCCTGTTACTGTAATCTTTCATCCAGCTTTATTTACATGTCATGATAATGTTATCTGTTTATATGCTGAAAGTCACTAGACTCGCCAGACTTTATGTCTGACCTCGTTTGATTTCGCCCCTTTTCTTTCCATCCCCCCCAAGGTGCTCAGGGTGGAAACATAAAAGCTTGATTCAGATTTTCTCTGCTTGAAGTGCCTGAAGTATTGCTTGGATTTGACTCTATCCTTTCGTGGCAGTTTATGTTGGGGATTATGGCTTTAAAATTTTGCATTCTGAAGGATTTTTTATAAGGCTGATATTTGTGTACTTGGGTTTTGGTATTATGATTTTGAAGGATGTAACCAAACTCATTTCTGTTTATGTTGTAATAAAGTTATAAAATTTTCAAGTACTACTTTTCGTATCTGTCTTGTAATATTCTGTTCTGTTTATTTATAATGCTTCATGGAAGTTAATGCATTCCTTTTTGTGAGTGACATTAACGGACATGGGGTGTTACAGTTCGCTGGCGATTCATTTTGGAGAATTCGGAGAGGAAGCACTGCTCAACGTGGAGTTTGGGCATGTGCATTGGTGGTACTCATCAAGCGCATTCGAAGCTCGATGCGGCGGTGGCAGTTGCGGTTTTAGGTGTAGTCGCGATACAAGAAAGAGAATCGGTAGGCCATCTCGAAGGTAAGGTTGCAGTTTTAGCGACGACGCTGATGGGTTGGATTTGAGGGCGTTTCAGTGGCAATAACCAGTGAAATTATTCCCGACATGATTTTTAATGGCGTGGAGGTTTACAGAGGAGTGGTGGGGTGTAGTTTTAAAAGGCAGAAATTGTTGTGAGATTGATTGTGAAACCTTGTGGTTTTGTAGCTAGTGGGTTTAGGGTAGAAGTTGTGTGCAACAGTGGGAAGCTCGAGTTTCCAGCTGCAATGGTGAGGGAGTTGGAAACGTTTCAGGATTTGGGCGTGTTTTATTCGCAGGGAAGAATTTTAAAAAAGGAATTAAGGTAATTAAAGTTAATTAATTTATAATTTAATTTAGTTAGTGACATCTTAATACATTATAATTTACAATGTATATAATTATTTCATATGATAACTGCATCAAATGTAACGAAGTCCGTTGAATTTGTATGGACAAGGGCCACGATATGGAATTGGTTTAGGTGCTCTGAAGCTTTCTAGAATTTTTGCCTGATTTTAAACATTTGTTTGAAATTAGATAAAACAACGATAATCATCGAAATAAACCACGGTGAGTAAACTCACTCTTTGGATTCGTTTATAATTTTAAATAGTTTTTATGTTGCTTACTCACTGTTTGGATGCATTGAATAATTGTTGATGAATTATGGTTTTATATATATTAGTTATATTTAAGCTTGGTGGTTGTGTCTATTATATATATATATATATATATATATATATATATATATATATATATACACATATACATATATATATATATTGGTTATATTTAGGCTTAGTCGTTGGATATTGATATTTCCTGCAGTACCATTAGCGGATGACACCCTATGCGCCCCCACAATATATAGTGGACGACCTTCTATACCGCGATATCCTTCCTTGAAGTAGGATGGGTATTATTTATGTTGTCTATTATCTATGATGCAGGAAAACAGGTTGGAGGGATCCAACTGGATTCCTCAATAATTTAATTGTTGTTTTTCATATATAATGTTATATGATGTGATAAATAACCTTTGAATGATTATTGGGTGTTTCGAATGTGTGTATATCACTAGCCCTATATATATTGATATTTAAAAATATAGTGAAAGGAATTTTGAGATTTAAAAGAATTTTTTTTCTAAATAAAATTTGAATTTTGAATGGGTTAGGAAATATTTACTTGTTTTCAATAATAAAAACAAGTAGTATAAATTATAAATGACGTTTATAATGTAGATGAAAAAAAAATATCATTTGGTAGTTTGAAATTTAAATTCAACTATGAATTTGATAAGAGAATTGGGAATCGATTTAAAAGGTAAACAATAAAATTTATTCCGATGTTTGGAATGTAAATTGAATTAGAATAAATCCATATGGATTTATGATTTGAATTCTATATGTCAAATTTATAAAAATTAATTATTTCTAGTAAGGATATTGAAATTGTATTAGGTAGTACCTAAAATATAAAATTTAATTTGAAAATAGAATCTATGTTATATATATATATAACTTATAATAAATAAATATGCCAAATATAGGAATTGAGTTTTTAAATAGATTTTGAAATGGAATCTTGTTTTAATATATAAAACAAGGAAGTTAAATTTATAAATAATGTTTATAAATGTAGCGTAGAAAATTATCATTAGATAATTTGGAAGTTAAGTTCATGTACAAACTAAAAAAAATGGGATTTGGAAAATGTTTCGAAATGGGAACGATAAGTTTTTTTTTTGGAATTCGGAATATAAACTGAACTGAGATAAATCTAAGTAAGTTAAGATTGGAATTCCGTTATATTGAATTTTATAAATAATTTATTTCCAAAGAAATTGGAATTTCATATACAAGTTGAGTTTGTAAATAAATTTCAACTGAGTTTGGAATTTTGAATGAAGAAGTCGACGATTTAGGTCAATCGGAAATATTAAGTTGGATTTGGAAAATTGACTTAATAAATATATAAGAACGAGAATGAAATTAATTAATAGATGAAATTTAAATTTAATTAAAACAAGCTTGTCGCTTCGTGGTAGATCATAGTTTGGCGATCTAAACTTCAGAGTATATAGAACTCAATATAAGTCGAAATTCTTTGAAACAATAATTATTCGAACCTATTGAACGACAATTTTCTAATGGAACAGAAAAATCTAGATTTTGTCTTATAGATTTTGAGTTTTGTCAAAATCAAATTTTTAGAAAAATAGCGCTATAATCGTTTAAAAACCATAACAGTTTATTTATATTAATAAAAGGATTTTAAGCAAATAAAACTTAGATTTCTAATAAAAAATTCGGACTTGAGTTATAAAATAAATATGAAATCAAGTGGAGTAAATGAATTGACTTTTGAAACAAAATCGGATTTTTAATTATTGAATAGAATTAATTAATCTGAAAATAATTATTTAATGGAGTTTTGGATTGAATTGACTTTGGATAAGTGGATGGAATTTGTGAATTTTTATTCGAAATCGAATATGAACCTTGAGTAAAAAATGGAATTTGATACTTTTATAACCAAATTAAAAAAATATGAATGTGATACGTTCAAATATAAATAGGATTAGGAAAAAGAGTTGATTAGAGAACGAACTAGCGAATTGAATTAAAAACGATTGGATTGAGTTAGAATAAATTAGGAATGGTTAAACAAGTGTTTGAAGAGGTATGGAATGAAGCTAATGGAAGAAATAAATTGAATGCTCGTTGAAATGGTACATATTTAATTGGATATGAGATTTTATGAGCCTATTTGGAAAGCCGCTTGGCTTTTTGATTTTCTTTTTGAATGGAAAGGGCCTGAGAGGCGATTGGTAGTTGTACCGATTAAGCCGTACAAAGGAGACGCTGACGAAATTTTCCCAAAATTTAAGGAGATAAATTTTTTTAAGAAAGTTTGATAACTAGAAATTGACTTATCAAATTATATATGGAATTTAATAAGAGAATAAACTTATAATGAAATTGTATAAGTAAAAAGGAAAATTGGAACCTGTTGTACGTTGGTTGAGTCGAGTAACTTTCGAGGTGTCAATCTGATGTTGGCGTTGGCCTTCGGGGTTGTATACTTAGAGACTTACTAACTTACCAATTTACAATCAGAAGTTAATAAAGTAGAAGTGAAATGATAATTGAATATTCTTATATTGAAAGTGGGAAATGATAAATAAATAAGAAATTAATATAAAGATGCTTAGTGTGGCTTGATTCTTGATCGGTAGAATTTCCATTTGGAAATAGGATCATTAGTTGTATTGATATTTAAATAATAGGATATCAAAGTTTTTGGCCCATTTTATAGTTCTGTTGTTAATACAGGGAGACCAGAATCGAGTTTATTATCTGAAAACCACTCTATATAAGCATAAGCGTCACAAATCAAATATGTTGGAGATAGTTGAAGACAGAGTAAAGTGCTAGGGCTATTTTGTTAATTCTTGGTAGAAATTGCCTAGGATGGATTGATGAATAGTGATTTCGGTTCGTCCAGTCCCACGGCAACTTGTATAGATGAATGTCTGACAGAGCATACCTAACAAATCATATACATTGATTTCTTCAAACGTACTTACATTGGTTGCGGAGGAATTTATTTCTCTTAGCTTTATGGAAGTGATATTTTGGGGGAAATCAATAAATGATTTGGCAGGTTTGATGATGTGACATTCAAAGTAAATGATTGATGTGGTATTAAAAAGATAAGACGTAGCCTCAGGCCTCACGACTGGGAAATGGTATAAAATCGGGTAGGTCGCATGGCTAGGTTGGTTGATCCCAATTATTGTGTAATATAATCATATCTAGAGAAAATCTATTTGCCTCTTTATTCTATCTGCGCTGTATGCTTCAGAACTATTGTCGATCCCAACTGTTGGTGATAATACATTCGGTACACTCTAGCGAAGTGAGTGGTCGGTCATGCTTAGTTTGGGTTGCAAGATGTTCTTGTTGGACCCAATGTATTCCTCTCTAGAGATATGTGTGGATCGGTCTTATGATTATCCTTTCTTTTAAAAGAAGTTTTAAAAGTTAAACCTAGTGGTTGGAGTTTACTCACACCAGTCCCATGACTGACCCAGAGTTTATTTTGTTTTGTTTTACCCTAAAATATTGGGTGCCCAAATTTGAATGGGTAGTCAAGTAGTTCAGGTATTTACAGATACCATGGGAGGAGCTTGGAGCAGGAGGCTTCAGTGTTAGGTATATATTATTATTTCCGTTGTGTTGTACACTGATAATGGTATGTTTATACAATTAAAATTTGTATTCCATAAGCTATTATATATATATATAATTTTTTATTCCACTATGATGTGATATTCTGTATTGTTATTTATGTTCTTCTTCTATCTTTTTCTTCTTTGTCCCATACTGATTCATATTTCTATGCAATTTGGGTTGGATGTGTGGTGTATTTACTCAACTCAAATAGTACGGAAATTCCGGCCATTACATAATTGATGCTTTTCTTTAATTATTTATTTTTTCTTATATGTTTCATCTCTTTTACTCTATGCTTCGAAGATGGTAGAGGTATTAGAGCATGTATTGGAAGTAGAGTAAGGGAAAGAGATGATGAGAATTGTCAAGAAGAACGGCTATACACTTTTCGATACATTTTGCTTGAAATATTCATAACCTTTTCCATTGTCTTTTTAATCTTTATCATTAGGGTATAAAATGACCTTTCTAACTGAAGCACTTTCTTCTCCAATTATTCCGATTCTTCGTAATAATCTATTTATTGTGAAGAGTCAAATCATGAATAAACTCATGCGAAAGAGATGAGCATAGATTGTATAGATTACTTCAGGCTTTGATTGCTACATTGTCTCTTATGGTCGTGAGATACAGGTTTGTAGAGTAGAGGTAGATAGTGGAGCTTGCTCAAGTTTCTGTATCAAAGTTCCCTGTTGTGCACGAACTTTCTATTCCTCAATAGCAAGCGGTCTTTTTGGAAGATGCATTAAGTATGAATAATTTGATACAGTTACCTTTAGTAGATCCATGTTATAAGACAATAGATAGGATGGAACCTCAAACGGTCATAGAATCCACATGATTTATGCTGCATAGACCATTGTCAGTTTCTTACGATTCCAAAATGACTTAATTTCCTCGAGTATATAATGAGCCTAGTTTACTTGAATTCCTCCAAATATAGCATATAGTTCCTTGAAGTCATGGTCCTAGATATGCTAGTAACTGCCAATATAAGGAAGTACCTTATTGACAAGCATACAATTTATCAAATGGACATGAGATTAGAGATTTTTAACTTTCAATTACTGCATCGTGTCTTCAAAAATTTGATGAATGAGCTCGTCTCTTAGAGTATTTTTACTATCAATATAATTCCAACCTTGTTGACCTTCCACCGAACAATCAAGAATTCTTCCTATCATCAAAGTTTTTTTTTCATTTTCCCATACACTTATCTAATTCCATCCTTCCTCATTCTCCAGTTGCCACAAAATTATAGTAAAAGGATGGATTACGAGTTGGTCGGTTTCTACTTCATTATGTTTAAATTCGACTAGTTTTTAAATTCTTTCTTGAACAAACAGATTTAGAATGTTATATCCGTTGAATTTTTGTAGATGATAGAATAGACAAACTTGAAGAATCTTTCTTTTTTATCTGTGAATCTCTTGTTTGTTGGCATACCATTATGCAGCCACTCTTGACTATGAGCATCAGTGACCATTGAAAGTTGTATATAAGAAGGATGATATCCTTTTGAGATTTTGGAGTCATATATTCTAAGTTTTTATGGAGGCTGAAGTAATTTATGCTCAGAAAAGTGACTGGGGGTAAAAAGATGTGAAGGGGTAAGGGAGGATTAACCAGACTTTCGGTAAGAAGGATGGTTACACGTCTGAACTTGAACATGTGGGTCTCTTGAGATATTAGCCATACTTTTGGTTATCAGATAAATATCTTGTTTTTGTAATATGAATTTCCCCAGAAATTGATTAAACATCCATTATATGAT
This sequence comes from Allium sativum, assembly GCA_030737875.1. Taxonomy (NCBI): domain Eukaryota; kingdom Viridiplantae; phylum Streptophyta; class Magnoliopsida; order Asparagales; family Amaryllidaceae; genus Allium; species Allium sativum. Next base: position 546,768,077 of record CM060913.1, on the reverse strand, counting down.
TACGTCTGGGTACATATAGGGTTTTATCCCAATTGTTTTTTAATTTGTTTGGAACTGAATTCAAGTATCCGAGTTTTAACTATTGAACTACTCAAATATTATTTCAAACATCTAGTAGTATGTTCAGACATCTAGTTTTATTCTAGCTTGTTTTTTCTTCTTTTATTTAGATGTCTGATGCACAAAATCATATGTTTGATTTTATACATCTCTTATTTTAAACAATTCTTGGTTTTCGTGGTATTTTTCATATTAATTAATATTATTCTTTATAAAAATTTATTTAATTCTTTTACTACCAATAAAATAATAAATATAGTACATATTCAATTAAGAAATAAAATTTTAAATTTTTTTGTTTATATTTGGTTCTTCCCAAGGGTTTAGCTCATACATTTTCATTTTAGGAATAGATGACTCACTTTTAACACATGATAGCTCTTTAGTAGGGGTGGACCACAAATCATCATGATTTGTTTTAAAATAAATTAGAATTTTTCTCATTGTCGTTTCTTCTTTTAATATAATTTACGTTGTAGTCCCAATGCTTCTTGTTAGTAGTGACATATATCATTTATTTCTTAATCTTGCAATGTTGTGGCAATGCCTTCAAAATTGAGTGTAATTCGAGCACTTGTTCCTTTTAGTGTATAGCTAGTGTGAAAACCACCTCTTAGAGTGGAAAAATCAATGATTGGAGTTTTCTCTTTGTTTTGTATCTTCAAGGAGGAATCTAAAGAATTTGAGATTGTAACACCCCACCTCCGCTAGGGTCGCTCACAAAGGGAATGCACTAGCTTTGGTGTAGCATTATCTAGGTAAACATACACGGAAACATTACAAGACAGAACATATAAAACAACGGAAGAAGAACCAAATTTCATTGCTTTAAAATCTAGAAAGGTCTAAAGCCTTTTACATCAAAATGCCATTAAATACATTACATCGAAATCTGTCTTGCAATAGAAAAGAAGCATAAAACCATAGTCATAAATCATTCCCCAAGTAAAACAGTAAAGCAAGCCATAGCCAAAAGAAATCCAAGCCGTTCGTGAAAGAGCCTTGGAGCTTGGTAAGATCCGAACTAAGCTGTATTCCCACCCTGCGAACCTGGGGGGGGGGGAGAATGGAAGAAAAAGAGGTGAAACAAAACGGGTCAGTCATAAAGACTGAGTAAGTCCTAGTGACTTTCAGCATAAAAACAGGTAAAGATAACATGGCATGAATAAACTGAAAGTAAACATAAGCATGATGACAAGATAAGCTACAGGCACGATAACTAAGAATAACATCCCATAATTCCTATCAAGAGTAGCATCACAAGGTTCCTACCAAGTATCACATTGCAAGGTTTCTATCAAGTATAACATCACAAGATTTCTAAGTTTCATCATTAAAATATTTCGGTGATATCCGTTTGCCCTGCACCACCCGTACTAGCATCTCACAAGTGTCTTACATGGAATGTTTCGTATTCCTACTAGTGTTCTAACTAGTGTCATGTGTAACAAGGATCCTTACCCCCTACTAGTGTCCCAACTAGTAGCCTGTGTTATATAATAAGGTGATCCCAACCCGTGTGATGTGTTGACTGTAGAATGATCCCTTGCCCAATGTCATGAAATGACCCATTACTTGGTCCCACGAAACGATCTATTAATCGATCGGCTCCCTACAAGTCCTAGCTCGTTCATGTGTCTGTGTCATACAGCCCTATCACGAATGTAGTTACCTGTGCTAGGTCCACCAGAGTGTATCGAGCCCTAGGGTGCCAACTCCGACACGAATCAAGCACGCACAGTGTAAACCTACCGGTGCCCAATGCCTTCTTTTTCAACTCCGGACTACGTGCACGACCATAGTCCGCCTGAACCTACAATGGCGCACCAACTCAGCCGTCGTTCTGGTCGCTTACAATCAGCCCAGTAATCGTGCCCCACCCTGCCTAGTTCCAGGGTACCGTGATACATCTAGTGGGTTACTGTTGAAAAGGACCGCGTAACTAGGGTTTCCATCCAGTAGGTTAAGTGTTGTCATTTAAATTCGAGACTTAACCCCATCAGTCTAGCATGTTAAGTTGTTTAAGTGTTGTCATTCAAGTTCGTGACTTAACCCGCCTACGTGTCATGTTAAATTGGCTAAGTGTTCTCGTTCAAGTTCATGACTTAGCCCTACGAATCATCTGTCAAGTTGGTTAAGTATATTCAAGCGGTTCATGACTTAACCCTATCAAATCATCGTGTCAAATTTGTTAAGTATATTCAAGCGGTTCATGACTTAACCCTATCAAATCATCGTGTCAAATTTGTTAAGTATATTCAAGCGATTCATGACTTAACCCTAGCAAATCATCGTGTAAAATTGGTTAAGTATATTCAAGGGGTTCATGACTTAACCCTATCAAATCATCGTGTCAAATTGGTTAAGTATATTCAAGCGGTTCATGACTTAACCCTATCAAATCATCGTGTCAAATTGGTTAAGTATATTCAAGTGGTTCATGACTTAACCCTATCACACATCAGGTTATATTGGTTGGGTGTTATCAACCCATTCAAGTTAAACCAACCCATTTAACTTAACCCTCCCATTCGTCAGATTGCATTGGTTAAGTATTTCAAGTAATTCATGGCTTATCCCGCCCACGTATCATGCTAAGTCGGTTAAGTATTATTTATATGTTCAAGTTGACTTAACCCTGCCACATGTCATGTTATATTGGTTAAGTGTCATTAGTCTAGTCATATTACTTAACCCACCCATTGGTCTGATTAACAGTTATGTTGGTTAAGCCCACATTTATAAGTTTTACATGTTCTTAACTCATACCGGTTAGGTCCACGTTTACATGTCAAATTTCCATGTCATCCCACCTAACCCTCTAACCATACCCACGTCTTATTATGGTTAGTATTCCTTAATTCATTCATTATGACGAATGAATCATGACCTCTCACATTAGACCGTGCACTTTGTGGCCACTGGATTTGTCGGGCGGTTCCGGGCAGATTTACACCACAAACTGAGTCTAACCTCGTGTCATAAATCGTTACGCCTACAATTCGACCTTCGACCTCTCACATTAGACTGACACTTTGTGGCTACTGGATTTGCCGGGTGGTTCCGGGCAGATTTACACCACAAACCGAGTCTAACCTCGTGTCAAAGGTTCATTAATGGTTGTATTTCCCCCAAAACCCCAATATTAGTTCATGTATTTAACATATAGAAATGTTCATGTTCGTGTTCAAGTCAATTATCCAATACACAGTCATTTCATGTTTCAAATTCCCAACTTTACATATTAATAAACATATGCCCAAGTTCCAAAATTATATGCCAATTATATATATATATATATATATATATATATATATATATATATATACACACACACACACACACCCAATTCTAGTCAGTTTACATACGCCCAATTCTTGCCTATTACATGTATGCCAGGTTTATGCCATTTTACCCATATTAAGTTCTAGCAAAGATTACATGTATCAAGTTTCATGTCCAAATAAACTCAAATCATGATTCATGATGTAGTTATCCCAAACTATAATCTTTTTATTACAACACACGCTAACTACCGAAGTTCATAATACATATTTATGCCAATTATCAAGTTTACAATTGCTTTTAGGTGCAAAGTCCCAATTCTACTTATGCCCAATCATAAACCTAATCTTTTGATTTAATTTACATAGGCCCGAACTCGTGATTTGATTTACATACTAATTCATTATGCCCACTTCATGCCAATTTAGTTATGCCAATGGCCAAACTTGCAATTTCAATTATATTGACAATACCCCAAATTTCCAATTTCATGTTATGCCATCAATTTTACCAAACATGTATATCCAATATAAACAACATTCCCATATTTCCCCGTATTCAATCGTATGCAAATCGCGGTTTAGGCCTAGGTCCGAAATTGACCTAGGTTAATCGAAAGAAAATAAATAAGGGAAGGTAGAATTTGTATAACAATCAGCATAGAGAGAAAACTAGCATAAAAACATCATCTTTAGCATAAAAAATAGATCTTGATAATTATATCAATATGAATCAAGAAAAACTGATTTACAACAGGATGAATAGATCATAAGCTTGACATGAGAACGAACATAGAAAAGTCCCAAAACTCAAGATTCAAGAAGCAACAGAAATAGATCTGAATCAGTAAACATACTTAAATCCAATTCCACTTTATTCCATGGCCATATTATAATTAAATGTTTAAATCTAAAAACAATTAGAACTTACAGAGCATGACTAATGAATTAAGAAATGAATTTGTTGTAGAATGTTGCAGTGATGTTGTTGACTTATTGTCTTGAATCATTGTAGAAGCCTTGTTCTTTGAATTGATTTGAGTTTGAATGTTTGTACTTTGATTTGGAGACGGCGGCCATGGTTCAAGAGGTATTTTAGCAGCATAATGGTGTAAGAATGATTTGATATGAATTAGATTAGGTCTAAGGGTGTTTTTATAGGTGTAGCAACTAGTTTAGGCCCTTAGATTAACCCTAGAATCAATCCGGACCATCAAAACACGTCTCAGGCTTCAAAAATGAGTTCTGGGTCAAAATAGGCCGACCAGGTCGACCTGTAAGGGGGGGAGGTCGACCACATGGTCGACCTGGGGGGTAGGTCGACCCTAAGGTCGACCTGACCCCCAGGTCGACCTGCCTGGTTCTGTGCTGCCTAAAATCTGTTGAATCTTCTACAGGCCATAACTTCTTCATCCGGACTTCGATTTTTGAAAACTCGGACTCTATTTCATGTAAAATTTCGAGAAGAACGCAATGGCGCAACCCGTTTCCCTTAATTCTTATTTTAAAAATTAATTATACCCTGATTTCTAGTTTCAACATGTTATTAAAATTCGGGTTGTTACAGAGATGTTATTAAATTAGTTTTGTTTAGAGACTATTAAACTGCTAAACCTATTTATATATTTTAATAATTTTAAGTTTATGCTTAAAATTAACATTGTAGTTTTTAACCATTCATTTGTTATAGAAGGAGAGAAATATTAGGTTATTAAATTAGTAAGATATTATTAACCCAAATTTTTTGTTTGTATAAGAATTTATCAACTTTAGTTTATATTTTATTATATTATACCATTAATAAAAGATCATTAAGTGAACATATACCTAATTCTCATTTAAGTTTTACAAAAATTGATTCACGTAGTTCTTAGTAATATATTAGCAAGCTGATATTCAACTTTAATAAATTCGACTGTTAAAGTTCTTTTTAACATAAGAAACGGTGTTGAATATCAATATGTTTGGTTAGAGAATGATTAATTGGATATTTGCACATGGCTATGACACTTGTAATATCACTATATATATGAGATTTATTTATTATTTTTCCAAAATATTTAAGTGTTTGTTGCATATAAATCACTTATGTGCAAGTTAGAGTTACTTGTATATACTTAGCTTCACACGTGGAGAGAGAAACACAACTTTACTTTTTTCTAAATCATGAAACAAAGGATTGATTAATAAAGTGACACATGCACATGTACCTTTTCTATCCATTTTGCATCCTCCAAAATCTGCATCACTATAGGATACTAGAGCAAAGTAGTCGTCTTCTGGATAAAAAAGACATAATACTTAGTGCTAATTTGGTAACGCAAAATTCTTTTTACACTCGGTAGTGTGATTCTTTTGGTTGAATTTGAAATTTTTCACACAAGCAAACGCTCATCATTATATACGGTCTTATAGTAGTGAAATATAAAAGTGAATCGATCACACCTTGGTATAGTTCTTAATCAAAGTCTTTTTCACTTTTACCTTTGTCTAAATGTAAAATAGTGCCGATTAGAGTTTGTTTATTAGAAATTTTATCAACCTAAAACGTATGGATAATTCTTTGCAATATTTTCTTGAAATGTAAAAATTTCATTATCAATTTGTTTAGTTTGGAGTCCTATGAAATTTCTTGTTCTTTCATATGTGACATTTTCAAATTTATTTTTCATGATATTCGAAATATTATTGCAAAGTTTCTCATTAGTTGAATCAAAAATAATATTATCTACATAAATATAAGCCACTAGCACATCATCATTTTCTCTTTTACTAAATAACGTTGTATCTATCTTTATAATTTGGAAGGCCTAACTTATTAAATGGTTTTTCAATCTTTCGTATCAAGCATTAGGATCTTGTTTTAATCCTTATTTAGGTTAAAAAATGATTTGAATATCTTTCATATAAAAATAAAGGTGGTGATTCGACATAATTTTCTTAAAATACATTTAAAAATATGCTTTTAGCATCCATTTGAAATAAATTTAAAATTATGGTAACACAGAGAACCTAATAATGCTCGTATAGCTTCGATACGTGTTATCAAAGCAAATGCCTCTTTATAATCAATCCCTTCTTCTTGATTATATCATTGAAAAACTAGTCTATCTATATTACAAATTATGTTTCCATATTCATCTAATTTATTTTTAACTCTCATTTAGTTCTAATGATTAACTGATCATTTGGTCTTAGTACGAGTTCGTGTACATCATTATGTTCAAACAGATTGTGTTCTTCTTGCATTGCTAAAATCCATAAATCACCCTTTGTTGCTTCGTGATAATTCTTTAACTTAATAGTGGATATTTAACTTAGCTTATTTGAATTAACTGCTTTCTTGTTGATAATTTAGTGCAGATATTACCAATTATATTATCAATGTGTTGATCTTTTAAAATTCATGGTGGTAACCTTATTTCATTGGATTCAATATTGTTATTGTTATTTACTATGGTATTTGAATTAATGTTATTATTGTATTATTTTGAAGATTATTATCATGAATCATTTCGGCTTCATCATCAACAATTTTATTGGTTTTAAAAATTTTATTAAAAGAGAATTGAAGACTTTCGTTAATCTTATTATTTTGTTTGTTAAAAATTCCATCATCTCTGTTTTGATTTAAATATCCTATGAAGATTCCTTCATTGACTTTCAAATCAATTTTTCGAAGGTTATCTTTTGTGTATAAAATAAAAAATTTGTTCTAAATACATGAAAATGCGACACTTTAGGTTTTTTATCAAAAAATATTTCATAACAAGTATTTTTAGTCATTGATCTTAGAAAAACACGGATTTAAACATAACATGACGTAGCAACGACTTCGGCCCAAAATTGTTTAAGTAGACCATTTCTACTTAATAATGTCCCTGCTACAATTGTTGCGGTGTTCGTGGAAATGAAAAATTATGACTAATTCCTTTTTTTGTTACTAAAAGTTTCAAATTTTTATTTTTAAATTCTACACTACGATCCCTTCATATATTTTTTAATTTTAGATTCTTTAAATTTTTAATTCTCTTAGATTTTTTTTAAATATTTCAAAGTATCACTTTTATGTTTAAAAACAATGTCCATATATATCTTGAATAATTGTTAACTATTACAAACTATTTTTATTATGATTTATTGAAGGAATTTGAGTTGGACAAAATAAGTTAAGATGAAGTAACTCAAGTGATTGTTTTATTAAAATCTCCTTTTTTGAGTTATATGAACATTTTTTAAGTTTTACAATTTTACTTGCATCACACAAATTTTTAAGTTTGATTGTTTATTCTGGGTGAGCCTCTTATTAAATCGTTTTTTGTCAATTTAGTGATATTTCTAAAATTTATATGACAAAATCATTTATATCATAGCCATAGATCATTATGATCTGCGACTAAGAAAAATCACTATTATTTTTTATATTCATATTAAGTATGTATATATTTTTTATTTTGTATTATGTCAAATATTAATTTTTTTTTTTATCAAAAAGGTTACAATTGTCTTTCCAAAGACTATTTTAAATCCTTTATTGAATGTTACTGTTCCATCATTGACATATGTTATACTCTATGATACCCTTGTGTTTTCCATCATGTTTTTGGAAAGTTGCTATCTAGTATTTGTCCCAATGCCTTTTGTTTTTTTAACAGTACCTCCAAAAAGAAACAAAATTTAATTGGTGCACACCTTCTTTGTTATGTTCCAATGTGTTAGTAGGGTAAAGCATCCAACCATATAAGGATATAGGACATTTAAAAAAAAATATTTTTTATTGTATGAAATACTTTTTAAATAGTCATATATATTCTTTTTCCTAATAAGTTTACTAATTTTTTTTATAGGAATCCATATTTTGATTGTGTTTGGGTGAGAAGATTTAATGTTCTTTTGATGCTTTTTAAATTTCGCATATATAGGACTATTGTAACGACCGCCCACAACCCCCGCACTATACAAGAGGAATAATGCGCTGAAAGGTGTGTCAGGCAGCTATGGGCGATCATCAAGGTATGATACATAAGCGGAAGTCGTGAACTCACAGTGCAAGGATAAAATATAATAGAACATATACAACAGGTAGTGATAGTGGAGCAGAAAACACTAAATTTTCATGACAACTAGAAAGTATTTCCCATACACGTGGATAACAACAATAGTGTCTTTACAATTTTCCTCACTACAACACTCAGAGAAATAGAAAACAGCGGAAACAAATTCTAGATAGTAGTAAAACTGGTATGTGAGCCTCTTGCTCACCATCGATCAGCATCGTCATTCTCACTAAAGCATCACCTTTCACCTGCTACTCAGTCTGCTTATCCACAACCGGATGAACAGCCCAAGGTAATAAAAGGAAACATAAAACCTTGAGTCAGACAATAGTCTTAGTAAGCGATAAAATAGCTAACAAATTTCATCAATAAAGTATATGAGAATGGGTAAATAAACAAATAATCTACCTAGCTCTAGAGAAGAACTTACACCAACCTTCCCCATAATACGACACTTATATCCTTTATGATCCATACATCCAAAGGAATAACAATTCATCCATGGCAACCAGAACGATCATTCACACATAGCAATAACAACTCAACCACTATCAAGCACTCAAACATCCATGACTGATTCTGGCTGTCACTGCCAACATTGCCTTGGAAACCTCGTTATCGTATGACTAGCTAACAACTTGCCGTCAAATGTCAAGGACCACACACGACGCCTCAGTTCTAGTAAGACCGCACATGCTATATACAACACATGTTTAGGTCATACACGACGCCCAGGGCACTCAACCTATAATTGGTCTTCAATTGTACCCCTGCTTTGAGTCCACTAGAACCTACGACAATGGAAATTCCTCGGTCCTCTTATTTATATTCGTTATCAATCATGACTATTCATTAGCTTAGAACACTTTAGAGAAATTACTTCACACGAACTCAATACATCCTTGAGTCGTCCTTTTATATGAACTCAATGCATCCTTGAGTCATTCCCACATTCATTGTTCTACACCGATCAACGAACACCTTCAACACTTCGAATACTCCACCTTGAAGTCTCCTCAAAGTCACGACATCATTAGAAATGTCCGACTAGAAATTTCCACTAGAAATGCCAACCGGACTCATTTCGGACCATCCGGACCCATTTTGGATGGACCAGACCACTTGAGGCCGACCAGGAATATTTGGGACCGACCAGACCAATTTGAGACCGACCAGACCACTTAGGACCAACCAGAGCAACTTGAGGCCAACTAGAGCAACTTGAGACCGGCCAGAGCAACTTGAGGCCGACCAAAACCATTTGGGACCGACCAGAACCACTTAGAACTCAACAGAACAATTGAAAATGCAAGGGCCATATTGGAAACTGGGTTTTCATCATGATCCGACGCAAAGGATCCTTCCTCATCCGAACTTCGAAACATTTATGGCGGAATATCCCAGGGAACCTATCACTTTAGAGTGGCATGTTCGTCAGCTATACTTCGCTGATTAGCATCTCTTGAACAATATGTTCCTCGGTCCTATTGGACCTCTTGGTCAGTACGTCGACCACCATAGCCTTGTGTGGCCATATCCAAGGACCCTCGATTCCAACATCCACATAAGTAAATTGCCTGGGCTCTATACCATGGCAACACTTCTAGCTAGAAAGAAACGCATGTCCTCCCTGTTGTCTTTCATCCCGTTTTTGACACATACCGGGTGTAAAGCTCATGAATTAACGCCATATATAAAGATACGCTACATAAGCCATGCTTCGATCACCATCCATAAAGCTTTGCTTTTCAACAAAAGCTTTGATCCATGCACATCAGCATGCCACATTGTCAATTCATACCATACAACTGATGTCCACCAATATATAACCTCTGAGCTCGTACGTCTTAGAGGAAGGTGTTAAGCTAAGAGAATAAATTCCTCGCCACCAAACAGATATATCTTCAATAGAGATCAATTGATACATCATAAAGTACAATGTCAGACACATAATCCATTTGCAAGTCCATTCTGAGGCCAAACAAAACTAGAGACACCTTATTCCTCATCCCATATATCCAATACAGGAGAGAGGTCATCACATATTCGATTGATCTCAAAGTACGCCAGGACAACCACCACTTATAGCCTCGTCTTGGGTGCACGGCCCAATCGAGACATCGACAATAGCCCAAACGATGTGAAAATCTTTGGTCTTCAACCACTGTATTCATATCTTCGACTTTCAATCGTCGTAATATTTATTCAAAATGTGTTAAACCCGGTCTTTTCGAATAACTCGCACATCTTTAAAATCAAGTGATAAATAAAGATAACAATCTTTGCATTCCAATCCAGAATATTTTTATTCAAATATCCTGTACATGGTAATCAACCCCATAAATCTTATATAGATTTATGTTTTAAACTTATCGTTTAAAAATTTCTTGGGAACTCACTTTAGAAGATTTTATAATATCTTTTCACGATTCAAGGTTTATAAAACTTATCAGGATAAACGGATCTTACATAAACGATAATATTATATATCCTTGTCCCATTCCCAATCTTTTCATCCCATGAGGAAAAACTGGTAGTACTCCACATGTTACACCCCTCGTGTTATGGTAAATTTAATCACCTCATTACCTTGCATTTCAAATCTAATTAAATATTCATTAAAACTCCAACTTAGTTTTAATTCTCAAAAGTCATTGGTTAATGATTATTCAATTTTAGGAAATTAATCATGTCTTTAACTGGGTTAAAGAACAAATGTCATTGTAAACCCAAAATCAAATTCCATTTAATTCCAAATTAATCTATTAAATTAGAAAATTCTATTAAGTCTTAATTAAAGATTTATTCAATAAATTCCATTCTCAACTAGGTTTAAGAACAGTTTTATTAAAGGCACCCTTCACGACAAACCAAAAATCCAATTTGATATTCAATATAAGGCTTTAGATAAAATTTATATCGACTTATATTTGATGCCAAATTTTGAAATCAACAGATACCATACTGGAATAACAATATCTATATCTTTCAAATTCTTCAACGATATCTGTATAATTATAGAATCCAATATCGAAATATCCGAAGATAATTTTCATTCAAAATCCAATCCAATTCATATGTCGGAAAAATCTGGTTATACGAAAACTATTTAGAATCCGATATGTTAATTTAAAACCATTGGATTATTTAACTTTAGAAAAATATTAATTGATCTTAGTCGAATATCCTATGTCCATTCGGTTCTTCCCACCCCTCGCCTAATGGAATAATTTCTAATTAGATCTCATGGGTAATACTAGACTGTACTCTCACGAATCAATGCATATTCCTTTTGGTTATTTTTTCTAGTTGTTAACTAGTTCATTTAGATAAAAATATCTTTTATCTTTACAAACTTGGAGTATTCAATCCAAAATCTTTTCAAATCATTAATTATGATTTAACACAATTTATTCATATTTTTAATATTTTTATTAAGGCCTTTACATTTGGTTTCTAATTCCGGCAACTGAACTGCATCCATAATGAATTTTCCAAAACAGATTTAGACTTAATTTAAAATTATACCATTGTGTTTCAAAATTTCTTATTTTATTAGGATCATTACGGTATAACGCTTCCAATTTCAGGAGAATCCAATGGTCAAATCTTCCGGTATATCAATTCAAAGTTACAGGTTGAACTTCGACATGTCAAAACCGTATGAAAATTAATTCAAAACCACTTGGTTCAGTTACAAAAATTCATCGATATTTTAATGTCTTCACATCCATCCAAAATCGTATGTCAAAATCAAACTTTTATTTTTCATCGAATATTATATTATTAAAATATTCAGTTTATTTCTAATTGGAGTGAAATTTCAACCAATCTACATATAAATTAATTTATATGGATTTCATACATCTTATGTGTACAACAATAGTTGTAAACAACCATTAAACATCCAATTCACATCCAGAGTGCATCTACACTTGTATAAGCCTTAAATAAATAATTAACTCTTATATCGTCTAACAATCAATTGATTGATACACAAACTACATATTTGGGATTAGTGTAGGTCAAAAATCATCCCAATACCCGTGTGAGGTTTTCATCCAACACTAGTGATTATTATCTACACACTTGGGAGACATGTAAAATAATCATGCCAAAACCCGTATGGGTTTATATCATGATCCATTTGACTTATCTACACACTTGGGAGACATGTGGGCTAACTGTCATCCAAAAACCCATATGGAGTTTTCAACCAATAGATAATCAACAAATAAATTATTTGATCTATCCAAATCAACCACGAATCCATGCAATTAAATATAACTTATTCAATTCAAGTTATTATTCAACCCAATCGATATTACTTAAGTATGTGTATGTGAATATAAATAATTCATTTGACTTGTAAATGGGTAATTAACCCAATATCAACTACCATAAATGTTTTAACACCATTTTTAACATGTTAATTAACTCAAAATCACATTTAAATTATATCACAATCAATCATCCATTCATCTATATGGTTTTCAAACAATTTGTAACGTGAGTGATGTGCACGTAAAAATGCACATTTATATTCACATATTTGTTCTTGTTTTAGTTCAATAAACGAACATTTTTGGGTATTCTATATGATCAACCCATGTTTTAAATGTTTTCAAAATCATCACTCTTTAAACGGGTTTGATGGTAAAATGTGCATGTTTTAGTTTGAGATGGCATTTACTTGTTCCTTTTAATTATCTTTTGTAGGAATTTAGGAGCAAAAATGATATATACACATGAAGATATGAAGGAAATCATGCATATACACAAGAGGAGGCAAAGAAGTAATTCATTCTATTGATAGTGGAGGCCCCCACCTTTCAACTAATCCCTCTTAAGCTTCATATTAAAGACTAATTAGATGAGACAAAAGGCCTCATGCATTATACATGACTTATTAGTGGCTAGTGACAATTAGAAGCTTCATGAATGGGCATTTTGGGGAATTCCTAAGAAGACTGATTAGGTTTTTAGGGCTTTAGATCATGTATATATATACCCCTTTGTTTCATGTATTTTGGATCTCCTTTTTATGATATGAAAGTTTAAGTGATCAAATGAATTGTTTTTGCTTCCAAGCCTCTTTTTTTATGTCTATCTTATGTCTCTTTAATTTCTATGCTCTCTACTTTACGTTCATAGCTTAGATTTATTTAAATGCTCTCTACTTTATGTTCACAGTTTAGATTTATTTACATGCACTTAGTTTAGTTCTTTTCTTGTTATATTAAGATTTTCTTTCATTTTGCTTTCTTTTCCAATGTTGAAACTTACATGTGTTAATATGATAACACATATTAGTAGCTAATCCACTACAATTGAGGGGTAATGAAGCTCTCTAAATTTATGTAAGTTCAACATTTCTATGATTTGTGATCTCTCTAATTTGTGCTTCATGGTAGTGGATTTTGATGTAAGTTTATACAAGTGGGTTTGATAGTTTATGCTGCATATGCAAATGAGCTATTCTTATTCAATGTAAACACAAATTCCATCAATAATTGCTAAAGTGGTTTTTGATTATGAAATAAAAGCAAGAACAAATTTTGATGATCTATGTCACTAATTACAATAGTGAATAATCATACTTGAAATAGTTTTTGCTTTGCTTTCATTTTCATGAGAACAATGAGTGGTTTAATTGTTGTGTTATTGATTGATTGTTTATGTTATGTTAACTATTAACATAAATAAACTACACTTATGGTAAATGCAACATTTATGTCACTTAATGTTGAAAATAAATATCATAGATCGTATTTTTGTTAATTTACATAAATATGAGAGGGGATTTACCTCTAAATTGCTCTCTAATCTTATATCTAGCTCTCAACGTAGTTTCTAGTTTTCGTTAGTCAAAACAACCCAAAGTTTGATTTAATTTGATTGGGTAAGATTGAAATTATTTCGTTCAATGCGGATCGACCCGTACTCGCCCCCGTACTAACAATTGTACATCGTGCGCTTGCTGTTTTACTATGATATTGTTGATCGTTTCTAATTCGATAGAAAATCTGTTTGCATACAGTGAGCTATCATATATCCTACAATAATTTGGGATAATTAACCAAATTAAATTCAGAGTTCTCACTAATCATCATAATAATGTTTTAACTTGCTAATTAACTTAATTCAACTAACAAATTATTTAACAAGTTAGTTCCAACTTCATCACATATCAAACCAAACATTTTATGGTTAAACTAACATGCAACCTCCCTTTAATGGTCTAATTAACTAATTAAATTTAAGTAGCTCTCACTAAAGCCATCCTAGCACCAAGAATCTTCAGTATAGAACTCAACGAACTTGCAACGAACTAAAGGTGGTTCCTGTTTCCCTCAAACTTGCCAACTATCACTCGAATTCACTCAAACACACTTAACTTAGGGTACTAAGTAGTAAAGCTTGGATTTTTTATAGTGTAAGGGCTTGAAGGGGGCATGGGAGTTCACAACCTAGACTGAATACAGGGGAATGAGTGCAGACATAGCAAGGTCGGGCCTAGCATGGGGCATGGGTTCAACTAGGGGAAGGTTGGTGAAAGTTAAACTAGATTTAGGGTATAAAGGAGGAAGCTTTGTAAATTAAAAGAGGTTTATGGGGTTTTGTGTAAAGGGTAGGGGGTCCACGTCTAAGGGAAGCTGGAGGGGGTCGGGGTGGTGTTGAATCTTCAGGTAGAGGCGGCAGTAGGCAGTTTGAGCGGCGGCGTGAGGGTTAAAGGAGATGAGGAGCAAAGGAAAAGGTGCTTAAGTTTTAGGTTAAGGAAGAAAGTGAAATTAAGAATGAATTTTTTTTTTTAAATAAACCAAATTTAGACCCAAAGTATCATGAATCACATATTATGTAAGAGCTTGACACATGGCAAAGAGGGTGGTGAGTTTACTAATTTTGATTGGGTATGGGAATCAGTGCTAAATGTTTAATTAATCCATGTATTAATTATACTACTCAAACTTCGTTCTAGTCTTGTGACTACACACTAACTCCAAAAATTACGAAATTTAAAATCTCGCTACATTATGAAATTACACTTCCAACAAATCAAGTCTCGTTGAATTCTGAGTTTGTTTGAAAAATCGCCTTATTTCTAGCTTAAACTGAAATTCAATTGAAATTTTGATATATATTTATATATCGTACGCTCACATATGAACTTCGATTGACTTGAAATTTTAAATCCTGAAATATTTCGACATTTTGGATCCAATGAATGGTTTTGTCGAATTCGGAGACTGTCTTAAAAATGGCTATTTTATAGTTCATCAAAATAGCTTTAAAATGTCGATTTTCAATATCTTAACTTTTAAACTGATTTAAAATTTTCACTAACCTTGTTTTATGTTAAATAAAACATAATACCAATTTTAAAATTATTTCAACTTTTATCGAATCCAAAAACATGGTTTATGTTTACAAATTTATCAATATATATATATATTCAAATTTTAAATTGACCAAAAATACGGGTCGTTACAATCTCCCTCACTTAAAGACTTTTCATCCCCGAAAAGGAACGAAGTATAAGAAAGATTAAATAAAAGTAATACTAAAATAACATTGAAACATTTTGAAACAAAAGGTATCATATATCATATATATCATGGTCAAGTCACAACCAAAAGATCAATTATACCACAGACATAGCATATACCCTAGTGTGTAGTGCCACTTAAGGTATAGGCCATGTGTATGCATCTAACTATGCCCAAAATATCATATCCAAAATATACATCCCGTGTTTATATCGCACAAAAAAGTGATCTACTACATATACATCCTATATACAAACTAACAACCCATTGTTCATCAATGGAGCTAGGTATTGATGGTCCAAATAATGTCAACTCCTATGGCTCCTGGATAAACTCATCTTCTATATCCATAAACTCGCCAACGAAGTTTGGAGCTATCTCCTCCCCAGCCTAGAAATCATAGAGCTCTTCATCATCCTCAATATCAGCATCATAGCCAGACTCATCTATCTCAATCTCATCGAGAAGCTCAAACTGTGGCTCAGCTATATCCACCATCGGTAAATCCTCAGGTTCAGGTAGTGAAGGAGTAAGCTATGGCTCGACTGCATCATGTAGCATTGGAGCAACTGGAAGTTCAACAGGATCCTCAAACTCTGGAGATATATCCCAAGCAGGAGGCTCTACTGGCTCCATATACCAAGTAAGGTCATGCATAACAGCATCGACCTCAAGCACTAACATCATCTCCTGCCAAATGAGCGCGTCTAGCTCAGGATGTAGCAGTACGAGTAAACCAGAACCAGCACCATGAAAAACAATATCAGGGACAACCTCAGGGACATAATCCGGAATAATCTGTAACACAGGAGGTGGGTGATCTACAACAACTGGAGAAGGCACGGGAATTGGATATCCCATGACTACATGGCTATACTCAACAAATATAAATCCATCGTCGTCCTGAAGCATCCATTCGTCGTAATCTCCAGAATCCTCAGACTCCTGAGAGTCCAAGTTCATGGAGTCATCCTCATAACTTGTAATGTACCGACTTTTTTGTACCCTTTGAGTTGACAATTATAACTCATGTCCAACCCAAATTGCTTGGAAAAAGCAGATAGTTAGTAGAAAGAAAATAGAGGGTGAGAAAAGAAAGAAACATTAGAAAAGAAGAACACAGCATAAAGTCTCACATCGCACCAAAACAAAATATAATATACAAATAAACCTTTATAAAAAACTGGAAATAATATACTTACATACATCATAGTACAACAGTCAACCAATAGATCTGGACAATTATAATGACCTGTCCTCACACAAAATACACATCAGAATAAATATTAATATGTCTGGGCTCCTCCAATATGTCTTTTGAAACTCATAACATCCTAGCCTGAACCTGTAAAACTCGGTCTGAGCCGAGCATTGCAAACGCAACGGATCAGCCTTGTGAACTAGCATGAGTAAAACTCACTAAGTCTAAGTAGCATCCAACTTGCTTAACTTTAGAAAATCCTTTTTGAAAGAAAAGGATAATCGGAAGACAGGTCCACACATAAATATAGACGGTTATTACCTTACGATAACCCAAAACATTTTTGATATGAAATACAATGATATCATAATTGTTTCTATATCAAATAAATAAACAAATAGCAGAATGCTTGCATCTCATGCTCCACGTATGTAGTATATAATCAAAAACCATGGCGCTGATATTGGAGAATGGATTCCAACTATGACAAGATATGGGACCACCTTCCAATCAGTGTACTCTAGAGGGGATGCACTAGGGTTCAACAAAAACATCTTACAACCCAACCACGCATGACCAGTCACTCATTCAGCTTGATTGGACCGATTTTATTGTCACCTGACGGTTTTAAGGGCCTACCACCCTTCCGCAGAGATATAGAAATGAAAGAAGAACAAACAAGGATTTTCTCTAGATGGTGATAATACACCCTGCTTAGGTGCGACCCAACTAGCCATGTTGCATGCCCGATTTTTGTCATTTCCCATTTGTGAGGCTTGAGGTCACAATTTCCTTTTAGAACATATTTCCATCATTCACTTTGAATGCTACATTGTTAGATTCATCAAATCACTAATTGGTGTTTACAAAAATACTTTGGGTGTCTAAGAAGTAAGAACGAATTCCTCTGCCACTAGCAGAAGTATGTTTGTAGAAATCAATGTATGTGATCCTTTGGAAATATTTTGTCATGCATTCGTCAATACAAGTAGTCCTGGGACTGGACAAACCGAAGGCACCCTCCTACCGCACCCTAGGAATCACCCTACAGATCAGTAGCGAGTAGTCCTTGCAATCCATAGATTCCATTCATGACAGAATCACAAGTCAGAATATCCTCAGGGAGCTATCCTTAGAAATCCAACGAGTAATTCTTCTGCTCATGGAGATCCACGGTCTTCAATTGCTCTATCTTGATCTGCATCTTTTGCGTTCGTATTTACTGGTCGGAATGGTTTTTGAATATAAATTTGTTCCTGGTCTTTCCGTACCAACAATCGTACTGGCCAGATTTTGATAGTTGGTTATTTAACTATCAAATAAACATTCATTCAACCATAAAAAGAAAATAAATTCCTGGTTCGGTACATAACATCCTTTAGCCCTTTTTTTATTAACCATTCGTTAATTAAAATTTCAAGCTTTTCCAATAATTAGAACTCACCATTTTCTTCTTATTTTAATATAAGAATACTCTCAAAACATTTTATTTCGATACTTAGAAAATAGCCTTAACCATATCTAACTTCCCATTCACTGTCATTTGCACAACATTTTCCAAAACCATTTTTCATTGTCAAAACTGGAACATAGTTCCTTTTGTGAAATATAAGTTCATTAACCAATTAGTTTAACTTAACATTCGTAAAAAGGACGTTATGAGTTTCATTTCAAATGTCATCACCTTCCTTAGAATATATCATTTATATTTAATAATTTCTTTCATTAATATGTTCATTTATCAATTTAGCTAACTTTCACAATATTATTTATCAGTCTCTTATATTTCTACGAAATCCAATAATACTAATCACATTTCAAAATATTGCAATTATGTTTCAATAATTCTTTTATAGAAATAATAAACTATTCCAACAGCTTCTACTGTTACAAACTAGTACCATCTCTTGATAATAGCAAAGCCGTTCAAGTTGTGGTATTCTAATTACCTCTCACACCATGATTGACAACGTTCTTATCTCAAGATAAATACGAGTTTGTAACTCTAACCGACTCCAATTATATTCTCCCACTTATTTCTGATTTCCTGTCTTATTTTAAAAATATGGTTTTTAATAACCATCCTCCACTTTTGAAAAATCACCTTCCATTTCAATTGTTTTTACTTATTTAAATAAATGCTCGTTTAAAAACCCTTTTACTTAATTCAAACTTCTTTACAACCTGGTTTATAAAATTGGGATGTTATTATTAAACTCCATCCCCCATTTAACTCCATTCTACTTAATTCAAAATCAAGTAAAATATTTATTTCAACTATCGCATTAGCTAAAATCGTTTTTATACACTTTGCTTACCACTCGTTTTTTTTAAATTAAAAATCCCTTCATATCTCCTTCTTCTTAAAATAATATAATTAATTTTATAAAAATGTCGCTTAATTGTTTCCCTAAAAATATATTCCTAATCATTTATCCATTGGTTAATTTTACAATTGCTTGCTTAAAAATAAAGAAAATTACTATATAAATCATTTAATAATATTCTATAAAACAAATTATAATTATTTCTTTTATAGGACTCCTATTTTAAAAGACTTATAAAATATACTTGAAAATCTTGCTTTAGTTATAAAATAAATTTTATAACTTAAATTACGTCGATTTTCCTGATGGAAATCAACGTTTCAAAAAATATACAACTGAAAACATTTCAGTCTCGATTTAAAATCAATTTCAATAACTTCTTATTTTATCAACGGTATAAAAAGGCCAAATGACTACTAAAATACACAACTGTGAAGTAAGGTTTTATCCAATTTCACATCAATCAAATATAGTCAACATATACGATAAACATTATCAACAAAAGTGAGCAATCCAATTGGATCCCGCCAACCAGTCTTTCCTTGTATCCAAATAGGTTACCTCAAAATATTCATTCCAATTAAATACGACAATATATTTATCATTGATAAATGAAAATAAACAGTATAATCAATAATTTCAAAATCAACCAATAACTGCAATCAAAACATCCAACTATTTATATATACGTTTATATTATTAAAAACGTGACCAATAAGGTAAGTTACCTCAATTGGTTACAATCGTTAAAAATAACGATTGATTTCAGTTAAATTAAACAAATGTTTAATTTAATCAATTCGGCCAACATATAAATAAACAACATTCAGTAACCATCCAAAAATGAACAACCATAGCACACAAATATTAAACCCGACATATATAAAATATAAGTGGGATAAACTGAGTGAGTTATACTAACCTTGTTTTCCATTGTTGCTAAAGCGGTTCAGTTCTAATCAAATTAAACAAACATTTAATTTCACTAGAAGTTCCAGTAGTCTCTAGTTCTGTCAAAGTCAATTCCAAAAT
The DNA here is from genome assembly GCA_030737875.1 of Allium sativum. Classification (NCBI taxonomy): domain Eukaryota; kingdom Viridiplantae; phylum Streptophyta; class Magnoliopsida; order Asparagales; family Amaryllidaceae; genus Allium; species Allium sativum. The sequence goes on along the minus strand of CM060913.1, from coordinate 546,747,569 downwards.
GTAGATCTCATATATACGGTCCCATCGCTTCTTGACTGGTTCAATCCTATCGAAGTATGTATGAACTAAAAGTATTATAAGTATACATTAAATAATAAAATTAATTTCTCTAAATTCCTTAAATAAATTCTAATTATATTTTAATGAATATAATTACTTTCAGATTTGGGACCAAACAGCTCGATTCCTCTTCGTGTTTATTGCTAAGTTAAAAAACATGGTGCCCAATTACAATAGAACCCATGCTGCAAATATTTCCCAGTGGCACCTGGCAATAAACAATTCAATTATATCATTATATTAATTATTATTTTACTAATTAAGTTTTAATCACCATTTACTTTCATTAGAAAATAAGGGCTTGATTACTGATTCATTTTGCTCCTTTTTTTGTTTCGTTCTTCTGCTTCAGGATCCGGCTGCTCTTGGTTTGAGCACGTCTTCCTGCATCAATTTTTCCGTTTTAGTATATAGAAGTATAATTAAATTAATAATCCTTTAATTAAAATTTATTAACTACTAATTACTTTTATACTCAGTGTATTCGGCCGATAACTTCGTTCCAAAACTGCTTCTCAACCTCGATGTTGAACCCATGCATGATTGAAAACACCAGCGTAGTACGTCGCACAGAACATCGTAGGATCATCGAAGCCTCCCTACGCGTGCGCCTGAACCTCCCCCTTGTTCGACCCAAATACTTCTCTTCCAGTCACTCCCGTTCTCCAGTAATCCCCTTAAAACAGCGATGACTTCCAGAAGCAATTCCGTCAGCTCGACCCCCCGTACCTCATCACCGCCGATCGCCAGAATGGTCTCACCAAGCTTGACCTGTTTGTTGAAGAAATATTCTTGAATAGGTAAAGGAATTAAGAGAAAAAATCAATGGGAAGACTGGAGTATTCAGGCCATTCGTTTATATGTGGAGGCGACTATGTTTTGTTGGTCACGCAGTCTTGGTTTACAGACAGAGATTAGGGTTAGATATTTATAGGATAAATAATTTATTATTTTACAACGTAAGCTTCAAGCAAAAACCACATCTGACGACCTCAGTTTGAGATGAAAATTGATATCCTAGCATAATTAAATATTCTGGATACAACGGAAAAGGTTTCGTCGAATTTTGAGGTCATTTGTGAAAATTCTTTTATAATTGCGCAACTAAAATTTGTATACGTTTTAATTTCTTACGATCACATATTCATTCCAAAAAACGAATTGTACATATCCTGACTATAATTGTCAATACGAATTCAATGGAACAGGCCTCGCATCTTATTTTGATCTTTTGCTTAAGTTATACACAATTACCGCCTAATCCAATTAAATTCAATTAATTGTTCTCTAAGGAAAACAGCTATGCGTTTATGGCTACCAAGGTCACGCACGATATTGGATCACTACGAAATTTATTTTCATACAATAATTTAATTTACGGATCCAATGAAATTGATTTCGTTGAAATCCGTCACTGTTTCAGAAATGGCTGTTTTTAACTTTATTAAAATAATATATTCACATTTTCTACCAAATCAATACTAAACTGATTATTAGACACTCTATTAACTTCCATTACATTCCAATAGCATATATAACCATTCAAAAACCATTCTGATCAAATTCCAGGTTAAAACGATATTTAATTTATTAAAAATCGATTTATTTTATTAAATAAAATGTTAAATTTATAAATGATTCCATAACGACTTTTAAAAAATTTGATTTGGGCATAATTTAAAACCTATAACATTAAATCTTGATTTTTCTCTTTCATTAAGAAATTATAATCCAATATATTTGGATGATTCTTGTTCCGAAGAATTCCGACTAGAAATGGGTTATGTATATTTAATTGAAGTACAAAACATAATATTACGAAATACCGCGACATTACGAACTCATTTTAATTAAATATAAATTATACATTCAAACTTTGTTAAATAAATAAATATAAATCCTTTAATATTTCAAAATCAACATTTAAAACCAAATTAAATGTTTAAACAAAACGGGTAAAAATCTGGGTCGTTACATAACTAGAATCAGAATCTGTATCGATGCCCACAAGTGGTCTATAGGCAGAAGTGGCATCATACAAATAACTACTATCACCCCCCATAACTTGAAATATTATCATTAAACAGCGAGATAAAGTACTGTCATCTGAACTACTGGATGAACAATTGCAAGATAATGAAGATGAAGACCTAACAAACTGAGCCACGTACTATCTAACGGGCATATATTGTCCTCTCTACAATTTGAAATAAAGAATTTCAAATTAAAACATAAATTTTAACCAACTCTTTTAAGTAAAACAGCTAATGGTTTATGCATATCCGCTGTCCAAAATCGCGGATATAACTTCCTTATAAGTTTAACCCAAAGGTATGTCAGAATTTATCGACTGTCCAAAATCATAGAAAATTTCGTTTACTTATCTTAATCAAACTTATCAAACTATTAAACAAGCAATCAGGCATCACAAAAAACAACCAACCACTTGATTATCTTTCAAATTGTAACAACCCGGATTTTTAGAACCAATTTAAATTTTTTATTTTGGCTAATTAAATGGATTTTAAATATTTAAATAATTTATTTTAAATAATAATGACTAAAAATTTATTTTGATCGAAGTTAGAACGAATAAATTTATTTTAATTATAAAACGAGCCTGAAATGGTGCGGCAGTTTGAAAATTCAATTTCAAATTTCAATCGAATGTACATGATTCAAAACAAATCGGATTTCAGCAAAACCAAAAATATTTGAATCCGTTTAATTATATCTTTCTAAAGAATGTGAAAAATCTAAATTTCATAACGGATATTGAAAGTTATAGCCAGTTTAAATTTCAGAATAGTCGCTATGGAATATATATATATATATTCTAATATTATATATAACCCAAAAAGACACAATTTGCATACGGATGAATATGGACTTGAAACCACTTCCATTGAGTTCAAAATATTGTTTGCGACTTCGAAAATTATAAACTTCGATACATTCCGAGATTTGGAATTGTAACACCCCGTATTTTCTATGAACTTAAAAGTAACAAATCAGAGGATAATTAAATTATTACAAAATAATTAAGGGAAACGGGTTGCGCCATTTCGTTCGTCTTGAAATTCTGCTTGGAAAAGAGTTCAAGTTTGCGTAAATCGGACTCCATATGAAGAAGATATGGCCTTCTGAAGTTTCAATAAAAATCAGTCCGGAATTCAAAATTCACATTTCGAAATTCAAAACAGACACCCGGGCTAGGCGGAAAAATTCCCGCCCAGGACCCAGATCGACACTAGGGTAGACCTGGGGCTCGACCAGGCTAAACAGGTCGACAGTAGGGTCGACCCTAGGGTCGACCTCCCTGCCCTTTTCCAGATCTGTAGACAGATCCATTCTTCTGCACCTGGACGCCTTTCTGACCGGATTCATGAGCTCTAACCTATTTAAACACCCCCAAACCCAGCTTTCTCTCCACACAATTTCATTCTGCCTATACTCTGCCTCCGTTCTAATTAAAATAAAATAATGGCATCGCTACTCTGTTGGAATCAAAACTAGAACTAGTGCATCTTCTTCCAATTCTGACCAAGATTAAAAGAGAACAACTGCAACTCTTCTTCTAGAATCCAACTGAGGCAAGCACAGTTATTTTCCGATATGAAATTTAATCATGATCTTGGTATAATTATAAATCTGAATCTGAGACTAGGCCCTTTTTCAATTTATCAGATCTGTTCCTCTATTTTATTATTCCTTTTGTTCTGTATTCCTTCCTCTTTCTTTCTTTTTGTTTGATAGACAGGCTACCACGAGCCTGAGTCAAGTCTCATAAGAGATGAACGCATAAACGCTAAATTTGGGAAGAATATTGAATGGGGCATATTTGGGCAAAATTGATTTGTAACTAATTTGAGGACACAACGCATGTTGTAATTCTGGACATAAATTTTGGACATATTGCATAAGATGATCTATGACTTGGAAGAAGAGGATTATAGTGACATAGAACATAAAGAACATATGTCATAATTTAAGATCTGGATCTGGGCATATTAAATCTGATAGTCTGCCATTTGGAAGTAGGAGAATTAATTTGCATATGACTTAGGTGTAAAAATCTATATTAAGACTTGAAGACTATTAAGTGTGAATACACCTAAGTAGGGGAGGGGGTTTTGGATATGTGACATGCATTGTAATCAATGGCTATATTTGGCATAATTTATATGTGAATCACGATTAGGATTTTTGGTGAATATTCTAAACTATGCAAGTTTAACTAAAATTTGGGACATATGTTATATGGTGAATTATGACCATAACTTGGGCATGTAAGTTTAGGCTTACTTTATGATTAGGCAAGATATGTGAACAGGACTTTAAGGAATGTTTAAATCGGCTAAAATTGTTATCTGCTTAATATGTTAAATTGCTTAATCTGCTAAATCTGTTACCTGTTTAATCTGTTGAATTGCCTAAACTGCTAAATATGTTGAATCGCCTATTGAAAAGCTTAATGATTATAATTTGTGTATGAAAAACCGTAGGCTCGATCTAAGATTGAGTAAAACATGTTAATTTGATTAATCTGCTGCGACTTGAAAAGAAATCAAATCTGTTAAATGCACATAATTAGTTTGATATTTGTATAACTTGTAATGGAATAAACTGGTTATAATAAAAATGCTGAGACACGAGGTTAGACTCATGTTTGCGGTAGAAGCCTGCCCGGACCCAACCGGCTTAACTAGCAACCGCTAACTGCTAGTCTAATGTGAGAGGTTGTAGGCATAACTAAAATATGCTTAGACACGAGGTTAGGTCTGGCTTATGGCAGAAGTCTTCCCGGAACTGCCCGGCATATCCAGCGGCCACAAGCTACCGACCTAATGTGAGAGGTCTGCTCATTAATATTTAATTAATGCAAATCTGAGATAAATATGATGTCTAAAACGTGTTGGGTGGATAGGGCTAAACCAACTAGACTGATGAATTTAATAAACCTGTTTCGTGAATCTGTAGGCCCAATACAAAATTAGACAATCTGTAAGTCTGTTAAAACTGTACATCTGATCCGTTAGACTGAAAACATGTTAATTTGATTTTCTGATCTGTGAACTAGTTGATCTAAACTCTGTAGGTCTGAAAACTTGTAAACAAGTTAATTTGAAATCTGTTAGTCTAGGGACACAAGGTTAGGAGGGAAAATACTTGTGTCATCTGTTGTTTGGGACCCATATTAGTCAGTAACCCTTTCTGGTATCAAAACTATGACCCAACAGTAGGTAGGGTCCAGGCACGCTTACTGAACTAATTATAAGCGGTTCATTCTGGTACTGGCGAGGGGTGTTGATGGTGCGTTCCAACAAGGTCATGTGCGTGCATGGATCCCATTCTACCTCTGAGGATGTAAGACGCCGTGACATCATTAAATAGGTCTGTGTCATTCAAAGGTTGCCACTTTAGGGAATGATACACCCTTCTGTAGGGCTGGCACAGGGTATATACGTATTAGGGAGCCGATCGCTTGGGGTAGATTTAGGGTACATTTAGTTCTATCTGTTTCCATTGGGGTGCCGTTTGTTTCTGTTGGGTGTTAACACCTGTCTGTTTCTGCGTGGTACCGTCTGTTGGGGTGGTAAAGGCTCATTTACAAGTGTACACCTAATTCTAACATTCTGTTTCTATAGGGATTATTCTGTTTCCGTCTCTGATTCCGTTTATGTACCTTCTGTTTATTGGGGTGGTAAAGGCCCATTACTAGCATTCTGTTTTTGTATAGATTATTCTGTTCCGTTTTTGTTTCAGTTTAGACACTAGGGTAACACATAATCCTGTTATACTAGTATTAGTGCAGAGAAGTGAAGACTAAGTAAGAAGCTTAGCTTAGTCTATATCATTCTGTTAACCTGCTATTCCTGTTACGGTTTTCTCTCATCCAATTTTATTTACATGTCATGATACTATTATCTGTTTATATGCTGAAAGTCACTGGACTCACCAGACTTTTGTTTGACCTAGTTTGTTTCGCCTCTTTTCTTTCCGTTCCCCCCCCCCCCCAAAGTTTTTAGGGTGGAGACATAGGAGCTTGATTCATATTCTCTCTGCTTGAAGTATTGCTTGGCTTTGGCTCTATCTTTCCATGGCAGTTTATATTGGGGATTATGATTTTAAAAACTATGAATTCTGAAGGCTTTTGTACAAGACCGATATTTTGTACTTGAATTCTGATATTGTGATTTGGAAAGATGTAACCAAACTTATTTCTGGTTCTATTGTAATAAAGTTATAATTTTTCAAGTACTACTTTATTTGTCTTGTAAATTTCTGTTCTGTCTACTAAAACGCTCCATCAAAGTTAAGGCATTACCTTTGTTAGTGACCTTAAAGGAGGTGGGGTGTTACACTTGGTATCAGAGCTGAAGGTTACCAGATTTGATAAAAAGTTTTGAAAACTATTTTCAAAAAGGTTTTTTTAAAAAAAGAAGTATTTTCAAAAGTAGAGTTTATTTTGAAAAACATAATCCCCAAAGCCATAGCCTATATTTCTATCCTCTGTTTTGAATCTTTCCTTTTCTTTCGTTTCAGTATGTCTGGGGATCTTAACCTTCCGGAGGGCGTACCGATACCTGGCTGGTTCAGGAGGTACCTAGAAGCTAGGGCTAATGATGCGGGCCCAACAAACGTCCCTCCTCCCCCAGCTGCAGCGGTTCCTCCTCCTCCGCGTGTGAATACTTTCCCGAAGATATGTAGAGACTTTCGAGCCATGGGTGGGAAGAACTTTAATGGAACTGAATCCTTTGTGGAGGCAAGGAACTGGCTCAAAGAAACTGAGGATTTATTCGTTATCTTCGAGGTGGACGATAGGCAGAAGATGCAATTGGCGGTATGGTTGCTTAAGGACGAAGCTTCTTTTGGGTGGGACTTTACAAATGGAGAGCGTCCTATAGAGAGATGGATGGATTTCAGGCATAGGTTCGAGATGAAATTTCTCTCGCGAGCGGAAGAGAGTCTATACGTAGAGAGGTTCTTGGCGTTGAAGCAGGGGAATTTATCAGTGAGAGAGTACGTCAACAAGTTTAATCAATTGGCGAGATTCATCTTAGATTTGGTAAATACACCGCATAAGAAGGCACTAAGGTTTGCTAAAGGTTTGAACGAGCTGCTACACGGATTGGCAATGTCCCACATTCCTATGGGGGCTACCTTCGAGAAATTAGTTGATATGGCATTGATGCATGAAGAGGAAATCAAGAGTGAGAAGAAAGAAGAAAAGCTTGAAGGACCACAGAACAAGAAAGCAGGGCCCAAAAAGGAAATGCAAAAGAAGGATGAGAGGTCTGAAGATAAGAAGGAGAAGAAGTGCTTTACTTGTGGAAGCTCGACCCATCTCAACAAGGATTGCAGAAAGAGGAAGGGCACTTGCTTCAACTATGGAGAAATGGGCACTTCACTAGGGACTGTCCAAAGAAACAAGGACAAGGGCAAGGGGCAGGACCAATTTCTGAAGGACAGGCGAATACCCTCGAGGCTCGTAGATAGGATAGAAATAGGAAAACTTTCTATAGAAGGTTTAATTTCCTTATCTGATTGTGGAGTTAAAACTCTTTCTGACTCTGGCATTTTGATTCTGTAATTGAAACTTTGAACTTTAATACTAGTCTTGTTTCTGATTCCGCTATAGTCTCAAACCCTAGGAGGGTTACGACTTATCTATTTGTGATAAGTTGGGGATTGAGAGTATCTATATTGGGTGTTAAGTTGACTATGACACATATATTCTGAGTTTTATCATGCTTAGTTTCCTAGGAACCATTTGGTAATCTGATCTGTATCAGTAGTCTGTAAGTATCTGAATATTCCTTAAAAGGATAGGAGTTTTTACTCAGAGCGTGAAATAGATTTCCAGTTGGGCATTTGTTTAATGGGAGTGATTCTCTGAGTGTTAATCTGATGTTGATTTCAGTCTTCGGGGTTGACACTTAGGGGGTTATTCTCTTAAACCGATGTCTAATGGGAACCTAGCTTTAGTTTTAATTATACTTGCTTCTTTCACTCGACTTTATCCTATCGACCGAATCTTCGACCTTTAGGTATAAACTAATGGGTGTAAACATGTGTTTGAGACATGTTATGCTTGATGGTTGCAAGTGGATGCAAGTGGTTGCTAATGGTTGGTCGTGGATGCAAATACACACACTAGGCACTAGATCGGCTCAAAAACACATTCATACTGCATATGGATGTGTGTGCATTTTTAAAAATTTTTATGGATGCAAAATGGTTGACTCAGCACATGGATGTTGCATACGAATGAACGGTTGTGCACTCATATAGAAATGATATGTATCAAATAGGAAAATTGCATACATGTTGGACTCATGGAACTAACATAATTCGCATTAAGGAGGTCAACTGAATCAGTGGACCGCCAGATCTTTGCATTAGATAAGGAACATATATACACACTTTTGCATATGTTCATACAACATTAGAAGTTTTCTAAGGACAATGGATGCTTGTTGATGATGGTTGAGTAGATTGGTAATTGGATGGTAGGACACATTCTTCTTAACTTGAAGATTTCGGGGACGAAATCCTATAAGGAGGGGAGAATGTAACACCCTGTATTTTCTGTGAACTTAAGAGTAACAAATCAGAGGATAATTAAATTGTAACAAAATAATTAAGGGAAACGAGTTGCGCCATTTCGTTCTTCTCGAAATTCTGCTTGGAATAGAGTCCAAGTTTGCGTAAATCGGACTCCGTATAAAGAAGATATGGCCTTCAGAAGTTTCAGTAAAAATCAGTCCGGAATTCAAAATTCAAAATTCAAATTTCAAAATTCAAAATTCAAAACAGACACCCGGGCTGGGTGGGAAAATTCCCGCCCAGGACCCATGCCGGCACTAGGGTCGACCTGGGGGTCGACCTGGCTAAACAGGTCGACCTGGGGGTCGACCTGGCTAAACAGGTCAAAACTAGGGTCGACCTCCCCGCTTTTCCAGATCTGTAGACAGATCCATTCTTCTGCACCTGGATGCCTTTCTGACCAGATTCATTAGCTCTAACCTATTTAAACAGCCCCAAACCCAGCTTTCTCTCCACACAATTTCATTCTGCCTATACTCTGCCTCCGTTCTAATTAAAATAAAATAATGGCATCGCTACTCTACTGGAATCAAAACTAGAACTTGTGCATCTTCTTCCAATTCTGACTAAGATTAAAAGAGAAAAACTGCAACTCTTCTTCTAGAATCCAACCGAGGCAAGTACAGTTATTTTCCGATATGAAATTTAATCATGATCTTGGCATAATTATAAATCTGAATCTGAGACTAGGCCCTTTTTCTATTTATCAGATCTGTTCCTCTCTTTTATTATTCTGTTTGTTCTGTATTCCTTCCTCCTTACTTTCTTTTTGTTTGATTGCCAGGCTACCACGAGCCTGAGCCAAGTCTCATAAGAGATGAACGCATAAACGCTAAATTTGGGAAGAATATTGAATGAGGCATATTTGGGAAAAATTGATTTGTAACTAATTTGAGGACACAACGCATGTTGTAATTCCGGACATAAATTTTGGACATATTGCATAAGATGATCTATGACTTGGAAGAAGAGGATTATAGTGACTTAGAACATAAAGAACATATGTCATAATTTAAGATCTGGATCTGGGCATATTAAAATTGATAGTCTGTCATTTGGAAGTAGGAGAATTAATTTGCATATGACTTAGGTGTAAAAATCTATATTAAGATTTGATGACTATTAAGTGTGAATACACCTAAGTGGGGGACGGGGTTTTGGATATGTGACGTGCATTGTAATTAATGGTTATATTTGGCATAATTTATATGTGAATCACGATTAGGGTTTTTGGAGAATATTCTGAACTATGCAAGTTTAACTAAAATTTGGGACATATGTTATATGGTGAATTATGACCATAACTTGGGCATGTAAGTTTAGGATTACTTTATGATTAGGCAAGATATGCGAACAGGACATTAAGGAATGTTTAAATCGGCTAAAACTGTTATCTGCTTAATATGTTAAATTGCTTAATCTGCTAAATCTGTTACCTGTTTAATCTGTTGAATTGCCTAAACTGCTAAATATGTTGAATCGCCTAATCTGCTAATTATGTTAAACTGCCTAATCTGCTAAATCTGTTGAGTTGCCTAATCTGTTAAATCTGTTGAACCGCCTGAGCTGCTAAATCTGTTAAATCTGTTGAAAAGCTAAATGATAGTAATTTGTGTATGAAAATCCGTAGGTTCGATCTAAGATTGAGTAAAACATGTTAATTTGGTTAATCTGCTGCGACTTGAAAAGAAGTCAAATCTGCTAAATTGACATAATTAGTCTGATATTTGTATAACTTGTAATGGAATAAACTGGTTATAATAAAAATGCTGAGACACGAGGTTAGACTCATGTTTGCGGTAGAAGCCTGCCCGGACCCAACCGGCTTAACCAGCAACCGCAAACTACTAGTCTAATGTGAGAGGTCGTAGGCATAACTAAAATATGCTTAGACACGAGGTTAGGTCTGGCTTATGGCAGAAGTCTGCCCGGAACCGCCCGACATATCCAGCGGCCACAAGCTACCGACCTAATGTGAGAGGTCTGCGCATTAATATTTAAATAATGCAAATCTAAGATAAATATGATGTCTAAAACGTGTTGGGTGGATAGGGCTAAACCAACTAGATTGATGAATTTAATAAACCTGTTTCGTGAATCTGTAGGCCCAATACAAAGTTAGACAATCTGTAAGTCTGTTAAAACTGTACATCTGATCCGTTAGTCTGAAAACCTGTTAAATTGATTTTCTGATCTGTGAACTAGTTATTCTAAACTATGTAGGTCTGAAAACTTGTAAACAAGTTAATCTGAAATCTGTTAGTCTGGGGACACAAGGTAAGGAGGGAAAATACTTGTGTCATCTGTTGTTTGGGACCCATATTAGTCAGTAACCCTTTCTGGTATCAAAACTATGACCCAAAAGTAGGTAGGGTCCGGGCATGCTTATTGAACTAATTATAAGCGGTTCATTCTGATAATGGCGAGGGGTGTTGATGGTGCATTCCAACCGGGTCATGTGCGTGCATGGATCCCGGTCTGCCTCTGAGGATGTAAGAGGTCGTGACATCTGTAAATAGGTCTGTGTCATTCAAAGGTTGCCACTTTAGGGAATGATACACCCTTCTATGGGGCTGGCACAAGGAATTTACATATTAGGGAGCCGATCGCTTGTGGTAGATTTAGGGTACACTTAGTTCTGTCTGTTTCCGTTGGGGTGCCGTCTGTTTCTGTTGGGTGTTAACACCTGTCTGTTTCTGCGTGGTACCGTCTGTCGGGGTGGTAAAGGCCCATTTACTAGTGTACACCTAATTCTAACATTCTGTTTCCGTAGGGATTATTCTGTTTCCGTCTCTGATTCCATTTATGTACCTTCTGTCTGTTGGGGTGGTAAAGGCCCATTACTAGCATTCTGTTTCTGTATAGATTATTCTGTTCCATTTCAGTTTAGACATTAGGGTAACACCTAATCCTGTTATACTACTATTAGTGCAGAGAAGTGAAGACTAAGTAAGAAGCTTAGCTTAGTCTATATCATTCTGTTAACCTGATATTCCTGTTACGGTTATCTCTCATCTAGTTTTATTTACATATCATGGTACTATTATCTGTTTATATGCTGAAAGTCACTGGACTCACCAGACTTATGTCTGACATAGTTTGTTTCGCCTCTTTTCTTTTCGTTCCCCCCCCCCCCCCCCCCAGGTTTTTTGGGTGGAGACATAGGAGCTTGATTCAGATTCTCTCTGCTTGGAGTATTTGAAGTATTGCTTGGCTTTGGCTCTATCTTTCCATGGCAGTTTATATTAGGGATTACGATTTTAAAAACTATGCATTTTGAAGGCTTTTGTACAAGATCGATATTTTGTACTTGAATTCTGATATTGTGGTTTGGAAAGATGTATCCAAACTTATTTCTGTTTTTGTTATAATAAAGTTATAAAATTTTCAAGTACTACTTTATCTGTCTTGTAAATTTCTGTTCTGTCTACTAAAACGCTCCATCAATGTTATGGCATTCCTTTTGTGAGTGACCTTAACGGAGGTTGGGTGTTACAGGAATGGTGGCAATTGGATGGGGTTTTCGGTTAGCAATTCATAGCCCTTAAAAAGTGAAATTTTTCGTATGAGCTTAGAATTCAACGAGATAAATTTTCTGAATTCATAATGACAAATCATTGTTGAGTTCCAAAATGCGCATTGAACAGAGTTAGTATGTGGCGTGCGAGCTAAAACAGTTCAGGGTAAAACAAGCAGCCATTTTACAAAGGAACATTATTGTGACGATCTAAGAATTCGATTCCTTTTTTTTGAATTCGCATCGTCCAATAATGGTTAAATCCAAAAGGCCATGATTTTTGGAGTTAGTGTGTGGGCGTGCAAGAAGAAAAGGTGCGCTAAAATCGCATTTTTAAAAAAATCTGAGAATCTTTGACAATTTTAACGGAAGGTCAAATGAACTCGGAATTCGACGAAACTTGTTTTGTTGGACTAGTCTTCACGTGTACTATGTCGTGTCCAAAATCCACGGCAAACGGAGATCGTTTGTATTCGAACGATAGGCGAGAAACTAGCATATAATCACTTTTATTCCATTTCTCTCTTCATTATTTCACTTCTCTCTTCCTCTTCAAAAAAGAAAAAATGGCCTCCCTCCTCTTCCATGGGCTGCCGCACCGCATCAGCCCCTCCCCTCCACCGCTGGCTGCCGCACCCCCCTCTTCTCCTCCCTATCCTCCTCCTCTTCCTCCTTCTCTCTTTCTTTAATTTCATGAACCCTAGCCCCAAAACACCCCAAACCCTCCTCTACAGCCACCACCGCTCCACCACCACCACCCGCACCCTGTTGCCGCCCAATCAGGCCCTGCAGCCACCACCCACCACCGAGCTCCGGCCGTGGGCCCCCCATCACCAAAAAAACCCATTTTCACAAATTTCGCGTTTAGCAAATAATACCCTATCACTATTTTGCCAATAACTCCTAAACTGTGAATTTCTAGCCAAAACTCCACAATACCAAAGTCGAAGAGCACGATTTTCTCTTCGATTTAGGTATATGGAATTCCTATTTTGGATTGCGGAGCTGTCCGGAAAACGCGTCCGAAGATCGTGGATCTGCTGCTATTTTTCGCGATTTTCGACGAATTGGTGCAGTTTTGGAAGAGAGACCACTAGGCAAAAGTTGTCTGAAATAGCGCATTTAGGCTAGTGACAGAGTTTGGTGAAGATTGGAGGCCGTATGAAGATTCTAGAACAGAAAGGTGAAATCGGACGACGAAAACGACAAAACGGAGACCGCACGTTCAAATTCTACAGTAGAAGTGTCGAGGCGATTGGAATAGTTTGGGTGAGAACTTCTCACTCTAATTTTGTTTACAGTTAAATATATACTTGGATGCAGACGGTGCTTAGTAGCACCCGACACCTTTGATTGAAACCATGGATGTTTGGTTGTTTGTTTTGATGGATTTATTTGTTTAGATTTGGTTTGGGATGTGAACGGAATTGATTGAATTTGGTTTGTGTATGACGCGAGCCATTATTAGGCCAGGAATAAGGCTGGACTTTATTCCAGTTCTAGTATCGCGCCGTTATGCTGCCAAAATTTTCTAAAATATGTTAGAATGATAAAAAAAATATTGTATAAATGAACTGTATAAAATATTCATATGTTGAAATAAATATTTTATTGTTAAAAATATAATTTTTAACGAGTATATGAATGAAAATAAATATTCATTTACAAATCAGATGATTTGTTTATATACATTCATTTGACTGATATTGATTGGGACGATATATTTTACACATCGCCCAATGACACAAATAAAATCTCTATGTGTTGATTGAAACCCCACACGGGTATTGGGATGATATTTGACATACACTAATCCCAATTGTTTAGTTGTATGTCAGTCGATGGGTTAACAAACTGTTGTAAGCGTTAATTATTTATATTTAATGCTTATGTAGTTGCGTAATGCACTCTGGATGGTTGACTGTATTTGATTATTGTTGTGTATATGTGTGTATGAAATCCATATAAATAAAATAATATGGTAATTGACTGTGTCTGATTCCAATTCGGAAAGAACGAATATTTTAAATTAATGAATATTTTAAAATGAAGAATAATGAATATTTTAAAATAACTAATATTTTAAAATAATATTCAGTAGTGGATCAAAATATGATTTTGATGTCCGATTTGGGATGGTCTCGAAAATATTGAAATATACGAAGCTGTGTTGATTAAATATGCGCCATTTTGAAGCGAATGGTATTTATATCGATTTTATTCATTTTTGTAATGAATATCGAAAAGGACATTATTTCAAATTCAGTTTTTTTGAAAATATTATCATTTAAATAATATAACGATAAGGAGTATTCAATTTTGATTTAAAATTGAAAATGAAGTTAGAATCGTTTTAAAACGAATTATAAAATACGTTTTAAATGGAAATCGACGAAGTATATATTATATATGTAATATAATGGCCTGAATAGAACGCGTCGCGCCGCTGCCGTTCGCGAATTTCGACCATTGACTTAGAATTGATATTACGGGATATCTGCCATTGGATTCTCCTAAAACCAGAACCGTTGGGTTTGCATCGAAAAGATCTTTCCAACGAATATAAGAGATTTGAAATCTAACGGTTGGATTTGGAATTATGTCCAAATCAAATTTGGAAAAGGTCGTTGTAAATGCAGTTCGATGACCGTTTATGGAAATCGAATGAAAGGGCCTTAATAAAATTATTAAAAATATTAATAATTTGTGTAAAATCATAATAAATGATTTAGAAAGAATTGGGATGAAAAATTCCACGTTTGTAAAGATAAAAATATATTTTTATCAAAATGAACTAGTTATTAACTAGATTTGAAATCCTATAATTTTTAAATAAATAAATTGGATTTGTGAATGGTTTTAATATAACCAGAAATTTCCAATATAACAATTGGAATGGATTTGAATGGTAATCATTTTCAGAATATTTCGATATTGGATTGCACGATTATACGAATATTGTTATGCGAATTTGGAAGATATATATCGTTATTCCCAAAACGATATTTGTTGGTTTCATAATTTGATATTGAATATAAGCCGATATAATTTCTATTCAGAGCCTTGTATTTGATATTGAATTGGATTTTGGGTTTGTCGTGAATGATGTCTTAAGAAACACTATTCTTAAACCCAGTTGAGAAAATGAATAAATCTTTGAATGAAGACTTAGTGAAATTTTCCAATCAATTAATATTTAATTGGAATTGTGTAAAAGAATAGGATTTTGGGTTTGTCGTGAATGGTGTCTAAAATTAAACTGTTCTTAAACCCCGTGTGAAAAGGATAAATCTTTTAATTAAGATTATTAGAGTTTCCAGTTAAGTAAAATTTAATTGGAATAAAACGGAATGTGAATTGGGTTTATCGTGAACTGTGTTTTAACGACATTTGATCTTTAACCCGATTTAAAGTGAAATGTGATTTGGAATTTATAAATCTTTTCATTAAGATTTAATGGAAACTTTCCAAAGTAAAGTTTTCCAATTTAATAAAATAAATTGGAATTGAATGGAATTCAATTTGGTAATTATCGAAGTGAGCTTCTGTGGAGGAAAACTGTTAATATATATGGAATTTAAAAGGCTTTGTCGTTATTCCATTTATATTATCAGTCAGATACGGGAATTGATATCAATTATATATTGATCTGTTTTCCGTGAAGATTCCATAATTAATGGAATGTGGTTTTGGTTTTATTGTGAACCGTGTTTTAAATGACATTGGCTCTTTGACCCAGTTAAAGATAGGAATTCATGTCAAACATTGTATTTCGAACTATATTGTTGATCTCTGCTAAATATATATCTGTTTGGTTGCGGAGAATTTATTCTCTTTCTTAACAACCTTCTCTGAGACGTACGAGTTCAGAGGTTATATATCGGCCGAAACCAATGGTACAGTGTAGATTGTCAATGTGGCATGTTTGATTTCCCAAAGTTAAATAATCATTAATATTGATTTTTGGGAAGATTAAAACTAATTGGATTTGTAATGAATATTTAATTAGATTGAAATGTGAATGTGATAATTTAAATTATCAAATTTGGGGAAATGATCGAGAATGGAGTACCACCAGTTTTACTCCAGGCGGTAGTTCAATCTTTAATTAGATTTGAATGTGAAATAGTAATTAAATTAACCGATAACACCGTGGTGCTAAATATGGAGTATTACCAGTTTTTCTGCAGGGAATGAATAGGTTGGGATTGGGAAATTAAACAAATGATTACTTCGGTAAGGTGCGTTAAACCTGACTAGTTTGGATAAATCTTAATTTGGTTTGAACTGATATCCAAGGGAAGATTAAAGAATTTATCTTTGATAAAATTAATGGGAACCTTTCCCAATGGATTTGAATATTTAAATAAAAGAATATTCAGAATTGGAATTAGGCGTATGTTTTGTTTTATAGCACTTGATTATAAAATACGTGAATTATTCAGAAAGTCCAGGTTTATACCCATTATAAATAATTGATTCGACGATAAGTCGATGATGAAGATTGTGGTTGAAGACCGGAGGTCTTCACATTGTTTGGATGATTACTGATGTCTTGATTGGGTTATACACCCAAGACAAGGTAATAAGTGATGATCATCCAAACGTACTTGGAGATCGACCAGATATGTGAGGACCTCTCTCATGTATTGGACATATGGGACGAGGAATAAGGTGCCTCCAGTTTCGTTCAGACCCAGAACGAACTATTAAATGGATGTGTGTCTGACATTGGATTTTATCTGTGTTGATTGATCTCTATTAAATATATATCTGTTTGGTGGCGGAGAATTTATTCTCTTGCTTAACACCCTTCTTTGAGACGTACAAGCTCAGAGGTTATATATCGATAGACATTAGTTGCATGGAGTGAATTGCCCATGTGGCATGCTGAGATGCAAATGACCAAGGCTTCTGTTGAAAAGCAGAGTCTTATGGTTGATGATCAAAGCACGGACTTAAAGGGCATAGCTTTGTGTATAGCATTAATTCGCGAGCCTCACACCTCAATATGAGTCAAAAATGGGATCGAACCGTTGGGAGAACATGATGTTTCTTTCTAGCTATAGGTGGTTTCATGGTATAGAGCCCAGACATTTATATTTTTTACCTATGTGGATGATGGATAACGAGGCGCCTCGGATATATCGGTTACTACGGAGCCGATGGATAGGTCCTATAGGACTGGGAAACGTGTGTTTAGGAATAACTAATCCTCAAACGTAAGAGAGGACCGACCCAACCGATCCAAGGGTTGCTCAGAGTGAGTAGTCCTGACACATTTGCTAAAGTGTCTCGAAGCGGTGAGGAGCCATCCCTGGCCTCGACTCATAGATGGAATCCAATTTCCAATACGTGACATTTCGGTTTTCATTGTAAACCTATATGGCGACATAGTAGCATGGGATACTATGCCGTCTATGATTGATACATTTATATTTGAAGTTGTTTGATACACTATGCACTTATAGTAATATAAAAATGATTTGTTTTAAAACGTACCAAGCATGTTTGGCTATTATAAGGTAAAAATCTATCCTCCGGCTTGCGTTGCATTGTGTGATGGGACATGAGTCTTATAATAGCTTCATTTTTCCAAAAAGTATTGCACTGTTTGTTTACTGCATTGGTATTCTTGAGAGGAAACTCGTTCTGCGTTATACGGCGTGGTCCCTTGATTTACTTTATTTCTAAAGTAAAGTTTTAAATAACTGTTTTAGTTCTCACACCAGTCACATGACTGACCTGGAGTTTATTATTTTAACCTAAACTCTGTGTACCCCTATTTTCCACATGGGCAGC
The DNA here is from genome assembly GCA_030737875.1 of Allium sativum. Lineage (NCBI taxonomy): Eukaryota > Viridiplantae > Streptophyta > Magnoliopsida > Asparagales > Amaryllidaceae > Allium > Allium sativum. The sequence continues at coordinate 546,729,580 of CM060913.1, read as the reverse complement.
TAGTAGTTTCGGATTTGCAGATATTATATTCACAGGATCCTGGATTTACAGCTGGAGCTATATTCGGAAAGCTCTGTATCCGAGTATTTCTTTCATTTATGTTATGTATTATTTTCCGCTACTTTGTAATTTGAATCTCTGATATTTATCAAATGTACATTATTTATTCATACTCTGTTATATTCTTGTACTCTGATGTAATTGTTGTAATAAGAAATGAAATGTTCTTCTGTTTGTGTTCTGATTTGTCCTGTTCTCAATTCAATACGGGCTTTTCCGAATTGGGCAAGTTTGGGTCGTTTTAGCTTGGTATCAAAGCTTTGGTTTGCAGAGCTTGAGAACAAGGCACATTAGAACCAAACGAAAGAATTCATCAGAGATTGGATTAGTAATATTCAATGAGAATGACACATTAGAGATGGGATCAATAGTATCCTAGAATGAGTTAGAAGAGCATTATTTAGTGAAAACGTTTTTTTTTTTGAAAATTTAATCTAATTATGCGTATTTTAGTATATTATTTTATTTTATTTCGGAAAATCGAGTATATTAGATTTTGCATATACGTGTCATGAACGTATATTCGAAGTATCAAATATACTGGGTAGATATAGAATCACAGTATAAACGCCCGGGGATGATTCTGATGATGTGGCCACATCATCAGTATTTATGCTCGAGTTTCAAAAGTGGGGATATCTATATATTTCCAATTGAATGGTGTGAGAACCAAAACTAAATAGGCTTATTTGTTGTGAATTGGCATCAAAAACATGATTTTTGAATATCTAAAAATTATGAATTTGAACAATCAATCAACTAATTGATTGCTGGTTATGATGTTTGATTATTTGTTAACTAATAAAACCAAAATGAAAATGGAAGGCAAATTTAGCCAAATCGAACAAGTATTGAATTGAATTGAACTGAAAATATGTCAAAATTGCATGCATGTACATATATATGGTTGAACAGGTCATAGTAGGGAAGATAAAAAGAGGAATAAAATTGTATTCCCAACAAATAGATACATGTTTACTATATTTCTTGGGTTTGGATGATTTTATGAGCCAATCGGTTAGCCGCTTGGCTTTTTCTTTTTCTTTTTGGATGACGAGGGCCCTGCGTGGCTAGTTGCGGTTTTAAAGATCTCCCCGTACAAAGAAGGTTATGGAGAAATTTTTCAAAAATTTAGGGTGTTAGCCAAATTTTTGAAAAATTAGAAATTCTTAGAAACTGAAAAGTTAAAGAATGAATGCTAGAAAGAAAGTTGAGTTGGTTAGTTAAACAACTTTTAGCTCCATTCCTTTTCGAGGACGAAAAGATTTTAAGTGGAGGAGATTGTAACAACCCGGATTTTTAGAACCAATTTAAAAATTTTGTTTTGGCTAATTTAATGGATTTTAAATATTTAAAATAATTTATTTTGAATAATAATGACTAAAAATTTATTTTAATCGAAGTTAGAATGAAAATTTTTATTTTAATTATAAAACGAGCCTGAAATGGCGCGGTAGTTTGAAATTTCTATTTCAAATTTCAATTGAATGTATAGAATTCAAAAAAATCGGATTTCAGTAAAACCAGAAATATTTGAATTTGTTTAATTATATCTTTCTAATGAATGTGGAATATATATGTATATATATATATATATATATATATATATGTTAGACCAAAAATTGGCTCTAACACCCAAGTTAGATATGAATTCAATGAAATAGAATCAAAGAGCAATAAAGAACACGCAATTTATAGTGGTTCGGCGTTAACGAGCCTACGTCCACTTTGTTTTCTTTTAATTGACGATTTGAATACAAGTACAACAATGATTCTCACTTCACTTCACAATTACAATGCACAAACTCACTCAAATCTCCCAAAAATGGACTTTAAGAGATGATTTTGATCTGAATATGATTGTAGAGTTCGGTTATGGAGGAAGTATGGACTGAGAATTTGCCAAAAGATCCTTTCAAATGCCTTCGGATGGTGTATTTATAGGTGATAAATCTCTTCAAAGTGGCTTCGGTTCAGAATTGCGTGGCATCCATCCCTTGAGAGTCGGGTTCGGAGGCTCCAAGATGGCTACAGCGCATTGATTTAGTAGAAGATCGTGGAAGAAATGGTCAGATCTTGTCCGATTCTTCAGGGGATATGCGCAGCAACGACTACAGATTCAAAGGGAAAAAGGGGTTCGGATCGGGGCCTCCGATCCGATCCGGTGATGCAACTCGTTGTCCCTTGATGATGCTGATGTACTCATCCGATCCGAACCATTGGGATTGCTTGCTTTCTTCTGATGCCGCTGAAGTGTTCCTCCGATCCAAACCGCCGAAGCCACCTGCTTTATGATGTTGATGCCATACTCTTTCGATCCGATCCGATGTAATCTCTGCATTCTTGATTGTTACTTACCTCCTGCGCTATCTTCCCCCGATCTGATCCGATTAGTGTCTTTTTCACTATTTGCTCTTTGCGTAATCTAGTTCACAAAGTAGGCTAACATTTTTCAAAAAACAATGTCCGATGATATTGTATTCCGTAATAAAGACGAGTTTGGAGTTCTATCCCCAACCGATGATCCGCTAGTAATAACCACGACAATTGGCCCCGCTCTGGTCCATAAGGTGCTAGTGGACAACGGAAGCTCGGTCAATATCCTCTTCAAGAAAGCCTTCGAACAAATGAGGCTCGAGGCAAAGGACTTAAAGCCATGTCAAGGATGGATACGTGGTTTTAACGAAGTATCTACAGCTCCAATGGGTTTTGTGGAACTACTAGTCACACTAGGGCAGGGGGACAGCCAGAGAGTAAGGATCCTGCCATTTGTAGTTCTGGATTTAGAATCGCCTTATAATGCCTTCCTAGGCCGACAAGCCCTTGTCGAATTTAGGGCATGTATTGCGCCTTGGTGTTTGCTGCAAAAATTCCCGACTGACTCGGGAGTTGGGACGATGAGAAGCGACCAAGCTACGGGACGAGTTTGTTACGTGGCAGAGTTAAAGATGCTAATGAAGGGGCTGAACATTGATGCTAAAGATGATTCCGCCTCTCCAAAGGGGGCCTTAGCATAGCAACTAAGGGGTCCTGCCCCAAGAGAGTCGCCCTCAGACGTGCTCGAGGATATAGATCCCAGAGAGGATAGAGAACCTGGGGACATGAAGGCAACTCCCAACGAAATAACAATCGACATACCTATTGATGAAACTGATCCAACAAAAGTACTGAAGATCGGCTCGCAACTAGATCCAGTTAGAGCAAGGGAATTGGTTGATTTCTTGAAGGCAGATCTGGATGTGTTTGCCTGGACTCACGTTGACATGTGTGGGATTTCTCCTACCATCATGAGCCACTCCTTGTGTATCGATCCAAAGCACCCACCAGTCAAGCAGAAGAGACGGATGTTAGGCTCAAAGCGGTCAGCAGCTTTGAAAGAAGAAGTAGAAAAATTAAAAGGTAATGGATTCATTAAGGATTCAAAATATCCCGACTGGATATCAAATCCTGTCCTGGTCAAAAAGTTAAATGGGAAGTGGAGAACGTGCATCGACTTTTCTGATTTGAACAAGGCTTGCCCGAAGGATAGTTTTCCTCTCCCTAGAAATGATCAACTAGTAGATTCAACCTCCGGGCATGAACTCTTATCCTTTATGGATGCCTATTCCGGGTACAATCAAATTTCCATGCACATACGAGATCAAGAGCATACAAGCTTTATCACAGACTTGGGATTGTACTGTTACGTGGTAATGCCATTCGGGTTAAAAAATGCGGGAGCCACATACCAGCGCCTAGTCAACCGCATGTTCTACAATCAAATCGGAAAAACCATGGAAGTGTATGTGGATGATATGCTCGTGAAGTCCAATCAATCTCTCGATCATACGAAGGACTTGGCAGAAATGTTCGGCATACTACGAAAGTATGGGATGAAGTTGAATCCCTTGAAATGTTCTTTTGGTGTGGCATCAGGCAAGTTCCTTGGCTTTATCATGAGTTCCATAGGAATTGAAATCAATCCGGACCAAATAGCAGCAATCAGGAACATAGAGGAGCTGCGGAAGATTAAGGATGTTCAAAGCTTAGTTGGCAAGGTTGTAGCACTGGGCAGGTTCATCTCCAAGGCAACAGACAAGTGTGTACCTTTCTTCGATCTCATAAAACGGGGAAAGCGAAATTTTGAGTGGACTCTCGACTGTGTAGAGGCATTCCGGAATTTGTTAGACTTTTTAGAGAAGCCTCCCATATTATCAAAGCCTGTGGAACATGAGGATTTGTTCGTCTACTTGGCAGTATCGTCTCACACCGTCAGCACAACATTGGTACGTGAAGAGGATAAAGTCCAGAAACCTGTGTACTACGTAAGTAAAAAAGTGGCTGCTGCAAAACGCAACTATCCGAAGATAGAGAAGCTTGCTTATAGTCTCCTGATTGCCTCCCGTAAACTCCGCCATTACTTCCAGGCACACCCGATAATTGTATATACTGATCAACCCTTGAGACAAGTGCTGTAGAAACCCGAAGTATCAAGGCGATTACTCAAATGGAATATCGAGCTGAGTCAGTTTGATCTGAACTTTCAGCCACGAAGATCAATAAGGGGGCAGGCCTTGGCTGACTTCATTGCTGAATTTACAATTCCTGAAGAAGAAACGGTGGGTGACAAGATCGTTACTTTGGATCAAGAGTTGGAGCTCAGTCCATGGAAATTGTATACAGACGTAGCCAAGAACGATAGAAAGTCCAGCGCCGGAGTTATTTTAATAACTCCTGAAGGATGATCTATTTATTATGCATTACGGTTGGAATTTACTGCTATTAACAATGATTCTGAGTATGAAGCCCTTATTGTCGGGCTGAAACTCGCCAAGATTTGGGAGTGAAGACACTAGACATATATTGCGATTCCAAGACAGTTGTATGCCAAGTTCGGGAAGAATTTGCTGCTAAAGGACCTCGACTTAGTGCTTATCTTAAAAAGGTAAAGGAGTTATTGGAAGGCTTGGAGCATTATATCATAACACACATTCCAAGAATGGAAAATCAGAAAGCAGATCGACTAGCGAAACTAGCAAGTTCCGATAATCCTAGAGAAAACGAAACGGTCCCGATTGAGGTGTTGGAATCGCCAAGCTTAGACCTAATGGAAGTAGAGCTAGCCTTGGAAGTCGAACCAGAAAGAGAATCCTGGATGACATCAATTAAGAATTTTCTCAAGGACGGAACCCTCCCATTAAAAAAGAGCGAAAGACGAGTTGTAATACGTAAGGCTACATGATATGTGTTACAGGACGACATCCTTTATCGTCAAGGGTTTTCAATGCCCCTATTACGGTGTATCGCACATGGCGACATCAAACGTGTACTGCGAAAAGTGCATGAAGGTGAGTATGGAGATCAAACTGTGGGTCAGACCCTGGCAAAGAAAATATTACGGTACGGATATTTCTGGCCTACCGTGAATAAAGACGCGGCTGATTATTCACGACGCTACGATAGATGCCAAAGATATTCCAAAGTTCCCAGAGTGCCTCCGACTCAGCTCAAGTCGATGGTAAGTCCATGGCCGTTTGCCATGTGGGGGATTGATATTATTGGAGTGCTACCTATTGCCAGAGGAGGAGCTAAGTATGCGATTGTTGCCGTGGAGTACTTCACAAAGTGGGTGGAAGCTGAACCTCTAACAACCATCACGACAAGGAAAGTGATCAGTTTTGTGGTGAGAAACATTATTTGTCGATTTGGGATACCGAAAACTATCATAACTGATAATGGGACGCAGTTTGACAGCATCGAGTTCAGAAATTTTTGCCAGAAATACAAGATTAATAAACGATATACTGCAGTAGCTCACCCGCAATCAAATGGCCAGGTCGAAGCCATAAACAAAGTCATTAAATCAATTTTGAAGAAGCGGTTGGAGCGGGCCAAAGCTAGATGGGTAGACGAGTTGCCATTAGCTCTGTGGGCCTACAGGACAACCTTTAAGACAGCTACCGGCCATACTCCCTACTCACTTTCCTTTGGGTCAGAAGCAGTAATCCCGGTAGAATTAGAAGTCCCTTCTCATCGAGTTGCATACTATGACCCAATGACGAATAAAGCACTCCTCCTATAATCTCTTGATATGATTGAAGAAATAAGAGATGAAGCCGACTTGTGTGCCTCAAGACATCGACATCAAGTAGCACGCTATTATGACCAAAAAGTTCGCTTCAAAACCTTTGAACCAGGAGACCTAGTACTAAAGCGAGTCTTCCTGTCGTCGACCCAACTGGGTCCAAAATGGGAAGGGCCATTCACCATCCAACGGAAGCTTGATACGGGAGCATTCAAGCTAACGACCGTAGACGGTGAAGAGATTCCCAGAGCTTGGAACGCTCAGCACTTACGACGATATCTGAGCTAAATATGAAATGTCATTTCTTTTGTTTTCATAAGTTGTGTAAAAAGGCACGACTTGCCTTAAATAGTCAATTTATGTGAACAAAGGATTATAAAGTGGATGTAGGCTACGACTTAGCTGAACCACTATAAAAATATCGTGTGTCGTTTACTTTCCTGCATTATTTATACGTTCGACAAATATTCTATCATGACTGTGAAACACGAAATGTTAAACTAAACTTAGAAGATTGGGGAAGACCCATGTGCAGGAGTAAATAAAATGACTGACTGTATGACCAAATACAAAAGAATGGGAAGACGACATTTTTAACTCTAACTCTCAAGAATCAAGAGAGAGTATAAAGGACGGGAAGACGACGTCCTCTGAGGCGTGAAGGTGCAACCAGATGAGAGACCGCCTCAGCGAAACTCTAACCTGGTTACGAGACAGGAGAGTATAAAGATGCTAGAAAGAGTAAGCATCAACGACAAAAGGAATATGGCCCCGACCGAGAATCGGGGGCAATTGGATTTTTAATTTAGCAAATCTTGAATGATCCTTGCTCAGTTACGCAAGATTGACTAGGGGCATATACGCGCATACATGTTTCCTCCAACAATGACTTCATTATATGACTTTAATTTGATATACTTATGTATTTTCATTTAAGTACTGAACTAACAACTATCAGACATTGCAGGAAATAAACTATTTTTATTCACAAACATGTCAGTTTGTACAAGGAAAACAAGCGAAAAAGAAGATGCAAGGGTCGCGCTCACTGCAACAATTGCGGGCCAATTAAATGTTAAAATAAAACAAAGCACTTCATCACTTAGACTTTGGAGTGGACTTGGATTTTTTAGCAGCCTTCTGAGCATCCTTCGCCTCTCTTTCAGCATCAGTTAGAATGCGCTTTGGTTTTTTCCTCCCTATGACCAAAGTGCTGGAATCGGTTGATTTTTTACCAGGAGTTGGAACACTGGAATCAAGAGAAGACTTTTTAGCAAGCTCTTCTGTAATAGACCTAGTTGAAAGCTTAACAACTAACCTTGATCCAGCATCCACCACTGCAAGAGGCTTAGGGCTTTCGGGGTCCAGGTCTTCAACTTTAAGCTGCATACGTTTGTCTTGCTCAGCTTTCAATGCAGCCAAAGTGATGTCATCAGCGCTTTTTGACTCCCCAACTATAGCCACCTCAGGGTCTTCCTCATGTCCCTTGTTGCCTCCATTGTCTTTAAAGGCGTCTATCATCTCGTCATCATGAGGTGCATCATCCTTAGATGGTTCAGCTCCCTCTCCTGAATCAATAGTGGCAGCCTTGTCCTTTTCTCCTTGAGCCTTCTCCACGGGTTTCGCTCCAGTGGTGGTTTCCTGAGGCCCACCAATCTTCTCGGTCGGTTCAACACCTATAGAACGAGAAGCAACAGTTATCAACTCAGGAGAAAATAAAGGGTCCTCCATCGATTGTCCGATTATGTGATGAAAAGTGGAGAGGCCTTGACGAATTGAGGTGAAAAGGTAGAAATACCTTCCGATGATTTCTCAGCTGGAGTAACTGCCGTCTCCGACGCCGTCTCGGGTATGGGGGATAAAAGAGATGCCTGAGGGATCCCTGGGTTTTCGGGGTCATGTCCCTCTACTTCAGAAGTCCCAGCGGCAGTAGAAGAAGAACCAACCTCAGAAACATTCTTTTGCTTGGCCATCCGCTTCTCCTCCTCCATAGCAGCAGCAATGAGGCGACGCCCCTCGGCCATACGTGCCGGCTCATCGTCTCTTAGACATTTTTCCATAAGCTTGTCTTCGTCGATGGAATCTACCTTGATCTCCTCTTTCTCCCATTCAACAATTTGACTCCATACGTGAACCAAGGTAGTCGGATAATCTTAGATCCAAGCAATGTTTCAGCGACGAATTATATGCGCGAAGAATTCGATTAGTAATTCGCCGAAACCATGCACTTCCTCCTCGGCCTCTGACAGCTGCTTGCGGGTCTTTTCGGCGGATTTAATAACACTTTCTACATTACCCTCCGCTAGGGCAGCCCTATTCTCAGCCCCCACCAACTTGGAAGCCAAGTCAGCGTTTCTCTTCTCTAATTCAGCATTCTTTCTCGCTAACTCGACTTTCTCTTGCTCCAGAGCAATGTAAGCAAGTTGCATTTTAGCGTTATTCGACTTAGCATCTTCTGCTTTCTTTTTCAGCTCCAAGCGCTCTTGACTATGAGACTCGAGCAAGTTATGATAACGTTTTTGTAGCTCTTCAAATTGCTGCTTGAAGTTGGTAGCATCCCGTTGAGCAACGGCAAGTTGGGCCTGTGTATCCTCAAGGTCTTTCCTCAAAATTTTCAAGGCTTTAGCTTCAGCTGCTGCAGTATTTTTCATCGACCCAGTATCCATAATTAGAGTTCGGATGATTCTGGAGAGGTTACGTGAATACTTGAACATCTCCGAATATTGTCTTTCAACTGCAACAATCTTCGCTTTGGCCTCGTCTGCCCACCTTGAGGAAATAGGCTCGAGAGCGGGTAAGAAAGTCAGGTTTTCAAAGTAGTGTTCGGGGGATTGTTTCTCCAAATATGCCCTCTTGACTTTAGCTTCGGCATCCAATGGTGGTTGTGCGCGATATGTTAGCTCAATATCCTTATGATGAGCGGGCACGATGGCCGTATCACCCTTCCTAGGCCGCTTATCGGAAATCTTATGCTTGCCTCGCGAGTCGGTATCTTTCGGCGGGCTCCTTTCCCTACTGCGTTTCTCTTGAGAAGAGGTTTGATCTTTTGACTGCGACGTGTCTTCTCCTCGACGGCCTTGGTAGCCTTTGTATCGCTCTGAATCCGATCGAACGGGGGAGCGAGAGCGCGAGGTCCGCGACTGATAAGAGTCATGAGGCCTTCTATCTTCTCTACCCCGGCTTTCACAACAGTCATGCTTAGCATCGGAAGGGGGCCTGACCATGCTGCGACGTATTTTCCAGACGTCATAGTGAGCACGTGACATGGTACATGTGCAACAATGTAAATGGAATTCAGAATTAGTGTTCCCACAAAAAGTAAGTTCTGTGAAATGTGGTGCTATTGTGTTAAGTGCATCCTAAGTAGTGTTCCCCCCGATAAACCCGAGTCCAAAGCCAGACTAGTGCGAGTGGGCTCTTTGGCCTTAGCGGGAGTGGTCTCTTCTGAAGAAGTGAAAACTAAAGGATTTGTACCAAAATCCTCTGAAGTGTAGATAGTTTCAGGCAAGGGGAGATCTCCTAAACCCTGAAATGTAGGATCATCGGTACTAGGGGCATCTCTTTGGGAAGCATCTATTGGCGGTTCATTGGAAGACGTCTACTTTTCGGGAGAGATAGCATCCTCAGGGACGATGTACCCTTCTCGGTGCTTTTCGGTTATGTTGGCCAGCTCGTCATCCTGAGTTGAAGATGGAGAAGGTGAAGTTCAAAGTGGCATTGTGGGGGTTTTCGAGCTCTCGCCCGTTTCTGGAATTACGTCCACTGGGGGATGTATACATATGGACCCAACCCGTGACCTATGCTACGGGTAATGGACAACAACCCGTGAAGATGAAGATATTCATCCTTAAGGACTTCATCGATGGTTAGAAATTTTTGGTCGCCATTGAGGAGCCGGTGCATCCGATCAAAGTACACTTGATCCGATATTTTTTTTGGATTGTCAACTGCAAACAAGAAGAAAACGGATTAATGTGTTGGTTTGAACATTTAAAGTTGAGAACTAGGAAACCAATGCTTTACTTGATTTTGTCCATCTCCTGGCACATCCCGGCTGTTGCCTTATATAAAACCATTCTAGCTTAGAATCGCCAGCCTTGCTGCTGAATGGCGCAGAAATGATTTTCCTCTTTGGGACTGATTCGAAGTAAGAAAAGGAAGGAATTTCTCGGGTCCGATGCTTGAAATTATAAAAAAAGTGAACGTCGTCGAAAGTGAGCTCTGTACCTAAAGTCTCTCGGTATGCTATATATAAGGTATATAAGTAAGCATAGGAGTTGGGATGTACTTGCATGGGGGCAATCCGCAACTGTCTGAGGAAGTCGACAACAAAAGACGGAAATGGTGGAATAGCCCCAACCATACACATCAAGCGAGTAACTGCCATAAATCCTTCTGGGGGATTGTGAGGACGGTCAGTTTTCGATGGCACCAGGGTATCCCTTTTCAGTATCCTGTGCTTTAAGCGTATTCGAACAAGTCTGTCATTGTCAATCGTCAATTCAACAGAATCTTGAGGTGATTCCAATATGATGGCAGACTCAAATTCGTCAGGAGCTCGATTATCTCCAATCCCTCCTTCCTCTTCATAGCCCAGAGAAACTTCGCTGTTAGAAGGCGTTTCGTTGTTATGCGCCCCTACTTCATAATCTGATCCCTCGTCGTCCCATTCAGGGTCTGAAGAGGAAGATATGTCATCGAGAGTATATATCTCAGAAGTTTCTGCAATTTCCGCTTTCTTTGCTGATCTAGAAGAACGTCTCTCGGTTATGATCACTAGACTATTGAAGAAACAATGACAAGGATTAGAGTAAGGTTGCCCGTGTCCCCCGTGTGTGTATGTGAACTAAAGTGTGTGCTACGTGTAACAAAGATGCAAGGAAAATACATGAAAGCATAATGTAAAGGTCCAAGGAAGCAGTAATGGTCAGAACGGTTCTTGATATTTGTTTATGTTCGTAAGGCACTATCCTAACTGTCCATTAAGTTGAAGATTATATTAAGAATTGGTTTGACAAACTAGGCAAGGTCTTATGTACAATCTTAGGCTGTTTTTCGGTTCGGTTCGGACGCACACACTAGGGTCAGATCGGGGAGAAGGCCTTATGCTAGCCTGGGACAAGAATTGATGCCCAGTGACCAAAATCGGATCGGTTCGGAGGTGAACACTTGGACGGTCCGGATCGACTTGAACAACCATGCTTCTCCCCTTCTTTGTTTCACATTCCGATCTGGTCCAGTCAAGTAAATCATGTTCTTCTCTTGGCTTGCAAGTCCGAACCGATCCGGTCAGTTGAGCCTCGTTCTCATCTCTGTCTTGTCATCCGAACTGATCCCCTGCACTCCTTCTCTCCCTTTTTCCTCGTCCCTGCCCTGTCACCCGAACCGATCCCCTACACTTCTCCTCTCCCTTTTTCCTCCTCTTTGGGGTCAAGCTCGATCCTACGTTGAAAGTCCTAAATGAAATCGAGTGCTGATGCATTCGAACGCTCAACAAAGGATCTTAACCCCCACCACCGCCACCTTGAGAGAAACTTAACACCATTAACGACGATGACGGAGTGGAGACGGTCATGGCGGTGAAGTTCATCGAATACATCGTTGGAATCGTTCGAAGAAACCGCGAATCTAAGCTAAAAGAAATTATAAAGAGGAGATTCAAGATTATAAAACTACCTATGTGTTGGATTCGGGGATTAAAACGAGAGAGAGTTTCGGAGTTTTTAAAATTCCAGGGGTTTTGATGAAAATTTCGTTGGAAGAAAACAATAAAAAAGGAAGAGGAAGAAGGAGACGAGGGGGGTACTTATATGAAGTCGTTGTGACCACTCGTATTCCCAACTTCCCTCAACCCGTTCGGATCGGAGATCAAGCCCACCAAGGCCCTAAGGCCTGTTGATCCATAGGAAATCATTGGTTCGATGTATCTGCTCGGGTGCACCGTTGGAGGAATTCCATTCGGATAGGCATCCGAACCGAAGGAGACTATATACACTAATTTGACACGCGGGGTGAATTTGAGGAAAAGTAAAGAAAAAGCTTACCTGAAAGAATCACTGGACGTTAAATGAAAGCTCTCAAAGTTGTTTGAAAATGAAGAAAGTAACTCATATGGATTATGGATATATATAAACAGCAAAAGCCACGATGTTATGAAGCGACACAGCACTACGAGTAGTTGGAAGTGATCATTCAATGATTCTAATTCAAAGGATATTATGTAAATTGCTTCGAAGCACACTTTATCTTAAATAAGAGTGTACTTCGAGGGGGCAAAATTTTAGCCTACTTTGTGAACAAGGCTACACAAAGAGCAAATAGTGAAAAAGACACTAATCGGATCGGATCGGGGGAAGATAGCGCAGGAGGTAAGTAATAATCAAGAATGCAGAGATTACATCAGATCGGATCGGAAGAGTATGGCATCAACATCATAAAGTAGGTGGCTTCAGCGGTTTGGATCGGAGGAACACTTCAGCGGCATCAGAAGAAAGCAAGCAATCCCAATGGTTCGGATCGGATGAGTACATCAGCAGCATCAAGGGACAACGAGTTGCATCACCAGATCGGATCGGAGGCCCCGATCCGAACCCCTTTTTCCCTTTGAATCTGTAGTCGTTGCTGCGCATATCCCCTGAAGACTCGGACAAGATCTGACCATTTCTTCCACGATCTTCTACTAAATCAATGCGATGTAGCCATCTTGGAGCCTCTGAACCCGACTCTCAAGTGATGGATGCCACGCAATTCCGAACCGGAGCCACTTTGAAGAGATTTCTCACCTATAAATACACCATCCGAAGGCATTTGAAAGGATCTTTTGGTAAATTCTCAGTCCATACTTCCTCCATAACCAAATTCTACAATCATATTCAGATCAAAATCATCACTTAAAGTCCATTTTTTGAGAGATTTGAGTGAGTTTGTGCATTGTAATTGTGAAGTGAAGTGAGAATCATTGTTGTACTTGTATTCAAATCATCAATTAAAAGAAAACAAAGTGGACGTAGGCTCGTTAACGCCGAACCACTACAAATTGCGTGTTCTTTATTGCTCTTTGATTCTATTTCATTGAATTCATATCTAACTTGGGTGTTAGAGACAATTTTTGGTCTAATAATATATATATATATATATTCTAATATTATATATAACCCAAAAAGTCACAATTTGCATATGGATGAATTTAGACTCTCGAAACCACTTTCGTTGAGTTAAAAATGTCGTTTGTGACTTCGAAAAGTATAAACTTCGATATATTCCGAGATCTGGAGTGGTGGCAATTAGATTCGGTTTTTGGTTAGTAATACATAGCCCTTAAAAAGTGAAATTTTGCGTATGAGCTCAGAATTCGACGAGATAAATTTTCTGGATTCATAATAACAAATCATTGTTGAATTCCAAAATGCGCGTTGACCGGAGTTAGTATGTGGCGTGCGAGCTAAAACAGTTTAGGGTAAAACAAGCAGTCATTTTACAAAGAAACATTATTGTGACGATCTCAGAATTCGATTCCATTTTTTTTGGATTCGTATCGTCCAATAATGGTTAAATCCAAAAGGCCATGATTTTTGGAGTTAGTGTATGGGCGTGCAAGAAGAAAAGATGCACTAAAATCGCATTTTTAAACAATATCTGAGCATCTTTGACAATTTTAACGCATGGTCAAACGAACTCGGAATTCGACGAAACTTATTTCATTGGACTCGTCTTCACGTGTACTATTTCGTGTACGAAATCCGCGGCAAAAGGAGATCGTTTGTATTCGGACGATAGGCGAGAAACTAGCATATAATCACTTTTACTCCATTTCTCTCTTCATTATTTCACTTCTCTCTTCCTCTTCAAAAAAGAAAAAATGGCCTCCCTCCTCTTCCATGGGCTGCCGCACCCCATCAGCCCCCTTCCCTCCACCGCCGGCTGCCGCACCCCCTTCTCCTCCTCCTCTTCCTCCTTCTCTCTTTCTTTAATTTCATGAACCCTAGCCCCAAAACACCCCAAACCCTCCTCCACGGCCACCACCGCTCCACCACCCGCACCGTCCCGTCGCCCAGTCAGGCCCTGCCGCCGCCACCCACCACCCAGCTCCGACCATGGACCCCCATCACCAAAAAACCCTATTTTCAACAAATTTCCTGTTTTGCAAATAACACCCTGTCACTATTTTGCCAATAACTCCTAAACTGTGAATTTCTAGCCAAAACTCCAAAGTACCAAAGTCGAAGAGCACGATTTTCTCTTCGATTTGGGTATATGGAAGTCCTATTTTGGATTATGGAGCTATCCGGAAAATGCGTCTGAAGATCGCGGATCTACTGCTATTTTTCGCGATTTCCGACGAATTGATGCAGTTTTGGGTGAGAGTCCACTGGGTAAAAGTTGTCCGAAATGATGCGTTTAGGCTAGTTACAAATTTGGTGAAGATTAGAGGCCGTACGAAGATTCTAGAACAAAAGAGGCGAAATCGGACGATGGAAACGACAAAACGGAGACTGCACGATCAAATTCTACAGTAGAAGTGTCGAGGCGATTGGCATAGCTTGGGTGAGAACTTCTCACTCTAATTTTGTTTATAGTTAAATATATACTAGGATGCAAACGGTGCTTAGTAGCACCTGATACCTTTGATTGAAATCATGGATGTTTGGTTGTTTGTTTTGATGGATTTATTTGTTTGGATTTGGTTTGGGATGTGAATGAAATTGATTGAATTTGGTTTGTGTATGGCGCGAGCCATTATTAGACTAGGGATAAGGCTAGATGTTATTCCGGTTCTAGTATCGCGTCGCTATGCTGCCAAAATTTTCTAAAATATGTTAGAACGATAAAAAATATCATTTTTATTGTATAAATGAACTGTATAAAATATTCATATGTTGAAATAAATATTTTGTCGTTAAAAAAATAATTTTTAACGAGTATATGAATGAAAATAAATATTCATTTACAAATCGGGCGATTGTTTATACACACTCATTTGAATGATATTGATTGGGACGATATATTTTACACATCGCCTAATGGCACAAATAAAATCTATGTGTGTTGATTGAAACCCCACATGGGTATAAGGATGATATTTGACGTACACTAATCCCAATTGTTTAGTTGTATGTCAATCGATGGGTTGACAGAGTGTTGTAAGCGTTAATTATTTATATTTAATGCTTATGCATTTGTGTAATGCACTCTGGATGATGGTTGACTGTGTTTGATTATTGTTGTGTATATGTCTGTATTAAATCCACAATATAAAATTATATGGCAATTGACTGTGTCTGGTCCCAATTCAGAAAGAACGAATATTTTAAATTAACGAATATTTTAAAATGAAGAATAATGAATATTTTAAAATGACTAATATTTTAAAATAATATTCAGTAGTGGATCAAAATATGATTTTGATGTCTGATTTGGGATGGACACGAAAATATTGAAATATATGAAGCCGTGTTGATTAGATATGCGCCATTTTGACGCGAACGGTATTTATATCGATTTTATTCATGAACATCGAAAAGGAAATTATTTCAAATTCGGATATTTTGAAAATATTATCATTTAAATAATATAATGATAAGGAGTATTCAATTTTGATTTAAAATTGAAAATGAAGTTAAATTCGTTTTAAAACGAATTTATAAAATACGTTTTAAATGGAAATCGACAAAGTATATATTATATATATTATATATATAATATAATGGCGCGAATAGAACGCGTAGCGCCGCGGCCGTTCGCGAATTTCGACCATTGACTTCGAATTGATATTACAGGAGATCCAACTGTCGGATTCTCCTAAAACCGGAACCGTTGGGTTCGTATCGAAAAGAGCTTTCCAACAATTATTAGAGATTTGAAATCTAACGGTTGGATTTGGAATTATGTCCAAATAAAATTTGGAAAAGGTCGTTGTAAGTGCAGTTCGATGACCGTTTATGGAAATCGACTGAAACGGCCTTAATAAAATTATTAAAAATATTAATAATTTGTGTAAAATCATAATAAATGATATGGAAAGAATTGGGATGAAAAATTCCACGTTTATAAAGATAAAAATTTATTTTTATCAAAATGAACTAGTTATTAACTAGATTTGAAATCCAATAATTTTTAAATAGATAAATTGGATTTGTGAATGGTTTTAATATAACCAGAAATTTCCAATATAACAATTGGAATGGATTTGAATGGAAATCATTTTCGGAATATTTCGGTATTGGATTCCGCAATTATATGGATATTGTTATAGCAATTTGGAAGATATATATATATATATATATTCCCAAAACGATATTTGTTGGTTTCATAATTTGATATTGAATAAAAGCCGATATAATTTCTATTCTGAGCCTTGTATTTGATATTGAATTGGATTTTGGGTTTGTTGTGAACGGTGTCTTAAATAACACTATTCTTAAACCCAGTTCAGAAAAAGAATAAATCATTGAATGAAGATTTAGTGAAGTTTTCCAATTAATTAATATTTAATTGGAATTGAATAAAAGAATTTGATTTTGGGTTTGTCGTGAATGGTGTCTTAAATTACACTGTTCTTAAGCCCCGTGTGAAAAGGATAAATCTTCTAATTAAGATTATTAGAGTTTCCAGTTAATTAACATTAAATTGGAATAAAATGGAATGTGAATTGGGTTTATCGTGAACTGTGTTTTAATGACATTAGTTCTTTAACCCGATTTACAGTGAAATGTGATTTGGAATTTATAAATCTGTTTATTAAGATTTAATGGAAACTTTCCACAGTAAAGTTTTCCAATTTAACAAAATAAATTGGAATTGAATGGAATTCGATTTGGTAATAATCGAAGTGAGCTTCTGTGGAGGAAGACTGTTAATATATATGGAATTTAAAAGGCTTTGTCATTATTCCATTTATATTATCAGTCGGATTCGAAAAGTGACATCGGTTATATATTGATCTGTTTTCCGTGAAGATTCCATAATTAATGGAATGTGATTTTGGGTTTATTGTGAACCATGTTTTAAATGACAGTGGTTCTTTAACCCAGTTAAAGATAGAATTTCATGTCTAACATTGTATTTCGAACTATATTGTTGATCTCAGCTAAATATATATTTGTTTGGTGGCGGAGAATTTATTCTCTTGCTTCACACCCTTCTCTGAGACGTACGAGCTCAGAGGTTATATATCGGCAGAAACCAGTGGTACGGTGTAGATTGTCAATGTGGCACGTTTGATTTCCCAAAGTTAAATAATCATTAATATTGATTTTTGGAAGATTAAAACTAATTAGAGTTTTAATGAATCTTTAATTAGATTGAAATGTGAATGTGGTAATTTAAATTATCAAATTGGGGGAAGTGATCGAGAATGGAGTACCACCAGTTTTACTCCAGGCGGTAGTTAAATCTTTAATTAGATTTGAACGTGAAATGGTAACTAAATTTACCGATAACACCGTGGTGTTAGATATGGAGTATTACCAGTTTTGCTGCATGGGATGAATAGGTTGGGATTGGGAAATTAAACAAATGATTACTTCGGTAAGGTGCGTTAATCCCAACTAGTTTGGATAACCTTAATTTGGTTTGAATTTATATCCAAAGGAAGATTAAAGAATAAATTTAAAGAATTTATCTTTGATAAAATTTATGGTAACCTTTCCCAAAGGATACGAATATTTAAATAAAAGAATATTCAAAATTGAAATGAGGCGTATGTTGTGTTTTATAGCACTTGAATATAAAATACGTGAATTATTCGGAAAGGCCAGGTTTATACCCATTCTAAATAGTTGATTCGACGATAAGTCAATGATGAAGACGGTGGTTGAAGACCGGAGGTCTTCACATCATTTGGATGATTACTGATGTCTTGATTGGGGACAAGGTAATAAGTGATGATCATCTAAACGTACTTGGAGATCGACCGAATGGTAACTCAAGAGAAAGAAGAGCATTCTATCGCTGCGAGGACCTCTCTCCTGTATTGGACATATGGAGCGAGGAATAAGGTGCCTCCGGTTTCGTTCAGACCCAGAACAAACTATTAAATGGATGTGTGTGTCTGATATTGGATTTTATTCTGTGTTGATTGATCTCTATTAAATATATATATCTGTTTGGTGGCAGAGAATTTATTCTCTTGCTTAACACCCTTCTCTGAGACGTACGAGCTCAGAGGTTATATATCGATAGACATTAGTTGCAAGGCGTGAATTGCCTGTGTGGCATCCTGAGATGCAAATGATCAAGGCTTCTATTGAAAAGCAGTGTCTTGTGGTTGATGATCAAAGCATGGCCTTAAAGGGCATAACTTTGTGTATAGCGTTAATTCGTGAGCCTCACACCTCAGTATGAGTCAAAAACGGGATCGGACCGTTGGGAGAACATGATGTTTCTTTCTAGATATGGGTGGTGTCATGGTATGGAGCCTAGACATTTATATTTTTTACCTATATGGATGATGGATAGCGAGGCGTCTCGGATATATCGGTTACTACGGAGCCGATGGATAGGTCCTATAGGACCGGGAAACGTGTGTTCAGGAATAACTAATCCTCAAACGTAAGAGAGGACCAGCCCGACCGATCCACGGGTTGCCCGGAGTGTGTAGTCCTGAGACATTTGCTAGAGTGTCTCGAAGCGGTGAGGAGCCATTCCTGGCCTCGATTCATAGATGGAATCCAATTTCCAATAGGTGACATTTTGATTTTCATTGTAAACCTATATAGCGACATAGTAACATGGGATACTATGCCGTCTATGATTGGTACATTTATATTTGAAGTTGTTTGATACACTATGCACTTATAGTAATATCAAAATGATTTGTTTTAAAACGTGCCAAGCATGTTTGGCTATTATATGGTAAAAATCTATCCTCCGACTCGCGTTGCATTGTGTGATGGGACCTGAGCTTATAATAGCTTCGTTTTTTCAAAAAGCATTGCGCTATTTGTTTATTGCACTGGTATTCTTGAGAGGAAACCCGTTCCGTGTTATACGGTGTGGTCCCTTGATTTGCTTTATTTCTAAAGTAAAGTTTTAAAGGACTGTTTTAGTTCTCACACCAGTCACATGACTGACGTGGAGTTTATTGTTTTAACCTAAACTCTGGGTGCCCCTATTTTCCACACGGGAAGCTAGTAGTTTCGGTTTTGTAGATATTATATTCACAGAATCCTGGATTTACAGCTGGAGCTATATTCGAAAAGCTCTGTATCCGAGTATTTCTTTCAGTTGTTTTATGTATTATTTTCCACTGCTTTTAATTTGAATTTCTAATATTTATCAAATGTATATTATTTATTCATACTCTGTCATATTCTTGTACTCTGATGTAATTGTTGTAATAAGCAGTGAAATGCTCTTCTGTTTGTGTTTCGATTTGTTGTGTTCTCAACTCAATTTGGGCTTTCCCAAATTGGGCGAGTTTGGGTCGTTTCACAAATCATATATGTAATCAAAATGTAACTTTCTCCATGCCGAAGGTATAAATGAAAATCAGATTATATATATAGTAATCACAAATATGTTTCTTATAAATACATAACTCTCAACTCATTCTAGGATACTACAGATCCAATCTCTAATGAGTTACTCATTCTAGAATACTACTGATCCTATCTCTAATGAGGATTCTTTTAGAGAATATTACTAATCCTACCTCTGATGAGTTCTTTGTCTAGTTCTAATACGTCGCATTCTCAAAGCTTTGTAACCGAAGCTCTGATACCACCTGTGAAGACTCGAAAATCCTTGCCATTTGAACCGACCATAAACTGCTTAGGTCCATACCGAGGAGGCAGAAAAGCTCGTATCGTTATGAGAACATGATGCATCAGAATGCAGAACAAGAGAACTTTTCATTATTATTATAACAATATACATTAGAGTACAAGAATATCAGAGCATGAACAAATAAAATGAATACATAGCAGAAAAACAAATATCAAGAATAAATTACAATGCAGCGGAAATATAAATACATACATATACAATGTACAACGAAACATAAAAACTACCACAGCGGAAGGCTAGAAAATAATCCAGAGAACAGCTCCAGCCATAATCAAAGATTCAGAGAAAAGAAAATCTGCAAAACTGAAACTACTAGCTGCCCATGTGGAAAATATAGACACCCAGAGTTTAGGTGAAAAACAATAAACTCCAGGTCAGCTATGGGACTGGTGCGAGAACAAAAAAGAGTTATTTGAAACTTTATTTAAAGTTGGGTAAATCAAGAGACCATGCCGTATGGCACAGAATGGGTTTCCTCCACATGAATACCATAAAATAAAACTCGCAACGCATTTTATAAAAATGAAGCTATTATGTGACTCAAGTCCCATCACACAATGCAAGCACAAGCCGGAGGATAGAGTTTTACCTTATAATAGCCAAAAATGCTTAATACGTGAAATTTTACTTTTATTATTACAAGTACATAGTGCAAAAAACAATTTTGAAAATAAATGTATCAATCTTAGTTGGCATAATACCCCCCATCCTATTATGTTGCCAAATAGGTTTACAACTGAAAACGCAAGGGTTGTATTGGAAATTGGGTTTTCATCATTAGCTGAGGCAAGGGATCCATCCTCATCTGAACTTTGGAACACCTCTAGCGGAATCTCCCAGGGCACCTATCCCTTTGGAATGGTAGAGCCGGTCAGTTGTACTTTGCTGATTGGCATCTCCTAGACAATTCGTTTCTCGGTCATATTGGACCTCTTGGTCAGTACCTCGACCACCATGGCCTTGTGCGTCCATATCCGAGGGCCCTTAATTCCAACATCCACATAAGTTAATTTCTTGGGCTCCATACCATAACAACACTTCTAGCTAGAAAGAAACGCATGTCCTTCCTACTTTCCTTCATCCTGTTTTTGACTCATATCGGAGTATAAAGCTCACGAATTAACGCCATACACAAAGCTACACTACATAAGACATGCATTGATCATCACCCACAAAGCCCTTCTTTTCAACAAAAGCTTTGATCCATGCATCTCAGCATGCCACATTGTCAATTCATACCATAAAACTGATGCCCACCAATATATAACCTCTGAGCTCGTACGTCTTAGAGAAGGGTGTTAGGCTAAGAGAATAAATTCTCCGCCACCAAACAGATATATACTCAGTAGAGATCAATTTAAACATCATAAAGTACTATGTCAGACACATAATCCATGTAACGACCTGCGGGAATTCGAGCCTGAATTCCGATAATAATACAAATCCTGTATTACTTGTCAGAACCCAAGAATCGAAAACACAGATAGATATTCGAGAGAAGTAAGAGGGTGAGATAAGAAATAAAAGAAATATTAGAATAGAAGAAGAAGATCCAACACCACACAGAGCCTCACATCGCAGCGGAACAAATTACAATGTAGAAACAAATCTTTATTGAGAACTTGAAAATATACTTACAATCATCAAAGTTCATCAATACACCGAGACAGTTATAATAATCTGTCCTCATATACATCACGTAGTGGAAAAATACTAGGTAATATCATATGTCGGAACTTCTCCAACACATCTTTGTACTTCATAGCATCATATAACCTGAAACTGCAGACCTAGGTTAACCCAAGCATTACAAACACCGGGTCAGTCTGGTGAACCAGAGTAGGAAAAACTTAATTAAGTTTAAGGTTATCATCCAACTTGATTTTAACGTTCAAATCCTTTTGAAAGAAAAGGATAATCGTAAGACCGAATCCACACATAAATACGGATGGTTTTTACCTTACGATAACCCTTTTTTTTTAAACTAATATATTATTGTGATATTATGATAGTGTCTAAGTACAAATAAATGGAATCTAGCGGAACGCTTGCATCTCACACTCCACATATATAGTATACAAATAAAACCACGGGCTCTTATTGGAATTGGATTCCGACTATGACAAGGTATGGAACCACCTACCGATAGTGTATCTCTATAGGGGAATACATTGGGTTCAACAAGAACGTCTTGTAACCTGGCCCACACATGACCGACCACTCATTTCGCTTGAGTTTATCGAATGTATATCACCAACGTTTGGGCTCAAACCACCGTTTCCCGAAAAGGGACAGCATTGAAATAGATTAAAGAAGCAAATAGATTTTCTCTAGATAGGTGATTATACACCCTAATGGAAGCGACCCACATAGCCATGTTGCCTGCCCGATTTTTGTCATTTCGCGGTTGATGAGGCTTGAGGTCACAATCTTTTGAACTTCTAGTCACAATTCACATCGTCCATATACGTCATCTAGGAATAGGATGAACCGAAGGCACCCTCCTATCAGATCCTAGGAATCACCCTATAGATCAGTAGCGAGTAGTCCTTGTAACCTGTAGATTTCAACCACGATAGAATCACAGTATATCTCTAGGGATCAGCAAGAGATTGTAAGTAACACTTCCGTTTCATGAAGATCTACGGTCTTCAATTTGCTCCATCTCGATCAGCATCTTTAATGTATTCGTATTAATTTGTCGGAATGGTTTTCGAATATAAATTCGATCCCGTTTTTTCCGTACCAACAATCGTATAGGTAAAATTTGATAGTTGGTTATGTAACTATCAAACAACAAACATAAAAATAAAAATGGATCTATTAGTTGAGTTCAAAACATCACTTGGCCTTTAAAATAATATATCAGTTTCCATATATTAATATTCTCAAATTATTTTATTTATATACTTGAAAAAATATCTTAAAATCATATCCAAATTCTTGTTATCTATTATTTCAAAACATTGCTTCAACATTACTTATTATCCATAATTAGGAAATCAATTTTTCTTATCATCGTAAAACAATTGTTACCGAATCTTCTTTGTTTTCGTTATTAGAAACAAAATAATCGTCACTTATCCTCATTCTACACATCTCATCGCGTTACTTTTGAAGATATCAATTTATTTTCACAAAATCCCTTTTTTACCTCTTTTACTATAGAAATAGCATTCCATATTCTCAAGCCCCTCTTTATTTCCTTTTATTTCGAAATCCCATTATATATTTCCAAATCCTTCGCATAACAATAAACAATTATAAATAACTTCTAACACTTTCACCATTACAACTAATATCATCCTCCGATAATCCTGAAGTTGTTCAAGTTGGGGTATTCTAATTACCTCTCAGACCTTGATCAAGAACATTCTTATCTTAAGATAATATGAAATATAATTCCAAAACCCATATTAATTCTGACAAATGCCACTTAACCATTTTATTTAAAATATAGTTTTATGAACCTCCTTACTTATGAAATCTCCCTTTTTACATCTACTAT
Source organism: Allium sativum (assembly GCA_030737875.1). NCBI lineage: Eukaryota > Viridiplantae > Streptophyta > Magnoliopsida > Asparagales > Amaryllidaceae > Allium > Allium sativum. The sequence goes on along the minus strand of CM060913.1, from coordinate 546,706,163 downwards.
TATTACTAAATTCATTTATTAGTAAATGATTAATAAGATATCAACTTTTAAACCTTAGCTTCTTTGAATTGTTTGTTTCATTATCTGGATTTTTATTATAAATCCTATTACTCGAACTTTTACCAAATTCAATTACAAGAATTCTTTTTCTAACCCGTTCAATCATTCCCTCTGGGAAATCTTATTTCAAAACTCATTCATTTTACTTAATGACATTATTAAACAACGTTAATTTAAAATGAACATTTTAACGTCACATCTCCTTTTATAAACTTGTTTATACAACTCTAGTTTAATATCAACCCTTTTTCATCTCAATTTCCTTTACTTAATTCAAATATTAAGTAATATTTGTCGTATCTGCTTAAAATCACTTTTATAACTTCATTTACCAAACTTGGTTTTAATATAAACTCATTCAAAACCTCACTTTGAAAATTTAATTATATTTCATTTCTTACCTTGATTACTTGCTTAAATGAACTTCATTTAAGAATAAATTTCCTTTGAATTATTATTAATTTACTTTATCATTAAAAGGAATAATTATCCAATTCCCTTTTAATTCTTATTAAGTTAAACACCATTCGCTAAATTATTCCATTAGATTAATCTGTATAATTTAGTTTAACTTAATAATCAAATTCCGTTAAAACAGTTGGCTGGGTCAAATTTAAAACATGATTAGCTCATTGATCAACTCTAACCCGTCTTTTCATTTAAATTAATAAATAATATTATTAATTTAATTAATCTCATTTACTTCGATCATTATTAAATAAATAATGATGAAATTTCAAAATAATTCCATTTAAATGTTTCTTAAATACAATTAATATCATTCATAAATCGTTACATTAATCCTTGCTCACTTGCATCTATCTTAGTAATATAAGAATTAGTTTTAAAAGAAATCATTCAATAATTTAGATGAAGCACGTGCTTCGTACATGACAGTTTTTGGTACAAAAATGGTGGTCAAAATAATTAATATATAAATGTGGTTGGTTTATTTCCTTTTTATAAACTTTATTAAAATAATATATTTCAAAAATCTATATTCAGTTACAAAATAAATTCAATAGCCACCTTTCTGTCGATTTAACTTACGGTAATCAATCTTTATAAAACAGTGTATATTTAGGCCATCTGCTATAAATTTCTCAACCAATATCACCCATTGGTTAATAACCAAACAACTGTTGAATTTGGGTTTAACAATCAATAACCAATTCAATAATCCGATCATACAGGTTCAACAGTTCATAAAATGATCATATGCTTGATGAATAATCAATTCAACTGATAGCGGCCAACCAGTAATGATAATTCAAGCATCCAATTCAATTTAAGTACGTTTATGTTATTATAAATGTAACCAACAAGGTAAATTACCTCCATTGGAATTAATCGCTAAAATAATGATTTTATTTAAATTAAACAACCGCTTAATTTAAATAATATAAATAAACATTCAACAAACAACCAGCAATCAGTCAATAAATAGTAAACATAGCACACAAAGAATGAACCCAACTTATAAAATTTATAAGTGGTACAACTGAGTGAGCTTAACTCATCTTGCTCTCCGTTCATTGCTAGAACGGTTTGGTTTAGTTAAATTAAACATCATTCAATTTGACTGACAATTCCAGCTGCTTCCATCTCTGACCAGACCAGTTCTACAACGTCATGTTTGTTGATAAGTTCCAATGTCCCTTTCATTTCTCTGACAATTCTATGAAATTTAATAAGTTAATTATTTAATTTAATTACGCTAACCCTTAAATAAATTTTAAAAACAATATATCGATTACCTTTTCCTCCTCTCACGCTTTAAACAAATGATGCCCAAATAAGTTCTGCCCTTACTCTTGTTATAAATATTTTCCTTCCCGCTTTGTACACACAAACTGCCAGCCTAAATCTTCCCAACCCTTCACTTGTATCAACCATAACATGCAGGCATCCCACCATCTTTCCCCATTTTCATGCTAGTCTTCAGTCGCATATTCCGTGCATTTCTGCCCATGTAGCAGCAGCGCATGCAGCATGCGATGTTTTTCCCTTTTTTTAAAGGAAGCCCAAGGCCCACTGGAAACAAATCATTTCCCAAACTATATATTACCAACGCACACCGTTATGATTCCTTCATTTCCTTTCTATAACGCCATTCCCTTCCACGCAGTTCTGCTCTTTTTTTTCTTTTTTTCCATGCTTAAAGCCCATTCGTTCAGCCTACACTCCCAAACAGTTTCCCCAAGCCCATGCGAACCAACCCAAACTGTTCGCTACTCCTCCAAATAAAAGTACTTCTTGAAACTCACTCACCTTTTCCTCCCATCATGTATAGCAAACCGCAAGCAGAACTACACCCATTCATTACTTCTTCCACTCCTAAAAATCACGCAGCACCTCAAACGCACCTTCTCCCCACGCTGCTACCATCGTGAAGCATCCGAACCACCGTCCTTTTCCTCCAATGTTCAACACGCACAAACACACTCCATTTCTCCTCCTATCTAACTCGTCCTACCAACAGAACGGTGAACCCTCTGGTCCCGCAACCTCATCCGACACTGCACCCCTCACGAATGTCCACAGTCAGCCCTTGCCTACTGGTTCATCGTCTAACACACAGCAGCCCGTGCCTTGATTTCGAGCTATAGGGAAACGCCATAGAGTTTGGTAAAAAAACACCAGTGTGAAGAGTGTTTTCGTTTCATTGAAGAAAAAAGAATGGTTGCCTGCGTTCAGTTCTTTATCTGCTACTGCGTTTATATTTTTAACACCGTTGAATTGCAGTGGTATTTCATGAACCGAACAAAAGGGTGGAGCGCTATTTATAGCACCAATTTCCTTGGCCATCACGGCCCTAATAGTTTGGGACGCATGCATTTATTGTAGATAGTATATAATAGCTATGAGCTTGCAGTGTTCATTCATTTCAAGGGTGCCCGGTTTAGTCTACGCGATGTTATGTCCTAGGTAGCTGTATTAAAACACAAGGCATATGCGCTGCCCATTTTAGGCTTGCAGGGGAAAAATTGGTGGCATGTTCATAGGCGAAGATTTCCAATCAAATATGTACGAATGTGGGCTTGGCAAGAGGTCGAATAGGGTGGCTGTTAAAATCTTGATGTAGGCATGTGCATTATTGATGGAACTTAAGGTGAAATGTTTAGAGTATGGTTTCAGGCGCACAAGATGTGAAGAGGTTTCACATGGATTTCTGCCTTTCTCTGCACAAACATGGGCAGTACTGCAAGTGTAGTTGTGCCGAAACGTTTGGGCAGTACAAAATAGGTTAGTAACCTAGTTTAGATATATACTTACCTTAATACTTAAAGCTGTTAAGTATATACATGAATTTATATATGTATACACGCTGCGTTTTGATTGTCATATGTACATTTCATTTAGGCTTCCAGTCAGCTTTCAAGGTAGCATATAGAAGTAGGTAGCCATTTTATTTTTTCCAAGGCCGTTTCACATTGATAGTAGGAGCTGTGCATATAGGCGTTAGCTGTGTTTTATATTTGATGAGACAAAACAGTCACTTTGGTACAGATACATGTCGGGTAGGCAAAGAAAATTTTCTTAAGGCTTAAGGTGGTTCAAAAGATAAGGTAGGTTAGGTGCGCAGTTGTACGTAGTGAGATGATGTTGGATGTACACATATTATTTTGTTTTAGGGCACAACTACTCAGTTCATATTATTTATACTACCGTAAAAATACACACCGTCCAACGCCAACTCCAACCTCAATGAAATTAAACACACCGCTACATCTTGACGTTCCGGTTCTAATGAAATTAATTTCATCGAATTCCGTCTCCGTTTGCTGAAACAACATTTTTTAAATTTTCATATATTTACCGATTCACGTCTAAATATTGCATACTGACAAAACACCTCTGATTGGCTCCAAACTGAAAAACTAACAATAATTAATTATACGTATTCCAATAAAATTCATTTCATCGAAAACGGAAGTCGTCTTGAAAAATAACTATTTATACGGCTTTATAAAATACCGTAAAAATATAAATAAATTACAAAACAATAATAATAAAAACTATTATTATCGTATATATATCTAATTAAAATAATATACAGCTTTTGATTTAGTCAACATAGAATAATAACTCAACATACAACTTTTCGGGTTAAACGATATTCAAATTTATAAAGAAATCCTTTTATAAATATTAAATAAGCGTTATTATTTATAATTGAAATCCATAGCGACTATTTTAAATTTTGATTTGGACATAACTTGCGATATATAAGTTGAAAACTTGATTTTTCTCTTTCATTAAAAAATTATAATCAATCTGATTCTAACGTTTCTTGGTTCACAAAATTCCGACTTAAAACGAATTCTGTATATTCAGTTGAAGTTGAAAACTCAATATTACGGACTACCGTGTCATTTAGAGTTCGTTTAAAATTAAATATAAACATTTTAATTGTCTTTTTATAAATGGATTCAATATTAAATTCATTAGTATCCCAAATATACTATTTAAAATCAATTTAAATATTCGAATTCAAATAGCTGAAAAATCTGGGTCGTTACAATCCATTTTCAGTCCGTTCTAGATCTGAACGAAACCGGAAGGTACCTTATTCCTCGTCCCATATGTCGAATATAGGATTGAGGTACTTGTATATCCGGTCGATCTCCAAATACATCTGGACGACCACCACTTATAACCTCGTCTTGGGTGTACGTCCCAATCGAGACATTGGCAATAGCCCAAACGATGAGAAGATCTCCTGTCTTTAACCACTGTCTTAGTATCTTCAACTTTCAGCTGTTGTAATAGTTATTCAGAATGGGTTAAACTCGGTCTTTCTGAATAACTCACGCATCTTTAAAACCAAGTGGTAAATAAAAATAACACTCTTTCCATTCCAATCCATAATATTTGTTAATCGTTAACCTCGTTATGAAAATGCGGTTCAAAATTATAAAGTACGTACGAACGTTGGTACACGGCTTCAGTTAGTTTGCGATTTAATTTAGCTCTTGTTCCTTTAGCTCATAGCTGCCTTTAGCCTGCATCCGATAGCTTTAGCCCGTTCTGCTTCTTTAGCTCGTATCGACATTTGACCCATGTTCTGCTTTTATATCGTGAGCACTAGGTCATCGCCACCAAAAGTTTAGCGAACGAGCCATGTACATGTTGAATGGCCAAGTAATAATAAACATTCTCATGTTTGCAACTTTGCAAAATACAAAGAAACAAATCTACATGGATGGCAAATGACGTGTGAAGAACTAACTTAGGTTGCTGATACATTTAGATTGTAGATCGCTCATGCGTGAATCCGCCTAATGTGAAGATGTTTGCAAAGATATAAATGGGAAGGGCACGTTGGCAAAAATCGAGGCAATAAAATGGCATGAAATCCTGCATGTCTCATAAACTATATCATTCACAAATCGCCTGCTCCAATCATGAAGAGAAACATTATTTCGTGTGTGCAAGATAAAAGAACGACCTACGAGCTAGCAGTTGACACGTGGTCCATTTATGTATTATACGGTGAAGTGCTTCCATGCAATATAAATATTTTCAGCAGGTTCAAAGTGCAAGCGTAATGCATAGTACGGATTAAGATAACACATGGATCATTCTATACAGCTATGTCATTGAACATATATAGGACACCTCCGGACCATCAATGCGACATATCCTTAGGTCGTGAATATTCATAAGAAGCATATTTGTGACGGCCGATGATATCTGGTAGGCTTTGCAACCATCCCTTCATCCCCCTAAGCAGTAGGTAATACCCACCGTGGCACACACCTGATCCCCCGGTCTGCCCTGTTTTACAGACAGCCTCTCGACTACAACCAACCATAAACAAGGACATGTAGGGGTAAGAGCCCAATGTTCGCCACCAAACCCCATGGCGAGAACCCCCTATCATGCTGCACCCTGTTACTAGGCATGCCAAATAAGGACTGGTATGAGAAATCTGCCTAACTTATTTTACAATAAGGCAATCACAGGACTACGCCGCTAATGCGGAACCAGTTTACTCCATTGGATTGTCAGTGCTTAAAACAAGTAATTCATTTAAACATTGCAATGCTTTTTACAAAAATGAAGCCATTATAAGACTCAGTTCCATCACACAATGCAACGCAAACCGGGGGATAGAGTTTTACCTTATAATGGCCAAAATACGCTTGATATGAATAAAACAAAGGCATTTGATATTATTACTAGTGTTTATATGCTTCAAAAACAATTTCAATCATAAGTATCAATCATAGACGGCATAAGTGCCCCCATACCACTATGTCGCCATATATAGGTATACAATCAAAACCGCACGATGTCGTATTTGGAAATTGGATTCCCTTCATGAACCAAGGCAAGGGATCGTCCTTACCGCTTCGAGATGCTCTAGCCCGCCCCTCAGGATCAGAGCTCGAGTGACCCTTGGATCGTCAGGGCCGGTCAACACGGAGTGGATTAAAATGCCTGAACACTGCGTTTCCCTGCCCTATGGGGTGTCAACTGGTCATATCCAACCAAACCATCGGCTCCAAAGAGACCGAAACAATCGAGGCGCCTCGTTATCCATCATCCACATAAGTAAAATGTTCAGGCATGTAAAACCCAAAGCACCACTCCTAGCTAGAAGGAAACGCATGTCCTCCCTGAAGTCCTCTCCCGTTTTTGGCTCATACCGGGATGTGAGGCCCGCGAATCAACGCTAAACACAAAGCTAGCTATTTATAGCCGTGCTTTGATCATCAACCACAACGCTCTAATTTTCAACAAAAGCCTTGATCACAGCATCTCCGTACGCCACGTTTTCAATCTACAACGTCAGACACACATCCATTTACAAGTCCGTTCTGGGTCTGAACGAAACCGGAGGCACCTTATTCCTCTCCCATATGTCCAATACAGGAGAGATGCCCTTGCATATCCAAACGATCAACAAGTACGTCCGGACGACCACCACTGTAACCCCTTCGGAGCAGCAACTCCCATTAAAGGCATCAGTAGCCATCCATTCGATGTGAAGATCCTCGGTCTTGCATCGTCTTCATACCTTCGACTTCTAACCGTCGACCAAATATTTGAAATGAGAATTAACTCGCCTTTTCAAATAATTCACGTATATTTAGAATTTCAAATCAATTCATTTCAATGGTTAAATTATCTGACATCCATAATTCAGTTCATTAATGTAATTTTCGCGTCAAACACATTCAACCATCAAATATCCTATAAACCGAGTAAATTCAGTTTATTTCCTTTCCATATCGTTTAAAATATTTTATAATGATTTATCACTATTTTTATTTATTTAAATATAGACAATTTATTCAAACAACGCTTCAGGCCATAACGCGGCCATATCGTTGTTTTTCTCCAGATTTGATTTACACATATCTTAAAATCTAACTGTTGGATCTTTACATATTTTATATAATTGGAAAGATCTTTTTTACGCGGACCCAATGGTTCCAGTTTTGGGAAAATCGGACGGTCGGATCTCTTGGTACAATCGTTTGAAGTTACGATTTCAAAATACGAACTGCAGCGTCGTTATTCGATTTAATTTAATTATATTTATATATATTAATATAATCCATTCTGGCGCTGTTTTCATTCAGATTTGAATTTAACATTTCATAAAATCTAACCGTTGGATCTTTACAAATTTGGTGTCGTTGGAAAGATATTTCCAAAGCGGACCCAACGGTTTCGGTTTTGGAAAAATCCGACGGTCGGATCTCCCGCAATAATCATTTAAAATCACGACTTCAAAATACGAACTACAACTTCGTTATTTGTTTTAATTTAATTATATTTGTGTATATATATATATATATATATATATAATTCATTCTTCGAGTTTCAGACCATTTTCATTTCATTTATTTGATAAAAATAATACTTTTACCTAACAAATATTTATTTCAACACATGACTATTTCTAAAACTTCGTGTATATATAATAAAATGTGATTTTTATTGTTAAAACAATTTATTTCAAAAATGAAGTTTTTTAGCGATTCATATATATTATAAAAATGTGATTTTTATTGTTAAAACAATTTACTTCAAACATGTTTATTTTATATACTTCATATACATGATTAAAATGTGATTTTTATCATTCGAACAATTTTATTCGTCATATGAATATTTTCCCAACACATGAATATATTTCAATACATGAACATTAATCAAACACATGAATATTTTAGAAAATTTAGGCAGCATAACGGCAGGGGGTTAAAAACCGGCACCGTCTCGAGTACGGCTCCTCGCACTACCTTACGCCTCGCAGCGTTCCCTAAGGGGCTTTTCCTTATAATCTAAATATTTCGATTCATTTTCATATCACAATGGATTTTTTTCCACAGACAATTCGAATATTGTTTCAACCACAAACAATCATTATCAACCGTTCGCATTTATCAACCAAATTTCACGTCAACCAAAATCCAAATAATCACAACCAATATATATCATCCATGGTCTATGGACGAGAGGACTATATATATAGATATACGTATATAAATATATTTCAATTTCATTTCAACTCCATTCAACGCACATATAATTTTTACAACGCATATATAACTTATACATCGCACATTTAATTTATACAATGCTTATACATGAGGTGTATAACGCTTATATAACTTATACATCGATTATATAATTTATACATCGCCATTCCATATCGTTTATAATTTAGAAATCTCACATTAGGTTCCACTCCTCCAAAAATTGTAGGAAGCTCCAAAAATTCTCCGGTCTCTTCTAGAATGTAGAAAACGTCCACAAGAGTCCAATGTCTCTTGTTTCACTGGATTTCGACCACATAGCAAAAAGATTTGATTTTTATTGTAAAATCATAATTCGTAGCGCTTTAAAGTGCTATAATCAGTTTAAAATATAAAGGCCATTACCTCAGCTGAAGCATTCAAAACTAGGTTGGCAATTATCGTGCGCGCGAATCGTTGCACGAGACGACGATCGACCACTGCCACGTGGAAGAGGAAGGAGAGGCGCACAGGCGCGTGGTGGTCCACCTCAGATCGACAGCGTCTAGAGGGCATAGTGGCGGTGACACTTCACGGGCTCAAAACTCAAGAAATACTGAACGATAATTGCCAAACTTTATATAGATTTGAAGATCTCGTAAATCTATACAAAATTGTCAACTGGAACTCGTAATTTTGTTGAGTGTTTTGAGAGGAAATAAGGAGACATGGCTGGAAGCTCTTTCCGCCTTTCGTTCGAGAGGTACCGGGGAGGAACGATGAAGTGAGCTCAAAAACGTGATTGGACAATGGTTTAATTTTAAATTTTAATTTAATTAAATCCAAAAATACCCTTTTCTCATACGAACTCCAATTTAAACCCAACGACTGTCATCCCTAGCTAAATACCCCAATTCCAGACATAATGGAATATGTTTCGAAGGCCCATTCGACTGTTTCTGTAACACCCCACGTCCGTTAGTGTCACTCAGAAAGGGAATGCACTAAGTTCTGTGGAGCATTTAGGGTAAAAGATGCAGATAAATTACAAGACAGACAGAAATTAAACAGCGGAAAATAAAACTTTGCTTTATTGATAAAATGATTGTACAACGATTTCTTTACAATATCAGAGTATCGTCTGTCTTACAAAATAAAGAAGCATAAAATAACATTTATATTCCCCAATTTTAGCAAGAGCCAGCCATAGCATCTGAAAAGAGAATCCAAGCAAAACTTCGACAAATCTTCAAAATGGGAAAGAGTGACAGTCCAGCTTAACCTGAGCTATACTATTCCCTTCTTTACTACCTGAGGGGGGGGGGAACTGAAGAAAAGAAGACGAAAGAAAAACTGAGTAAGACATAAAGCCTGAGTAAGTTCAGTAACTTCTAGCATGTGAACATGGAAAAACAAAACGACATGAATTAACTGAATACAAGATAACACCATGATGATAGGGTCAGCAAGATTTGACAAGGTAATCACAAGATATGTTAAGATAAGATAAACTGGATATGCTTTAATACTTTCACCGCTTCGTTATTTCCTTGTTATACTGGTTTCTATATCTCTGCACCACCTAACTAGTGTCCCAACTAGTAACGATAACGTGATCCCAATCCCTGTATTTTCCCTTGCCTTCGAGCATCCATTTATTATTTATTACCTAGATCAAATCTAGGGTTTTCTATCAAGCGCTTTCTAGCTTTAACTAGAGTTTACGCTATCTGCTGAACGCTTCTCGGATTCAGATTTTTTGCCACCTGGTCCAACTAGGAATTATGCTACCTGTCGAACGATGCCCCCAAATCTAGGACACACTACCTACTATGGTATATGTTCCTATACTTCCCCGCGCATGTATCGCGAATCGTTATCGCTTGTCTAGATGCACATGTCCTGTAATGTGCGACCCGAGTCCTGTGTCAGGGCAAATCAAGGAATACAGAACTCGGTCGGGAGCTTTCAGATATCTGCCGATGTAGATGCTAAGGTCTGTTTTTATTCCAGTGGCTATGGTCCCACTTGACCCCTCCCTCAACTAATGAAAGGCACACCTTGTAAAATGAGAACTATACGCCTGCCCCCGGTGCCCCTCTATCCTATGGCCATCCTCACCCATAACTAGATAGCAAGTATATGGTCTTTTGGAGTTCTCCGCCTTTCCGCTTCACGTATCTCGATTGACTGAAGATGGATGGTAGACGACGAGTCGCTATCACAGGGCTACCGTTTGCTCGCCGAATCACGCCGGTCCATCCTAGTCTTTAGGTTGCCATGTATTGCAACCAAGGCATACCCCTGGTTCTTCTACGCAGACCTTAACCTATGTGGGCCTAGGCGGATCATCTGCAGCCTCACAGAGGGATACCAAGAGTACCCTCACGTCCTCTCAAAGCGTCGGGCTTCGTAACCCAATTCGTTGGAGCCTTCTTTCTACTCAGATGGACATTCGCTCCTTCCCGTGTCATACTAAGAATTACTACTTAGTTTTACTAACTAAGATTTACCACTTAGTTTCCAGAATCGTTGTTTTCTTAACTAAGGTTTACTACTTAGTTCCCTTTCCCGTCAATTTGGATTGGTTAAGTGTCATTAGTCAATTCAAGCCAACTTAACCGACTTCATTCATCCTGTTATACCGGTTAAGTGTTATCAGTAATTCATGTTGACTTAACCCCACCACAAACCAAGTTATATTGGTTAAGTATTTCTTATTACTTAACCCTACCCATTCACCCTGTATTAGTTAAGTGTTCCTTTTTTTAACTTAACCTTGCCCGTCTGTCTTAACTAACATGTTATTAATGGTTAAGTATTATCCCTTCATGTTTTAGACTTAACCCCATTCCTTTATCACAACCTGATGGTTAAGTGTTCAGGTTTACTTAACCCTACGGTCTAGCCCAACTAACATATCAAATTGGCTAAGTGTATTAGATTTTAATTAACCCCAACCTCTAGTCTAGTTAACATATTAATTTGGCTAAGTGTATTAATTTTACTTAACCCCTACAAGTCTCGTTTTGCTACCTTGAGTTCGGTTAAGTGTCTCTATGGACTTAGCCCTCCCATTCTAGCTTAACTGTGTTAAGTTGGTTAAGTGTTCCTATGGACTTAACCCTCCCATTCTAGCTTAACTGTGTTAAGTGTCAGTCTGAACCTAACCCCACCCATTAGTCTAGTTATCATGTTGAACTGGTTAAGTGTCTTAGTTAACTTAACCCTACCATTTTTGTTCTAGCTTTAACTAAATAAATTAAAGCCGCTACCACTCACATTAGACAGGTATTGTTGCGACGACTGGATGTACCGGTTGGTTCCGGGCAGGTTTACATCGCAACTCAGTCTAACCTCGGGTTAGGCGTATTCGTGTTTTCTAAGTTCAAAGGGGTTTTGACTAGTTTTCAAGTCAGGTTTTGAAAGTAACCATCCCGTCCGTCGGATCAGTTAGGGATAGCCAGGGAGAGCAGGAAACTTGTATTTTCCAAACTCAAGCCTAGACACTATCCTCTCTGTCACCCTAGAACTTTCTGGCTTATTATTAAAAGAGATGTCGTTAATAAACCTTTAATTTGTCTAAATTCACATTTCCTCATTTAGGCCAGATTCTATAGGTAAATTATTCCTAATTTACTTATTTCCCATTTACTCTTTTAATTGTCTACATTCATACTTATGGCCCATTTCCCCCTTCTAAATCGTATTTATGCTTTTTTTGTATGTAAACTATACCAAATTTAGTGTCACTAACCATGATTTTGCTAAACCTGCCAATTACTCCCAATTATGGCCAATTTCAAATTTATGCTAATATACTTACCGTGCCAAATTAGCTAATCCAATTCCGATTCAACAATTCTAATTCATGTCAAACTAGACTTATTACTCAAGTTCACTATTCATGTAAATGCTAGATTTACACGTCGATACTAGATTCAGGTTACACAATCTGTAATTCATATCAGATTTACCCAATTTGCATTCCTATGAACATGCCATAATACATGTTCCCAATTTATGCCCATTTCCTAATTTATAACTATGTTTTAGTAAATTTCATATTTTGCCCAAATCGTATTCCCACCGTTCGTATAATCGTAATTCAATCTAGATTATAGATAAACCTAGATTCGTAGAAAATATGGAATGAACCAAAGATATTAGGCAAAAGATAGACATAATAACTAGCATAAAAAGGGTTGCATGATGACGTTGGTTCAAGAACATGGGTAGACCTAACTTAATAGGTAAATTCCCAAGGTCTAAAACCAAGGATAGACAGAGTAGGTTCAGAACATGGGTAGACCTAACTTAATAGGTAAATTCCCAAGGTCTAAAACAATAGAAAATCAAGAATAGACAGAATAGAAAAATCAGGTTTGGACCCAATTTCATAGTTACAAAACTTAAGCAACACTTTCCTAGTCAGGGATCATAGGTGTTTAGTCACAGTTGTCCTTGTTATGTCATAGGCAATAGTTTATGCTTTTCCTAATCAAAGGCATAGGCTGGTGTTCACAGTCAAGAAAATAATTCTCATAGTCACAGTCACAGTCATAGGCAATATTCATAGTCATAGACAATGCCCATAGTCATAGGCAATGTTCATAGTCATAGGCATATGGTTTTAAGTTCCATAGTTTCATAGTCACGGTCTTATTTGTCCTCTAATCATAACAGTTCTTAATTAGGTTCAAGAGTATAGGCACTGATTCGAATAGAGAGAGAGATTTGGCTTATTCTTTTATTCCTTTAATTTCATGTCACGAACAGAGAAAAACGTTCAAATCTAGAAATAACTGACTTATAGAGATTAGATCAGAACAGAAAGATGGCGTTGCTAAGATTCGTAGAAAAACAGTCGTTGAAGTCGTTTGAACCTCCTCTTGAATCCTAGCTTGACTTGAACCTCTTCTTGAAAATCTTTTAGCAGCATTTACTCGTCTTGGTTTATTTTATATAGAATATATTTTAGAGGAGGAGGAGAAGCCATGTCTAACAAGAATCTTTGCAGCATAAGGGTAGAAAAGAATTGTGAATAGAGAAGAAGACTAGGGTTGTTTATATAGTGTTAGGCGGACGAACCTAGGCAGAAACATGACCAAATACATCCGAACGAACCAGTGCAGAAAACTGGAAAAAGCAGGGGGGTCGACCCCCAGGTCGACTACCCAGTCGATCTGGGTGCCCAGGTCGACTACCCAGTCGACCTGGGTGCCTTGGGCGGGAATTTTCCCGCCCAGCCCAATTTGGGTCTGTTTTGAATTTCGAACTCGTTTTTCTGAACTGTTTTGAAATTTGAACTTTGCTGAATCTTCCGAAGGCCATATATTCCTCATACGGACTCCGATTTACGCAAACTCGGACTCATTTTCATGCAAAATTCTGAGACGAACACAATGGCGCAGCCCATTTCCCTTAATTTTGATTTTAAATTATAATTCTGCCTTGATTTGTGAATCTTAGTGTTGCAGAATTACGGGGTGTTACATTCTTCCCCACTTAAAAGGATTTCGTCCCCGAAATCTTCAAGTTAGGAAGAATGTGTCCTATCATCCAATCACCCATCTACTCAACCATTCAACCACAGGCATTCATTGTCCTTAAAAGATTTCTAATGCTTTCATGTTCATATGCATAGTGTGTGTATGTCTTTATCTAATGCAAAATCAGGCGGTCTACTGATTCAGTCGACCTCCTTAATGCGAGTCATGTCAGTGCCATGCGTCCAATCATGTATGCAAGTATACCTAGTTATGTAAATACTATATGCATGCACGGCCATTCATCCATATGCAACACCCATATGATAACATATCAAGTTCAATTTACAAACAAATACATATCTGTAAATGCAATATGAAAGCGTCCGAACTGATCTAGTGTCTAATACGTATGCATATGCGTTCACAAGCAACCATTAGCAACCACCAACCATAACATGTTTCAAACACATGTTTACATCCATTGGCTTCTACCTAAAGATCGAAGATACGACCTAGATGATATACTTTGGAAAGAGAGAAACAATTATGTGTAAAGCTCCTAAACAAAGAAATCAAGGATGCACCCTTAAGGTATGATGCTAGTATCTAGCCTTCTTGAGCTTTACTCCACTATATCTTAACTAATTTAACTTCACGATTGTGAAGTTCCGGATCTCCATTTCCAAAACAAAAAGATTTCAATCATGGTACCAGGTATACGTACTAAGATGATTAGAGGTTTCCCTCTTATCCGCCATGCCATAACTATAAGAGTCGAAAGGTCACTACGTGCTCTTTGGAGTGCCAGCCACAACTATTCATCTCTCACGCAAACCATCCAAACCGAACTCGACATTCCTCAAGTACAAGCCCCAAAGGCCTAAACCAATATCAGACAAGCACCCAAGGAATATCTTCCCCGAATTTAGACGATCTACGTGAGATGATATAAGCAAAATCGATAACTATTCTCAAATCCCTACTAACCAAAAATAAACTGGTCGGACCACCAATTGGATTTGAGACTCTAGTGGGATCTTTCTACTATACAAGTACTATGGTGCAGAGACCCAACTATGGAAGTGGGTATGAACAAATGAGAAGCGCTAGAACCTAAGGAAATAGCACAAACAGAAAACTAGACTCTTCCAACCGGACTACCTTTCTCCTAGGTACGCTTGGTGGCGAAAGCATGTACTTGTCCTTCTGAAAATCTCGTCCTCGTTCTTGCCCTTGTCCTTAAGTATATGCCCTATCATACCCTAGTAAAGATACTTCCTCTTGTCTTAGGTTTTATAATTTCTTCCTCCTTCATGTGCTAAGTCTACATCCATGAATTCCTCATCCTAGGGTTATGCTCCTTAGCCAAACTCCTCATCCCCTCCCGTGTGTAGTCATGTTGACAAATCTCTCAAAAACTGCCTCCATCGTCTGGAAAACCCTATAAGCTTCGAAAGAAAACTGCCCGTAGATGAAACAAATACGGCAATGGATGGGCACTACTTTGTCCTTCGATGAGGTTACCTCCCAGAAAGCCAGGAGCCCCAGAGACTCAAGAAAGAAGGAGACAAGAATTTTAAACAGAGGGGGAGAAGATAGTGCGCATGGCTTTGGGGAATATGTCTTCAAAACAAATCTTTTCTCTTGAAAATGCTTCCTCAAAAACTGTTTTGAAAATAATTTTTCAAATCCTTATTTGATCTGGTAACCTTCAGATCTGATACCACGTGTAACACCCCACGTCCGTTAGTGTCACTCACAAAGGGAATGCACTAAGTTCTATGGAGCATTTACGGTAAAAGATGCAGATAAATTACAAGACAGACAGAAATTAAACAGCGGAAAATAAAACTTTGCTTTATTGATAAAATGATTTGTACAACGATTTCTTTACAATATCAGAGTATCGTCTGTCTTACAAAATAAAGAAGCATATAACAACATTTATATTCCCCAATTTTAGCAAGAGCCAGCCATAGCATCTGAAAAGAGAATCCAAGCAAAACTTTGACAAATCTTCAAACTGGGAAAGAGTGACAGTCCAGCTTAACCTGAGCTATACTATTCCCTTCTTTACTACCTGAGGGGGGGGGGAACGGAAGAAAAGAAGACGAAAGAAAAACAGAGTCAGACATAAAGCCTGAGTAAGTTCAGTAACTTCCAGCATGTGAACATGGAAAAACAAAACGACATGAATTAACTGAATACAAGATAACACCATGATGATAGGGTCAGCAAGATTTGACAAGGTAATCACAAGATATGTTAAGATAAGATAAACTGGATATGCTTTAATACTTTCGCCGCTTCGCTATTTCCTTGTTGTACTGGTTTCTATATCTCTGCACCACCTAACTAGTGTCCCAACTAGTAACGATAACGTAATCCCAATCCCTGTATTTTCCCTTGCCTTCGAGCATCCATTTATTATTTATTACCTAGATCAAATCTAGGGTTTTCTATCAAGTGCATTCTAGCTTTAACTAGAGTTTACGCTATCTGCTGAACGCTTCTCGGATTCAGGATTTATGCCACCTGGTCCAACTAGGAATTATGCTACCTGTCGAACGATGCCCCCAAGTCTAGGACACACTACCTAGTGTGGTATATATTCCTATACTTCCCCGCGCATGTATCGCGAATCGTTATCGCTTGTCTAGATGCACATGTCCTGTAATGTGCGACCCAAGTCCTGTGTCAGGGCAAATCAAGGAATACAGAACTCGGTCGGGAGCTTTCAGATATCTGCCGATGCAGATGCTAAGGTCTTTTTTATTCCAGTGGCTATGGTCCCACTTGACCCCTCCCTCAACTAATGAAAGGCACACCTTGTAAAATGAGAACTATACGCCGGCCCCCGGTGCCCCTCTATCCTATGGCCATCCTCACCCATAACTATATAGCAAGTATATGGCCTTTTGGAGTTCTCCGCCTTTCCGCTTCACATATCTCGATTGACTGAAGATGGATGGTAGACGACGAGTCGCTATCACAGGGCTACCGTTTGCTCGCCGAATCACGTCAGTCCATCCTAGTCTTTAGGTTGCCATGTATTGCAACCAAGGCATACCCCTGGTTCTTCTACGCAGACCTTAACCTCTGTGGGCCCAGGCTGATCATCTGTAGCCTCACAGAGGGATACCAAGAGTACCCTCACGTCCCCTCGAAGCCTCGGGCTTTGTAACCCAATTCGTTGGAGCCTTCTTTCTACTCAGACGCACATTCGCTCCTTCCCATGTTATACTAAGAATTACTACTTAGTTTTACTAACTAAGATTTACCACTTAGTTTCCAGAATCGTTGTTTTCTTAACTAAGGTTTACTACTTAGTTCCCTTTCCCGTCAATTTGGATTGGTTAAGTGTCATTAGTCAATTCAAGCCAACTTAACCCTCTTCATTCATCCTATTATACCGGTTAAGTGTTATCAGTAATTCATGTTGACTTAACCCCACCACAAACCAAGTTATATTGGTTAAGTATTTCTTATTACTTAACCCTACCCATTCACCCTGTATTGGTTAAGTGTTCCTTTTTTTAACTTAACCTTGCCCGTCTGTCTTAACTAACATGTTATTAATGGTTAAGTATTATCCCTTCATGTTTTAGACTTAACCCCATTCCTTTATCACAACCTGATGGTTAAGTGTTCAGGTTTACTTAACCCTACGGTCTAGCCCAGCTAACATATCAAACTGGCTAAGTGTATTAGATTTTATTTAACCCCAACCTCTAGTCTAGTTAACATATTAATTTGTCTAAGTGTATTAACTTTACTTAACACCTACAAGTCTCGTTTTGCTACCTTGAGTTCGGTTAAGTGTCTCTATGGACTTAGCCCTCCCATTCTAGCTTAACTGTGTTAAGTTGGTTAAGTGTTCCTATGGACTTAACCCTCCCATTCTAGCTTAACTGTGTTAAGTGTCAGTCTGAACCTAACCCCACCCATCAGTCTAGTTATCATGTTGAACTGGTTAAGTGTCTTAGTTAACTTAACCCTACCATTCTTGTTCTAGATTTAACTAAATAAATTAAAGCCGCTACCACTCACATTAGACAGGTATTGTTGCGACTACTGGATGTGCCGGTTGGTTCCGGGCAGGTTTACATCGCAACTCAGTCTAACCTCGGGTTAGGCATATTCGTGTTTTCTAAGTTCAAAGGGGTTTTGACTAGTTTTCAAGTCAGGTTTTGAAAGTAACCATCTCGTCCGTCGGATCAGTTAGGGATAGCCAGGGAGAGCAGGAAACTTGTATTTTCCAAACTCAAGCCTAGACACTATCCTCTCTGTCACCCTAGAACTTTCTGGCTTATTATTAAAAGAGATGTCGTTAATAAACCTTTAATTTGTCTAAATTCACATTTCCTCATTTAGGCCAGATTCTATAGGTAAATTATTCCTAATTTACTTATTTCCCAATTACTCTTTTAATTGTCTACATTCATACTTATGGCCCATTTCCCCCTTCTAAATCGTATTTATGCTTTTTTTGTATGTAAACTATACCAAATTTAGTGTCATTAACCATGATTTTGCTAAACCTGCCAATTACTCCCAATTATGGCCAATTTCAAATTTATGCTAATATACTTACCGTGCCAAATTAGCTAATCCAATTCCAATTCAACAATTCTAATTCATGTCAAACTAGACTTATTACCCTAGTTCACTATTCATGTAAATGCTAGATTTACACGTCGATACTAGATTAAGGTTACACAATCTGTAATTCATATCAGATTTACCCAATTTGCATTCCTATGAACATGCCATAATACATGTTCCCAATTTATGCCCATTTCCTAGTTTATAACTATGTTTTAGTAAATTTCATATTTTGCCCAAATCGTATTCCCACCGTTCGTATAATCATAATTCAATCTAGATTATAGATAAATCTAGATTCGTAGAAAATAGGGAATGAACCAAAGATGCTAGGCAAAAGATAGACATAATAACTGGCATAAAAAGGGTTGCATAACGACATTGGTTCAAGAACATGGGTAGACCTAACTTAATAGGTAAATTCCCAAGGTCTAAAACCAAGGATAGACAGAGTAGGTTCAGAACATGGGTAGACCTAACTTAATAGGTAAATTTTCAAGGTCTAAAACAATAGAAAATCAAGAATAGACAGAATAGAAAAATCAGATTTAGATCCAATTTCATAGTTACAAAACTTAAGCAACACTTTCCTAGTCAGGGATCATAGGTGTTTAGTCACAGTTGTCCTTGTTATGTCATAGGCAATAGTTTATGCTTTTCCTAATCAAAGGCATAGGCTGGTGTTCACAGTCAAGAAAATAATTCTCATAGTCACAGTCACAGTCATAGGCAATATTCATAGTCATAGGCAATGCCCATAGTCATAGGCAATGTTCATAGTCATAGGCATACGGTTTTAAGGTCCATAGTTTCATAGTCACGGTCTTATTTGTCCTCTAATCATAACAGTTCTTAATTAGGTTCAAGAGTATAGGCACTGATTCGAATAAAGAGAGAGATTTGGCATATTCTTTTATTCCTTTAATTTCATGTCACGAACAAAGAAAAACGTTCAAAACTAGAAATAACTGACTAATAGAGATTAGATCAGAACAGAAAGATGGCGTTGCTAAGATTCGTAGAAAAACAGTCGTTTGAACCTCCTCTTGAATCCTAGCTTGACTTGAACCTCTTCTTGAAAATCTTTTAGCAGCATTTCCTCGTCTTGGTTTATTTTATATATATTCTTTATTTATATATTTTAGAGGAGGAGGAGAAGCCATGTCTAACAAGAATCTTTGCAGCATAAGGGTAGAAAAGAATTGTGAATAGAGAAGAAGACTAGGGTTGTTTATATAGTGTTAGGCGGACGAACCTAGGCAGAAACGTGACCAAATACATCCGAACGAACCAGTGCAGAAAACTGGAAAAAGCAGGGGGGTCGACCCCCAGGTCGACTACCCAGTCGACCTGGGTGACCCAGGTCTACTACCCAGTCGACCTGCCCAATCTGGGTCTGTTTTGGATTTCGAACTCGTTTTTCTGAACTGTTTTGAAATTTGAACTTTGCTGAATATTCCGAAGGCCATATCTTCCTCATACGGACTCCGATTAACGCAAACTCGGACTCGTTTTCATGTAGAATTCCGAGACGAACGCAATGGCGCAGCCCGTTTCCCTTGATTTTGAATTTAAATTATAATTCTAGCTTGATTTGTGAATCTTAGTGTTGCAGAATTACGGGGTGTTACAGTTTCAGTCAGTTATTCTTCAAATTAAAATATAAAACATTCAGTATGGATTTGAACGTACATTTCAATTTGTCGGGCCACATACTGATCCCAAAAATTCCAGAAAAATAAATCTAGCCATGTTTAACTGATACGGTCCCAACAAATCCAATTTCGTCGAATTTGGAGACTGTTTTAAAAATGGCCATTTTCTGGTCGATCCAAATTGACTGAAATTAACCAAACACATTTTCCTTTGCCTGCTCACGTACTAACTCAAAAAAATTTGGAATTTGGAATCTAGAAATTATTAGACATCCTGGATCCAACAAAAGTGGTTTCGTCGAAAACGGAGGTCGTTTGCAAAATGTCTATTTTCAAGGGCTGTATAAACTCCATAGCGACCTTTTTGAAAATTCATTTGGCCTAACTTTTGATTCCCGCTATGAAATTTTGATTTTTCAGATTTGTTAGAAAGATATTCTTAAACAGATTTAAATATTTTTGGTTTCACTAAAATCCGTTTTATTGTGCACCCGGTACAGTCCGTCAAAGTTCAAATTCAAATTTTCAAACTACCGCGCCATTTCAGGCCTTGTTTTATAATTAAAATAAATATATTCGCTATAACTTCGATCCAAATAGATTCTTGGTCGTTATTATTTTAAAATAATTTATTTTAAATATTCAAAATCCTCTAAAATAGCCAAATTAAAATTTTTAAATTGGTTCTGATTTTCCGGGTTGTTATAATATTTAGACCATCCCCAAACATATGGACATATCAGATTGTGCTGATCATTGTCATCAAGTCATGGCTCGTGACTAAAGAATTAAGTCATTAATACTTCTTTAGATCGTCCATGCCATATCTTTAGGTCGTAGCCACTTGGCAAAATCTCTGCAACTCAAGCCTTAGGACGTCCGCTCCATTCTCAGTTCGCAGATCGTCGGAGACCCCTTAGCTCGTTGCCACGTCAGCGATGTTGAGTCGTTTCTCTACAAGTCACTTGGGTCGTTGTGCCACAACTAGACTGTGTATATAGGAAGTTTAGGTCGTTTCCATGTCAGCTTCTCTGGTCGTGGTGGTCGAGAGACTTGCAACAGGTCTCTGCTTCTTTTGGACCGGGTTTTCAATATGTATACACTAGCGCGCCTGCTAACATGATAAACGAGCTGGCAGGTCGTTGAAATTATGATGAAATTTTTTGGGCCAATGGAATAAATCACGCCATGCAAGGGCATGACAACAACTGTAAAGTATGGGTCTCATAAAAGACTGCTGGCAACATGCTAAGTGGGAATGGTTCATTCAAGTTAGACCGTTGGAGCATTTTATTTTAGCTCGTTTGTATTGGCATGAGAGTAAAAGAACACCAACTGTAGAGCGAAAGTGACATGCAGGTATCATGCGCTTCCATCTGACAACGCACTGTGTGGACCACTTGCATTTGCATACATCGCTTTGAATACCATTAAACTGTGACCATATTTAGACCGTTACACTCAGTTAGGTCTTGAAGAGGCTTTTAGCCCATGGGAAGGTTTTTAGATCGCATTTCACAGCTGTGTACAACTGCACACATGCATATACACCCGAAATTACAGGTCTTCCACTCACCCTAAACTCCTATCAAATCATGGAAAAGGGGGGGATTCATTCCTACAAGGAAGTGCCGCCAAATTCAAAGCTCGCCTATAACTTCTCTAATGGCTTTTATGCATTCAACATCTCTTCTCCAACTTCATGCAGATCAAATTCATGCCAATGATCATTAGAGCTCTCTCGAATTGAATCTAAGCACCTTCAATCTCATTCAAGCTGTGAGATAAATCACTCCAACATCATTCAAGCAATTTCATATCTTCTCCAATCCACTCTAAATCCGGATCTAACGCAAAACTCCTATCAAATCATGGAAAAGGGGTCAAAGCGCTTAAGTGATTGAAGATCCATACTTCTACCATCACTAAGCTAGAGATCCTAAGCGAGATCTTAAAGAGAGTTAGAAGAGAGAAATGAATGTAATGAGGGAAAATCCATATTTTGTAAGCCCAAATATCATAATGAGAATTGATTAGAAGTGGACGTAGATTCATACTGAGTCAAACCACTATAAAAAGCTTCTTGTCTTCATTTTTATACTTTAATTTTGCGATTGTGGCCTCATATTCTAGTTCTAACCATAATTGGTGAAGTGCACATTTGCATCCTTGGTGTTGATTCCAATTTCGAGATCAACAATATTATTATTAAAATATTCATTTCATGGGAACTAACCCAATAAATCTTATAAAGATTTATCTTTTAAACTTATCGTTTAAAAATTTCTTAGGAAATCATTTCAAAAGATTTTATAATATCTTTTCATGATTCAAGGTTTATAAACCTTATCGGGATAAACGGATCTTACACAAAAGATAATATCATATATCCTTATCATATTCCCAATATATTCATCCCATATAGAAAAACTGGTAGTACTCCATATCTAACACCCCTCATGTTATGGTAAATTTAATTACCTCATTACACTGCATTTCAAATCTAATTAAAGATTCATTAAAACTCCAACTTAGTTTTAATTCTCAAAAATCATTAGTTAATGATTATTCAATTTTAGGAAATTAATCATATCTTTAACTGGGTTAGAGAATAAATGTTACTAATAACATCGTTCACAATAAACCCAAAATCAACTTCAATTTAATTCCAGTTTAATCTAATAAATTAGAAAATTCCATTAAATCTTAATTAAAGATCTATTCAATAAATTCCATTCTCAACTTGGTTTAAGAACAGTTCTATTAAAATTATTATTCACGACAAACCAAAAATTCAATTTGATATTGAATATAAGGCTTTGAATAGAAATCATATCGACTTATATTCAATACCAAATTCCGAAATCAAAATATACCGTATTGGAATTAGTATAGGTCAAAAATCCATATAAGCCTTGAATAAATAATTAACACTTATATCGGTCTGTCAATCAATTGATTGATGCACAAACTACACATTTGGGATTAGTGTAGGTCAAAAATTATCCCAATACCCATGTGGGGTTTTCATCCAATACTGGTGATTATTATCTACACACTTGAGAGATGTGTAAAATTATGATCCCAAAGCCCGTGTGGGGTTTATATCACGATCCATGTAACTTATCTACACACTTGGGAGATGTGTAGCTAACCATTATCCCAAAACCCATGTGGGGTTTTCAACCAATAAACAATCAATTAATAAATTATTTGATCTATCCAAATCAACCACAAATCCATGAAATCAATGATAACTTATTTAATTCAAGTTATTATTCAACCTAATCGATATCACTTAAGTATTTGAATATAAATAAGTCGTTTGACTTGTAAATGGGTAATTAACCTAATATCAACTAGCATAAGTGTTTTAACATCATTTTTAACATGTTAATTAACTCAAAATCACATTCAAATCATATCACAATCAATTATTCATCCATCCATATGATTTTCAAACAATTTGTAATATAAGCTACCATATACCCTACAGTAATTTGTGATAATTAACCAAATTATATTCACAGTTCTCACTAATCATCATAATAATGTTTAGCTAGCTAGCTAAATTAATTCAACTACCAAATTATTTCACAAGTTAATTACAACTTCATCACATAAAAAACCAAATAATTTATGGTTTAACTAGCATGCAACCTACGTTTAACGGTCTAATTAACTAATTAAAGTTAAGTAGCTCTCACCAAAGCTATCCTAACACCAAGAATCTTCAACGTAAAACTCTACAAACTTGCAACGAACTAAAGGTGGTTCTTGTTTCCCTCAAACTTATCAACTATCACACGAATTCACTCAAACGGACTTAAATTAGGGTAGTAAGTAGTAAAGCTTGGATTTATTGTGGTGTATAGGATTGAAAGGGGAATGGGAGGTCACAGCCTGGACTGACAAGAGTGATAGGAGAGCTGATGTGGAAGGGTGGGGCCTGGCATGGGGTCCATTAGGAGAAGGTTGGACTTGATTTAGGGTATAAAGAATGAAGCTTTGTAAATTAAAAGTGGTTTAGGGGATTTTATGCAAAGGGGAGGGGTTCCAGGTTGGAGGGGAAGCAGAAGGGGTTTGGGGTGGTTGTGTGGCAACAGGTGGAGGCAACGGCAGGCGGTTTTAGCGGTGGCGTGAGGGTTAAAGGAGAGGAGGAGCCATGGAAAAGGTGCTTAAGTTTTAGGTTAAGGAAGAAAGTGAAATTAAGAATGAAATAAAAAAATAAACAAACCAAACTTAGACCTAAGTATAATGAATGACATATAATGTAAGAGCTTGAACATGGCAAGGACTATGATGAGTTTATTAATTTTGATTGGGTATGGGAATTAGTGCTAAATGTTTGATTAATCCATGTATTAATTATACGACTCAAACATCGTTCTACTCCTGCGACTACGCACTAAATCCAAAAATTAAGAAATTTTAAATCTTGCTACGTTATGGAATTATGCTTCCAATGAGTCAAGTTTCAATGAATTCTGAGTCCGTTTGAAAAATCGCCTTATTTCTTGCTTAAACTGAAATTCAACTAAAATTTCGGTATACGTTTATATATCCTACACTCACATATAAAATCCGATTGACTTGAAATTTTAAATCCTAACATATTTCTACATTCCGGAACCAATGAAAATGGTTTTGTTAGATTCCGAAACTGTCTTAAAAATGGCCTTTTTATAGGTCATCAAAATTGCTTTAAAATATCAATTTTCAAAATTTTAACTTTTAAATTGATTTAAAAATTTCACTAACCCTGTTTTAAGTTGAATAAAACATAAAACCAATTTTTAAATTATTTTCAACTTTTTTCGAACCCAAAATCATCATTTATATTTAAAAATTCATCAATATAGATAAAAAAATCAAAATTTAAATTGACCAAAAATACGGGTTGTTACAATCTCCCCCACTAAAAACTTTTCATCCTCGAAAAGGAACGAAGTAAAAGAAAGAGAAAATAAAAGTAATACGAACATAGCACTTAATCATTTTGAAACAAAAGGTGTCATATATCATATATATCATGTCAAGTCACAACCAAAAGATCAACTATATCACAAACACAGCATATACCCTAGTGTGTAGTGCCACTTAAGTTATATGCCATGTATATGCATCTAACTATGCACGGCATATCATATCCAAAATATACATCTTGTGCCAAGATTACACCAAAAAGTGATCTACTACATATACATCCTATATAAAAACTAACAACCCACTATTCAACACTGGAGTTAGGTACTGATGGTCCTGATAATGTCAACTCCTGTGGCTCCTAGGTAAACTCATCGTTTATATCCATAGGCTCACCAACCCAGTTAGGAGCAATCTCCTCCCCAGTCCAGAAATCATCGGGCTCCTCATCATCCTCAATATCAGCATTATAGCCAGCCTCAACTATCTCAATCTCATCGGCAAGCTCAAACTGTGGCTCGGCTATATCCCTCATCGGTAAATCCTTAGGATTAGGTAGTGCAGGAGCAAGCTATGGCTTGACTGCATCAGGTAGCACTGGAGCAACTGGCGGCTCAACAAAATCCTCCAACTCTGGAGCTAAATCCCAAAACGGAGGTTGTACTAGCTCCATATACTGGGCAAGATCATTCATAATAGCAGCTATCTCAGGTACCAGCATTGTCTCCTGCCAAATGAGCATGTCTAGCTAAGGATGTGGTAGTACAGGTAAACCGGGACCAACACCATGAAAAACAATATCAGGGACAGCCTTAGGGACATAATCCAGAATAATTTGTGACACATGAGGTGGCAGATCTACAACAACAAGAGGAGGAAGGGAACCAAATCTCCCATGACTACATGGCCATATCCATCAATTATAAACCCATCGTCAGCCTGAAGCATCCAATCATCATAATCTCTAGAATCTTCAGACTCATAAGAGTCCAAGTCCGTAGAGTCATCCTCAAAACTAGAATCGGAATCTGTATCAATGCCCACAAGTTGGCTATAGGCAAAAGTGGCATCATATATATAACTACTATCACCCATATGCCTCGAAATAATATCATCAGATAGTGGGGGAGATTAAGATGATGAAGATGAAGACTTAATAAACTGAGCCACGTACTATCTGATGGGCATATGTTGTCCTCTCTACAATTTGAAATAATAATTTCAAATTAGAACATAAATTTTAACCAACTCTTTTAAGTAAAACAACTAATGGTTTGGTATATCCGCTATCCAAAATCGCGAATATAACTTCCTTAGAAGTTTAACCCTAAGGTGTGTTAGAATTTATCGACTATCCAAATTTGCTGAAAACTTCATTTATTATCCTAATCACACTTATCAAACTATTAAACAAGCAATCAAGCATCGCATCAAACAACTAATTACTTGATTAACTTTTAAATCATACACGCTATCAAAACATAACTTTCTTTATATCTAAAGTATAACCGAAAATCAGATTATATATATTAATCACACCTATAAATACATAACTCTCAACTCATTCTAGGATACTACTAATCTCATCTCTAATGAGTTACTCATTCTAGGATACTTCTGATCCTATTCAAATGAGGATTCTTTTACAGGATATTGCTTGAGTTCTTTCATCTAGTTCTAATACGTCATATTCTCTAAGCTTTGTAAACCAAAGCTCCAATACCACCTATGACGACCCGGAAGTCCCAACCCTTTGAACCGACCATAAACCGCTCAGGTCCGGGCTGAAGAGACGGAAAAGCTCGTAACGTTATGAGAACACGGCTCATCAGAATGCCGAATGAGAGAACTTTTCATTGCTATTATAACAATATACATTAGAGTACAAGAATATCAGAGCATGAACAAATAAAAAAATACATAGCAGAAAAGCAAACATCGGAGAGTAAATTACAATGCAGCGAAAATATAAATACATACATATAAAATGTACAACGGAACATAACAACTACCACAGTGAAAAGCTTGAAAACAACCCAGGGAATAGCTCCAGCCATAATCCAGGATCCGAAGAAAAGAAAATCTTCAAAAACAATACAAATGGCTGCCCGTATGGAAAATATGGGCACTCAAAGTTTTGGAGAAAAACAATAGACTCCAGGTCAGTCATGGAACAGGTGTGAAAAATAAAAACGGTTATTTGAAAACTTTATTTAAATTTGGGTAAATCGCAAGACCAAGCGGTATGACACAAAATGGTTTTCCTCCACGTGAATACCATAAAACAAATCTCGCAATGCTTTTTAAAAAAATGAATCTATTATGGGACTCAGGTCCCATCACACAATGCAAGCGCAAGCCAGAGGATAGAGTTTACCTTATAATAGAAAAACATGTTTGATACGCAAAATTTCTCATTTATTGTTATAAGTGCATTATGAAGAAAACAAAATAAACGTATCTATCTTAGATGGCATAATACCCTATCCTATTATGTCGCCATATAGGTTTATAACTGAAAATGCAAGGGTCATATTGGGAATTGGGTTTCCATCATGAGTCGAGGCAAGGGATCCTTCCTCATCCGAACTTCATAACATCTCTAGCGGAATGTCCCAAGAAACCTATCCCTTTGGAGAGGCAGAACCGATCAGTTGTACTACGCTGACTGGCATGTCCTGAACAATACGTTTCCCGGCCCTATTGGACCTCGTGGTCAGTACGTCGACCACTATGGATTTGTGCGGCCATATCCGAGGGCCTCGATTCCAACATCCACATAAGTACATTACCTGGGCTCCATACCATGGCAACACTTCTAGCTAGAAAGAAACACATGTCCTCCCTACTATCTTTCATCCCCTTTTTTACTTATATCGGGGTGTGAAGGTCGCGAATTAACTCCATACACAAATCTACGCTACATAAGCCACGCATTGATCATCATCCAAAAAGTCCTACTTTTCAATAAAAGCTTTGACCATGCATCTCAGCATGCCACATTGTAGATTCATACCATGCAACTAACGTCCACCGATACATAACCTCTGATGTAACGACCCACATTTTACGTATCGGAGGATTGTAAATTATTTTTATTTAATTTTCTGAGGGTTGGATCATTCTCATATTTCGATATGTTGGTTATGGTGATGTGATACATATCCATAATTTTTTTTCAATTTTATTTATGACCTTTTTTCCCCTATTAGTGTTGTACATGGAATAACTTTTGATTGGGATCAAGTCAAGTGCTGAGATCAATTTCATTGAAAAGGAATTGATGTTTCCAATTCCATAGAGTGGCCACATTAAACATTTGTTTTAACAGTTTGGGAGGAACTGCTATTTTAGTGTTACACAATTTCTGGACAGGCTAACTAGTCATTAGTGGGCTGATTTGGTGTGGCCCATTAGTGGGCTGGTTAGATGGCTATAAATAGAGGTAGAATTGTTTGGTTAGAGGCAAGGAGAATTGTTTGGTTTCTTTATTTTTTTATTTGGTTGGAGTTTGAGATTCTCCCCACTCCAATCAAATACATCTCCACTCCATTAATTTCATAGATCAAGAAAAGTAGATTGAAGATCAACATCGAAGAAAGGTAGATTGCATCAAAGTGAATGATTTGGAGATCGTTCTTCACTATCCGTATTTGTAGATCATTGATTTCAAGCTAATTTGAAGATTTGGTGAGAGATAAGCATCTCTTGCATGGATTTAATCAAGTATATGGGTTATTTGATCTTGTTTTCATCATTTCAAGTTGTTTTCACCTAGATCTAATCGACGTAAGTATGTTTCCAATTTGGATCACCATAGGATCTAATCCATCAGCTTATAATGGTAAATTTCATGTTTTAATTCTATGTTTATACAAGTTAGATCCATTTATTTGGTTCGTTTAATTGTTTAATCATGATTGGTGAATTTTATGTGATGATATGATGATAATTGGTATATTAATGTTTGTTTGATCATTGTTTGATTGTGATATTGAATATTGGTTTGAAGTTGACGATTTGGATTGAGTTTGTCTGGTTCGAATATCAAAAATATGGTTTAGTCGAGAACATGGTGAAATAGTGGATCATCCAAGGGCCCACATGGTGGAAAACATGATTTGGCAAGAATCTGAAGCATGGATTGGGGAAGGATCTGGCATTGATCGGGCAAGGCTAGGCATTGCATTAGCTCATTTGGGTTTGACAGCATTATATAAACGCTGTGGAAAAGTATGGATCGGGCAAGAATCTGGAGCAAGGATCTGGCATGGATCGGGCAAGGCTAGGCAATCGATCAGATCATTTGGGCATGACAGCATTTTATAAACATTATGGAAAAGCATGGATCGGGGAAGGATCAGGCGGAAATGACAACGTTTTATAAACGTTGTGAATGGGAAACCATAGCGTTTTTAAAACGTTATGGGAGCAAAAATAAATGGTGTAGTATGTTATTTACAGCAATGGATGAAATGTTGTGAATCAAATATCGACCAAATGATGTATGTTTTTGGTTCGATAATGGTCGTGGCTTCGACGTGAATTCAAGGATGAATGTTCGAAGTGTTTTGAAGTGTTCGTTAATCATTGTATTGAACGAATGTGAAGACGACTCAAAGTTGTGAGCTTATGGATAATGGTTGCTCGATAAGTCGCTTGAGCTTATGAATCATCATCAAATTAGATGGCTAGAGATAATGAAGGCCAAGAAATTATCATTGTCGTAGGTTCTAGCGGACTCAAAGAAAAAGCATAACGGGGACACCTAAAAGACTATGGGGTAGTCGAGTACCCTGGGTTTTGTAGAAAAGCCTAGTTGTCTCAGGGAGGCAAATGTACGTGGGACGTGCAGTAGTCTGACTATAATCGGGGTTACCATCATCCCTTGAAGGATGGCAAGTTAGGCCAGTCATACGACTAACGATGGTTTAAAAGCAAGATAGGTGATGATAGCCAACGTCATGGGTGTTGATTGCTTTGCTTGTATCATCTTGCGTAGATTGTTCGATATCGAAGGAGACATCTCTTAGGTGCTTGTTTGATGTTTGTTTAGGCCTTCAGGGCTTGTGCATTGGGGATGTTGATCACGATTAGTATGGTCCACGCTGGATAATTGGTTGCTATGTCTGCTATGTTTTCTTTTATGGTTCTTGTAAAAGCTATCACTATCAGATGTGGGGAAGACGAGTTTGGGCTTCTTCTCTGTTGATATTGGTAGATTGGTTGGGTGGTCTACCTATTTCTCATATACTTTATTATTGATGTTAGATAGCTGTTTTATCGCTCATTGAGACTGTTATCTGACTCAAGGTTTTATGTTTCCTCTTATTACCTTAGGTTGTTTATCCATTGTGTTGTGGATGGGCAGACTGAGTAGCAGGTGATAGATCTTGATAAGGACGATGTTGCTGAGCGACGATGAACAGGAGGCTTACGTATTATTGCTACTATCTACTATTAGTTGTTTCCACTGTTATGTTGATGTATGCTTCTCTAAGTGACTTGTAGTGAGACATTTTGTACAGACTCTTATGATGTATTTCAGCGATGTATGGATCTTTCTAATTGATATGAAAGTTTAAGATTCTGCTCAATTATGATTCACTATTCTATGCTTGTTGTGTATGTTTTATTATATTTTATCCCAACGTTGTGAGTCATACGACAAGTTCCGCTTGTGTTTATCCTACCCCGATGATTGTCCATAGCTACCTGGCATGTTTTTTCAGTGTAGTATTCCTCTTTTTAAGTGCAGGATTTATGGGCGGTCATCACATTTGGTATCAGAGCTCTGGTTAATCGATTTAGCCAAAATTCAAAGATGTAAAAAGGTATGAGAGGCATAATTATATATTTCTGATAGATGCATATTATATATTAGTGTATAGTATAATAGCGCTTGAACTTCTTTGTAGTTTTTCTCGGGTGTGGACCAATCATTCAATTTTTCAGATTTAGAATGGGTCGTCAATCATCGGGACACACTACTAGGGAGGAGACTATTCCTGAAAGTGGTAATGGCGGTATACCAAATTACCCATCTATGTTTACGGCTATGATTGTAGCAATCATGAGAAGGGTACCCGCTCCAGGAGCAATCGTGGTAGATGTTGGGGTTCGGGTGCGGGTACCAAGTGTTGTGGACTTCGCAAAGCTATGTTAAGATTTCACTACTCTTGGTCGAAACCGTTCAAAGGGACAGAGCCGACAATAAATATTCATGGATAGCTTGATACTTACATTCAGATTTTCATAGACTTGGGTATTGAGGATGCGACTAAGAGGAAGTTTGCATCAAGGCAGCTACAAGGCTGATCTATGGATTGGTAGAGCTCTATCACTTTAGAGACTCCTGAAGATGAGATCACTTGGGATCAGTTTCGATTCAAGTTCAAGACAATGTTCATTTCTACCTCTCAGATGTCAGTTCTGTTCAAGAGGTTGTTGATTTAAAGCAGAATGGCCAACCAGTGTTGGATTATGTTTCTGACTTTAAAGCCTTGTTCAATTATGCTCGTTCGTAAATTGACTCACCTTATCATAAGAACGAGAAGTTCGTGATGGGTTTGGATAAGTATCTTGGAAATCAGTTGGTTGGTCATCTGGATGATACTTACGAGAAGACGGTGGAAAAAGCTTTGAAGAATGAGAGTTTATTTCCCAAGGAAGTAGTTGTTGTTGTTGTAGCCAAGAAGGAACTGAAACCACAATAGTGTGGTAATAATAAGAAGAGGAAGCAACAACAGCAGAAAGGAAAAGATGACCAGAAGAAACCAAAAAGCGAGCTGATTTGCTTCAATTGCCAACAGAAGGGCCGTTTCTCCAAGGATTGCAAGAATCTCAAAGCTAAAAGGAAGTGTTTCAAATGTTGT
Source organism: Allium sativum (assembly GCA_030737875.1). Taxonomy (NCBI): domain Eukaryota; kingdom Viridiplantae; phylum Streptophyta; class Magnoliopsida; order Asparagales; family Amaryllidaceae; genus Allium; species Allium sativum. The sequence continues at coordinate 546,674,073 of CM060913.1, read as the reverse complement.
AAGCCTGAGCATGGCAAGAAATAATGTCCAGAACTAGCTAAGAGTAAGCAAATAGTGAAGGCATATGCTTTGGAAGACGTTCCATCTTCTTTAAGAGCTTCTATTGTAGAGGCGACAAGGAAGATTGTTGTTGTTCAGGGTACTCTTCTGTCAGAGATGTTTTAGTTCGAGCGTTGTTTGATACTAGAGCATCGCATTCTTTCATTTTTAATGAGCTTGTGTGCCGCTTGGGTTTGGAACCCGAGAATTGTGATAGGCCTTTGGTTGCGACTAATCCAGTTGGGAGTTCATCTAGCTTGTGTAAGCTTTGTCGTGTGACATCGAGTCATGGTTGCTCTTTTGTGTGTGCTTTGCATTGAACTTCGCTAGGTTTGGAATTATTTTGGGTATGGATTGGGTTAAGAGGTATGCTGCAAAAGTGGATTGCGAGAAGCTCGATGTAACATCCTGGATTTTCTACGATGTAATAATTAATTAATGTAATTATTTTATATAATGGTTTGATAATTTAATGGCTTGAATTTTAATTAATATAAAATAGTGGAATAATATTATTAATTTCCGAAATGGTCAAAAATAGCTGCATTGACAATGTTGTGTAAATTGGATAATTCAATATATTCAGATGTTCAAAATTTGAGTCAGAATAATGAATATATTTACAATAAACGACAGTTGAACATATTAGTTTTATAATATAATTATAAACGAGCCCGAAATGTCGCAATAGTTTGTAATATTTAGTTTTGAACTTCATACGATTGTACGAGGTTCATTATAAATCGGATTTCTTCGAAACAAGAAACGTTCGAATCTAATTAACTGTATTTTTCTAATGGGAATGAAAAATCGAGATTTCGTCTTATAGATTGTTAGTTATGTTCAAATCAAATTTTCAAATAGTCGCTATGGATTCGTTTATAAAGCATATCGATTATTTAATTATAATAAGATAATGGTTTCATATTTGGATGAGATTTTCAAGACGTATCTTCAGTTAAGTTATAGAATTTTCCTGTAATTTTTGTTTTGAAAAATAAGCAACTTTTTATTTGAAGTGTTTTACACCCTATATCAACATTTTGGAATTGCACAGAATAAATTATTTTGTTTATTTTATTTTATTTTTGGGACCGTGACATATTACTCGACACGACAGTGTTTTTAGTTTTGTCGATATTAGTTCGTAAGTAAACAAAGTTTTTACGATGGATACACTGTTTCTTCATTGGAAAGAAGGGTCTGATTTGGAATTCATTTATGTTACTTCTCCCAAGCAGCGGTTCATGTTATCAAGTAGCGACGATAAAACTATGCTTCAAAATTTTTTTCAATGATTTCTCATTTTCCCTAATGTGATCAAATCCATACTAACTTTCTACACCTGATTACCGTTTGAGTTCAGGTCTATTGAATCCCAGTTCACCAAATAACAGTTATATATTAAAGTCCATCCAACTTTTTATGTCACATGGTTTTTAGTACACACAACAATACATCCTTTCACGCAAGTACGGATGGGTTGCACACCAAGTTTAATAGCATGTTTGTGCGCAAATTTTCGTCAAATCCTAATTCTTTTAGGCCACCTAACCTACTGAAGCTTCATGTCTAGAGAATACCACAGACCTTACCTCCCCCTAAAACATAGTTACCACTTGAATTGTCACTTTCAAATCAACCTACCCTGATTTTTCCCGTGCTATTACTTCATTCCAAAGGAACATGCAGATGAGTTTTCAAGCCAAGGAGACTACCCCATGTAAATAACACAGACGTATGATTTGCTAAAATGAAAAATTACATAAGCGTATGCCTACTAGTTTACTGCTAACCTATCTATACTAAACAGTGACCTAAATGCCTTGGTCACCACGGATTCTAAAATCTATAAGACGTATGATTTGGTTTGGTCCATTTACACTAGGAATGGGAACGGTTGTTCTTCTCTTTATAGAAGATAATACCCTTTTTAAATAGGCGCGGGTTTTAAATCAGGAAATGGACCGTTTCAAATGAGTAAGCCCGATATTTTAATTAATTTAAGTTTAATTTTAAATTAAATAGTGTGTTTACTTATAAACCGTATAACTTATGTAGTCGAAATTTAACAAAACAGGATCCGTTATGAGGGTATATTCATAGGCTATACAATGGAACCAGTCTGGAGCATTTTGGAAATCGTTACAATTTTGGGCACATTAAACGGTCGATCAAATCAACCTACATTGATCATTATTTAACGGTTAAAACCAAGGTGAGTAAATCTCACTAACTCTGCTCAATTTATATTTTTATAAAATATTTTTAGAATTTATAAATGATGGTTGTTTGCTGTGTATTGGCTGTTTAGTTGAACTGCTAGTTAAATGGGTTAAAAATATAGATAACGATATAGATATAAATCGTTAATCGAATATTGATTCTGTTATCAGAATATTTCATATTCGTGTTATTTATGTTGATTAACATATGTGGATGCAGGGAAATAGGTCGGAGGAATCCAATAGGATTCCTCAACATTTATTTTACTATTTTTCATACATTGTCATATATGATGTGATTTATAATCTGTTGTTGATTATGTATGTTTGATCATCGTTATTTGGTACTTTTAAATACCAAAGGAAATACTAGAATGTGAAAAGGGAAATTTCAAACTATAATTTGAAATAAAATATTTATATAAAATCAAAGGATTTTATATAAAAAGAAATTTTGAAGTGAATATTAAATTTTGAAAGTTTATAAAATCAAAAGGAATTTTATAAAAAGGAATTTGCAAAGGGTATATTGAAAGAAGAATTTTATGGAATCTAAAAAGTTTTATAAAAAGAAGGGATATGTAATAATTAAATAAGAAACTTCTATATAAAATTATTAACTGTTATATGGAAGTTTAAATGACCGTTTTGGTTAAAATACTTAATAGAAGTAATAAGCAGTAAATAAAGAACTATATGGAATAAAATAGGATTTTTGGAAATTGAATCAAATTATTATAAAAGGAAATTGACAAGATGTAAAAGAACAACGAGAGATGGTTTCAAAGTAGATTTTAAATAGAATCGGTTTAACAGATAAATTGAGAAGATTAATTTATAAATAATATTTTATAAATTAAGTAAAACATTTATCATTTGATAAATGGAATATAAGTGTCTGAACTTATATAGAAAAGTAAAAATCGGTTTTAACACCGATATTGTAAATAGAATGTGAACTTAGCGTTTATAAAGGAAATTAAATGAGATTTAAGTGTTAGAAATAAAAAAGGGAGATTTCGTAGGTATAATTCTAAATAGAAATATAAATAGAAGTTGGAATTTGGATATTGTTTGGAAATACGAAATCAAACTAAATGGATTATATAAAAGAAATATTTTCACATTTGGTGTGATTAATGGATTTAAGTAAAGATTTTGCAAATAAACACATTTATAAAGGAAAGTGGATTTTTGAAATAGAAATTAACCAGGAATGGAATTTCACATGGTTAGAAATAAATAACTTGTTTAATAACAGAAACAAGTGTTGTGATTTATAAACAATGTTTATAAATGAATAGGAATATAATTATCAGTGGATAATTGAGATTTCAAATTCAACGGTAAATAAAATAGGAAATTTGGAGTTATTTTGAAAAGGGAATGATCGAATCCATTTCGATACTCGAAATGTAAAAAGGGATTAAATAAAATTCGTAAAGATTTGTAGTTAGAATTCAACCAAGCCAATGTTTTAAAAATGATTTATTTGAAAAAATTATATATCGAATAAATCAGGATTTTACAAGGAAATTAGTATTCGGTTGGAAACCGATATTTGATTATCGAATATAAGTTATTCGAGAGAGATTTTCGAATATAGTTATTCGAAGAGAGATAATCGAATATAGTTATTCGAAAGGGGAGTTAACGAATAGAGATTATTCGAGAGAGAATTGTAAGTTGAAATTCGATTATATCAAATTAGGGAAAGTACCAATTACTTTCCATTTTAAAACCAAGATTTATTTATTCATTAATAAATTAGTTATTTGTTTATTTATCCTAGTTAATAAGGAAAAGTTATATTTAAGTTATTTTATTTCGGAAGTATGGGATTATAACACCATCGTTATAATCAAATGATTTTGGTAAAAGAAGTGGATTCATAAATAGAATCTGAGTTACGTAAGGAAATTTGTTAAAGATTTGAAAGGTGAACTTTATCTATTTCGAGGTTAGAAATTTTGTTTAGTTAAGGTCTGAGAGGTAATTTTACCCCAATTTGATTGGCTTCAGTTTTAACTAAGAAATGGTTAAGGTTCGATAGTGAAGGTTGGTTAAGTGAATATAGTTAAGGAGTGAAATGGTTTGAGTTAGCATAGCGATGTTTTATTTAAACATCAGTTTAAATCAAATGAAGGAGTCTTGGAAATGGTTTCCAAATAAGAATCAGAAATGTTTCCTAATATAGAAAATAAGGAATGGAGCAAATATGGAAATGTATTCCAATGATTAATAAAGTACATTTTCTAAATTTAGAAAATAAGAATTTACGAATATATAGAAATGGGAAATGAATAAATTAATGTTAAATTAAATTAAAAGAGATAAATGTTGATTGATGATTGATGATTGATCAATTAAATTTCTATCTGGAAATAAGATCGTTGGTTGTACACCTATTTTTCTTTGATAGTTAAATCACCGACTATCGAAGTTTTTAACCATATTTCCGTCGTCAATACGGAGAGACTGGGATAAGATTCTTTTTCTGAAAATCACTCTGTATGGGTGTTACCGTTGCGATCAAATATGATGAAGATAATTGAAGACGGAGTTATGCAAGGGTTATCTTGTTTACAGAATAGTGCCTTCGGTTTGTTCAGTCCTAGGACAACGTGGATGGACGAATGTCTGACAAAGTATATCTTACAGATCGCGTAAGTTGATCTCTTCAAATGTACTTACGTTTGATGGCGGATGAATTCGTTTCTCTTAGCTTTATAACCGTGGTATTTTTGAGGAAATCAATTTGTGATTTGGTGGGTATGACGATGTGGCATTCAAAGTGAATGGTGGTCAGGTGTTCCAAAAGATACATTATGAACTCAAGCCTCATCAACCGGGAAATAACAGAAATCGGGCAGGCAGCATGGCTAGGTGGGTCGCTCCCATTAGGGTGTATATCACCTATCTAGAGAAAATCCATTTCATTCTTTTATCTATTTTCGATGCTGTCCCTTTTCGAGAAATGGTGGGTAGCTCCCAACCGTTGGTGGTATACATTCGATATACTCAAGCGAAATGAGTGGTCTGTCATGTATGGGCCGGGTTGCAAGACATTCTTGTTGAACCCAGTGCATTCGCCTCTAGAGATACACTATCGGCAGGTGGTCCCATACCTTGTCATAGTCGGAATCCAATCTCCAATAAGTGCCAGCGGATTTGTTTGTATACTATATATGTGGAACGTGAGATGAAAGCATTCTTCTAGATTGTTATTTACTTGCGATTAGACATTATTATAATATCATAAAAGTATTGATTTCCAAAACTGTTTTGGGTTATCGTAAGGTAAAAACCATCTGTGTTTATGTGTGGATCAGTATTACGATTATCATTCTTTTGAAAAGGATTTTGGACAGTTAAACTGAATGATTTGAGTTTACTCACACCAGTCCCATGACTGACCCAGAGTTTATTTTGTTTTGTTTTCCCTAAACTCTTGAGTGCCCAAATTTGTACGGGCAGTCAAGTAGTCGGGATTTATAGATATAATAGGAGGAGCTTGGAGCAGGAGGCTTCAGCAACATTATATAGATATTGTTTAATTCCGCTGTAATGTAAGTGTTGTACTCTAATATACAAATACAGATTTATGTTTCAAAGTTATGTTGTATATTATATTTTATTTATTCCGCTGTGAGATTCGTGTTACTCTATGTGTTGTGTGTTCTTCTTCTTCAATTCTAATTTTCTATTTTATCTATTCTCACCCTCTAACTTCTTTTTGTTAATGATCAGGTATTTCCGATGTCTGAATAGTCGACGCTGGGTTTTGTGTCAATTTTCGGAGTCGAAAATGCCAGTTCGTTATAGTGGTATCAGAGCTGATGGTTAAGTGATTACCTCGACTCTGTGGCATAACTCAATAGAGATGGGATTAGTAATATCCTAGATTGAGTTTGAGTGTATGTATACAAGAGCATGTATTTGTAAATTTGATAGAAAATGGTTTTATATTGTGGAGATTTATTGGTTGAGTGGTTTATGAACTCTGGTCGATCAGTAGGATCCACTGTATCGATATGGGTTTCTAAGCACTTGAATATAATGAACCGACACAGTTTATTTTGGAAGAAGGTAAATGAAATAATTTTACCCAAAAATCTAATTTGATATAAAGAAGTAAATATATTGGAATTATTATAATATACATTGGATGTGTTGATTTGTTAATATAATCGAATCAGATTGAAATTGAAATGGTTATAAACAACGAATTAGAATTCGTGTAAATGTAAAATACAGAATCAAGATGTACCAAATCTGGATTTAAATCAGAGTTGGAGATGAACTTTGGGAAATTAGAAAAGTGTTTGTAAATGGTTTTGGAATTAATTATAAGGAAATTTCAAGATCCTGGGTGGTTTGAAAATGTTTTACAAATATTGTAAAACAATATTTGGAAGTAATTTCAAAATGGAAGTGTTTGAAAATGAGTTTTGAAATTGATATAGTATTGAACTCACTTCGATCACTAGAAAATAATTCTGATTATGACGGTCGCATTATCAGTGTCATTTTTGAGTTGCTAGGTGACAAATTACTACCAAAGGATTTGTTTTGAATTATTTTGAGAAAACGAGTTGTTAAAAAAAAGTTTTTCGTATGTTTTGAATTTCTATTATGATATGTAAAAATATATGATTTTAAACAGATTTGAAATAAAACCCAGGGAATTAAATTCTAGAATTCGAATATAACTTATGAAGATTGAATAGATTGAAATGGAAAAAAGGGATTAATATAATTTAACACGAACTAAGTGAAAGAAAATTTGGACTGAAATTGGGGTAATCCAGAATAAAATTTGTAAAAGAGAAAAATAAAAGGTCGGGTATGTATTATGTATAGAACTGAGTTATGAAAATATGGAATATAGGATTTCAACCAAGTAGGTTGTAAGGAGTTAGAGTTCTAGTATTTGTACTGCTTAGCAATTTCGAGGACGAAATTATTTTAAGGGGGGAGGAATGTAACGTCCTGGATTTTCTGCGATTTAATAACTAATTAATGTAATTATTTTATATAATGGTTTGATAATTTAATGGCTTGAATTTTAATTAATATAAAATAGTGGAATAATATTATTAATTTCTGAAATGGTCGGAAATAGCTGCATTGACAGTGTTGTGTAAATTGGATAATTCAATATATTCAGATGAGTTCAAAATTTGAGTCAAAATAATGAATATATTTACAATAAACGACAGTTGAACGTATTAGTTTTATAATATAATTATAAATGAGCCCGAAATGTCGCGATAGTCCGTAATATTTAGTTTTGAACTTCAAACGATTGTACAAGGTTCATTATAAATCGGATTTCTTCGAAACAAGAATCGTTTGAATCTAATTAACTGTATTTTTCTAATGGGAGTGAAAAATCGAGATTTCGTCTTATAGATTGTGAGTTATGTTCAAATCAAATTTTCAAATAGTCGCTATGGATTCGTTTATAAAGCATATTGATTATTTAATTATAATAAAATACTGGTTTCATATTTGGATGAGAATTTCAAGATGTATCTTCAGTTAAGTTATAGAATTTTCCTGTAATTTTTGTTTTGAAAAATAAACAACTTTTTATTTGAAGTATTTTACACCCTATATCAACATTTTGGAATTGCACAGAATAAATTATTTTGTTTATTTTATTTTATTTTTGGGACCGTGACATATTACTCGACACGACAGTGTTTTTAGTTTTGTCGATATTAGTTCGTAAGTAAACGAAGTTTTTGCGATGGATACACTGTTTCTTCATTGGAAAGAAAGGTCTGATTTGGAATTCACTTATGTTACTTCTCCCAAGCAACGATTCACGTTATCAAGTATCGACGATCAAACTATGCTTCAAATTTCTTTTCTATGATTTCTCATTTTCCTTAATGTGATCAAATCCATACTAACTTTCTACACCTGATTACCGTCTAAGTTCAGGTCTATTGAATCCCAGTTCACCAAATAACAGTTATATATTAAAGTCCATCCAACTTTTTATGTCACATGGTTTTTAGTACACACAGCAATACATCCTTTCATGCAAGTACGGATGGGTTGCACACCAAGTTTAATAGCATGTCTGTGCGCAAATTTTCGTCAACTCCTAATTCTTTTAGGCCATCTAACCTACTGAAGCTTCATGTCTAGAGAATACCGCAGAACTTACCTCCCCCTAAAATATAGCTACCACTTGAATTGTCACTTTCAAATCAACCTACCCTGATTTTTCCCGTGCTATTACTTCATTCCAAAGGAACATGCAGATGAGTTTTCAAGTCAAGGAGACTACCCTATGTAAATAACAAAGACGTATGATTTGCTAAAATGAAAAATTACATAAGCGTATGCCTACCAGTTTACTGCTAACCTATCTATACTAAAAAGTGACCTAAATACCTTGGCCACCACGGATTCTAAAATCTATAAATAAGAGCTGCTCCTGTGTACCCCTTCTACCAACGAAAGCTTCAGCTTTTTAGTGGACGATCTCTAAAAGAAAATGAACAACAAAATTTTCCAACAAACATTTTTAGCTATTTATATCTTCTAAGATCTCAAACAAAACCATATGAAGGTTAATCCAGAATTCGAACTGGGTTATCACTGCCTAGTTTAAGCTCATGGCACGGATATTTTTTCCTGGGAAATGGATCTCGAAAACCAGTCGAGATTGGCATTTGTCGGGGTCTGGGAACGGGCGCCAGAGGGAATGACGAAATGATGGGGAGCAACGTTAAAGTCATGGTGGAATGTTTGGGAGGAGGAGTCAGACAGGGAGATTAGCGCGAGTTGGAGATGGGCATGAGGTCTAGATGTCGTTCGTGATAAGGGAGATAATGGTGGAATCGCAGTGGGGTCTGGTGAAGTGAATTAGGAGCAGTGGAAGATCGATGTTTTACTGGAGTGGTGTAAAGAGTGGAGAAGTTTGTATATGATTCGGGGAAGAAGAACACAATATATCATATTGGAAGCGGGCGTGGGTACTGAGGTTTTGGGACTGGGCTTTAACGTGAATCCCAATATACTTTAGAAAAGAAAAAAAGAATGAGATAACACGTGATGCATGGAAGGTCTATATGGTGGGTTCTTGTGGTTCAACGAATACTGGAGTTCATTTGGGAAAGGAAAAAGATCAGCGGTCCATGGATTCAAGCTTGACTGATTTTTGGCTTTGAGCATGGGTAATTTTAATGGAAAATAAAAGTGTCCGAGGAAGGTGCATAGTTTTAAAGAGGGCAAGTTGCATTCATTTGGATTGGTCCATTTACACTGGGAATGGGAACGGTTGTTCTTCTCTTTATAGAATATAATACCCTTTTTAAACGGGCATGGGTTTTAAATCAGGAAATGGACCGTTTCAAATGAGTAAGCCCGATATTTTAATTAATTTAAGTTTAATTTTAAATTAAACAATGTGTTTACTTATAAACCGTATAACTTATGTAGTCGAAATTTAACAAAACAGGATCCATTAGGAGGGTATAGTCATAGGCTATACAATGGAACCAGTTTGGAGCATTTTGGAAATCGTTACAATTTTGGGCACATTAAACGGTCGATCAAATCAACCTACGTTGATCATTATTTAACGGTTAACAACCAAGGTGAGTAAATCTCACGAACTCTGCTCAATTTATTTCTTTTATAAAATATTTTTAGAATTTATAAATGATAGTTGTTTGATGTGTGTTGGCTGTTTGGTTGAACTGCTAGTTAAATGGGTTAAAAATATAGATAACGATATAGATATAAATCGTTAATCGAATATTGATTATGTTATCAGAATATTCCATATTCGTGTTATTTATGTTGATTAACATCTGTGGATGCAGGGAAACAGGTCGGAGGAATCCAACTGGATTCCTCAACTTTTATTTTACTGTTTTTCATATATTGTGATATATGATGTAATTTATAATCTGTTGTCGATTATATGTGTTTGATCATCGTTATTTAGTACTTTTAAATACCAAAGGAAATACTAGAATGTGAAAAGGGAAATTTCAAACTATAATTTGAAATAAAATATTTATATAAAATCAAAGGATTTTATATTAAAAGGAAATTTGAAGTGAATGTTAAATTTTGAAAGTTTATAAAATCAAAAGGGATTTTATAAAAAGGAATCTGCGAAGGGTATATTGAAAGAAGAATTTTATGGAATCTAAAAAGTTTTATAAAAAGAAGGGATATTTAATAATTAAATAAGAAACTTCTATATAAAATTATTAACTGTGATATGGAAGCTTAAAAGACCGTTTTGGTTAAAATACTTAATAGAAGTAATAAGCAGTAAATAAAGAACTATATGGAATAAAATAGGATTTTTGGAAATTTAATAGAATTATTATAAAAGGAAATTGACAAGATGTAAAAGAACAACGAGAGATGGTTTCAAAGTAGATTTTAAATAGAACCAGTTTAACAGATAAATTGAGAAGATTAATTTTTAAATAATATTTTATAAATTAAGTAAAACATTTATCATTTGGTAAATGGAATATAAGTGTCTGAACTTATATAGAAAAGTAAAATTCGGTTTTAACACCGATATTATTAATAGAATGTGAACTTATCATTTATAAAGGAAATTAAATGAGATTTAAGTGTTAGAAATAAAAAAGGGAGATTTCGTAGGTATAATTCTAAATATAAGTATAAATAGAAGTTGGAATTTGGATATTGTTTGGAAATACGAAATCAAACTAAATTGATTATATAAAAGAAATATTTTCACATTTGGTGTGATTAATGGATTTAAGTAAAGATTTTTCAAATAAACACATTTATAAAGGAAAGTGGATTTTTGAAATAGAAATTAACCAGGAATGGAATTTCACATGGTTAGAAATAAATAACTTCTTTAATAATGAAAGCAAGTGTTGTGATTTATAAACAATGTTTATAAATGAATAGGAATATAATTATCAGTGGATAATTGAGATTTCAAATTCAACGGTAAATAAAATGGGAAATTTGCAGTTTTTTTGAAAAGGGAATGATGGAATCCATTTCAATACTCAAAATGTAAAAAGGGATTAAATAAAATCCGTAAAGATTTGTAGTTAGAATTCAACTAAGCCAATGTTTTAAAAATGATTTATTTGAAGAAATTATATATCGAATAAATCAGGATGTTACAAGGAAATTAATATTCAGTTGGAAACCGATATTTGATTATCGAATTTAAGATATTCGAGAGAGATTTTCAAATATAGTTATTTGAAGAGAGATAATAGAATATAGGTATTTGAAAGGGGAGTTATCGAATAGAGATTATTCGAGAGAGAATTGTAAGTTGAAATTCGATTATATCGAATTAGGGAAAGTACCAGTTACTTTCCGTTTTAAAAACAAGATTTATTTATTCATTAGAAAATTAGTTATTTGTTTATTTATCCAAATTAATAACGAAAAATTATATTTAAGTTATTTTATTTTGGAAGTATGGGCTTATAACACCATCGTTATAATCAAATAATTTAGGTAAAAGAAGTGGATTCGTAAATAGAATCTGAGTTACGTAAGGAAGTTTGTTAAAGATTTGAAAGGTGAACTTTATCTATTTCGAGGTTAGAAATGTTGTTCAGTTAAGGTCTCAGAGGTAATTATACCCCAACTTGATTGGTTTCAGTTTTAACTAAGAAATGGTTAAGGTTCGATAGTGAAGGTTGGTTAAGTAAATTTAGTTAAGGAGTGAAATGGTTTGAGTTAGCATAGCGATGTTTTATTTAAACATCAGTTTAAATCAAATGAAGGAGTTTTGGAAATGGTTTCCAAATAAGAATCAAAAATGTTTCCTAATATAGAAAATAAGGAATGGAGCAAATATGGAAATGTTTTCCAATGACTAATAAAGTACATTTTCTAAATTTAGAAAATAAGAATTTACGAATATATAGAAATGGGAAATGAATAAATTAATGTTAAAGTAAATTAAAAGAGATAAATGTTGATTGATGATTGATCGATCGAATTTCTTTCTGGAAATAAGATCGTTGGTTGTACACCTATTTTTCTTTAATAGTTAAATCATCGACTATCGAAGTTTTTGACCATAATTCCGTCGTCAATACGGAGAGACTGGGATCGGATTCATTATCTGAAAACCACTCTATATGGGCGTTAGCGTTGCGATCAAATATGATGAAGATAATTGAAGACGGAGTTATGCAAGGGCTATCCATTTTACGGAATAGTGCCTTCGGTTTGTCCAGTCCCAGGATAATGTGGATGGACGAATGTTGATAGAGTATATCTAACGGGTCGCGTAAATTGATATCTTCAAACGTACTTATGTTTGGTGGTGGAGGAATTCGTTTCTCTTAGCTTTATACCCATGGTATTTTTTAGGAAATCAATTTGTGATTTGGCGGGTATGACGATGTGCCATTCAAAGTGAATGGTGGTCAGGTGTTCCAAAAGATACGTTATGACCTCAAGCCTCATCAACTGGGAAAGGACAGAAATCGGGCAGGCAGCATGGCTAGGTGGGTCGCTCCCATTAGGGTGTATATCACCTATCTAGAGAAAATCAATTTCATTCTTTTATCTATTTTCGATGCTGCCCCTTTTCGGGAAACGGTGGGTAGCTCCCAACCGTTGGTGTTATACATTTGATACACTCAAGCGAAATGAGTGGTCAGTCATGTGTGGGTCGGGTTGCAAGACGTTCTTATTGAACCCAGTGTACTCGCCTCTAGAGATACACTATCGGCAGGTGGTCCCATACCTTGTCATAGTCGGAATCTAATCTCCAATAAGTGCCAACGGTTTTGTTTGTATACTATATACGTGGAACGTGAGATGCAAGCGTTCTGCTAGATTGTTATTTACTTGCGATTAGACATTATTATAATATCAGAAAAGTATTGATTTCCAAAACTATTTTGGTTTATCGTAAGGTAAAAACAATCCGTGTTTATGTGTGGATCGGTCTTACGGTTATCATTCTTTTGAGAAGGATTTTGGAAAGTTAAACCGAATGATTTGAGTTTACTCACACTAGTCCCGTGACTGACCCAGAGTTTATTTTGTTTTGTTTTCCCTAAACTCTTAGGTGCCCAAATTTGTACGGGCAGTCAAATAGTCGGGATTTACAGATATAATAGGAGGAGCTTGGAGCAGGAGGCTTCAGAAACATTATATAGCTATTGTTTAATTCCGCTGTGATGTAAGTGTTGTACTCTAATATACAAATACAAATTTATGTTTCAAAGTTATGTTGTATATTATATTTTATTCGTTCCGCTATGAGATTCGTGTTACTCTGATGTGTTGTGTGTTCTTCTTCTTCTATTCTAATTTTATATCTTATCTATTCTCACCCTCTAACTTCTTTCTATTAATGATCAGGTATTCCGAGGTCTGAATAGTCGACACTGGGTTTTGTGTCGATTTTCGAAGTCGAAAATGCCAGTTCGTTACACTCGAGATGACAATCGGGAATGTGTAAGGGCGAGTGGTTATGATATGACGTAATCCCCAAGAGGGTCTTTGTGAGATTTTTGTATTCGCTTGTGATTCAACAGGAAGATTTGTCATCTGTGTCGAGCGCTAGTGATTTTAATGATGTCTTTGACGAGGTCAAAGGGTTGTTGCCACATCGCGAGATTGAGTTCAGGATCGATTTGGTCGATGGTGTTAGACCTATCGTTATGCCCCTTAGGCAGATGGCGCCTGAAGAACAACGAGAGTTAGAGGTGCATGTTCATGACCTTTTTAGAAAAGGATTCATTCGGAGGAGTACGTCTGAATAGGGTGCAAAGTTATGTTTGCAGCCAAGGCTGATGGATCTTTAAGATTGTTTGTGAATTATCATGAGCTGAACAAGGTTACCAAAAAGAACCAGTATCCATTGCTGGGGATAGATGATTTGTTTGATCAGCTTCACGAAGCCAAGGATGGATTTGGCAATGGGGTTTCACCAGTTGAGAGTGGCGAAGGATAGTGTGTCGAAGGCAGCTTTTCGGACACCATCCGGTTTCTTTGAGTGGATGATCATGGCATTTGGTTTGACCAATGCACCAACCTATTTCATTGACCTTATGAATAGGGTTTTCAATGATCAGTTGAACAAGTTCGTACTTGTGTTCGTGGATGATATCCTGGTTTACTCCCGGAATGAAGAAGAGCATAAGATGCACTTGAGAGTTGTTTTGGAGATCTTGCGAATGCAAAAGCTGAGAGCTAAGTTTTTGAAGTGTCACTTCTGGAAGAGCGAAGTGAGGTTCTTAGGCCATGTTGTTTCTGGAAATGGAATAGCGGTGGATCCTGCTAAGGTGGAAGTAATCTACGACTAGGATAAACCTAAGAATGTAATGGACGTAAGGAGTTTCCTTGGATCGGGGGGATATGTCGACGTATCAAGGATTTCTCTAGGATAGCTGCACCATTAACAGGATTGACGAAGAAGAACCAAGTGTTCACATGGGTTGCGAAGTGTGAGCAAGCCTTTAGAATCCTGAAAGAGAGACCAACAAGTGCTCCAGTTTTGACCATTCCTAGTAGAAATGAAGAAATTGTGGTGTATATCAATGCATGGGTATTGGACTTGAAGCAGTGTTGATGCAGGAAGATAGAGTTGTGGCAAATGCAAGTTGACAACTGAATTCGTATGAAAGGAATTATCCAACTCATGATTTGGAGTTACAAACAATCGTATTTGCTCTAATGATGTGAAGACATTACCTGTTGGGAGTTTGATTCAAGTTGTTTAGAATCACAAGTCATTGAAGTACCTTTTCTCCCAAAAGGATTTGAATCTTTGGCAGCAACGGTGGTTAGAGTTTTTTTCATCTTCCGATTTTTTATAGCCTATACTCCTGGTAAAGGTAATGCAGTGGTAAATGCGTTAAGTCAAAGATGTGCAGGTTTGGAAGCTATGTCTTCGGAATGGAATCACCTCGAGTACTTGGCAGGATTTGATTTCAGGCCTAGGTCTGAGTTAGAACCTAAAATGTTAGCAATCTTATTGATAAAACCTACTCTCATCGAAAGGATTGGAGAAAGCCAAAAGCGTGACAAAAAGCTTGTCGAGGTCATCCAGAAGTTGGAACCAGAAAATAAGGAATGCAAAGTTGATCGATATGGTTGGCTTCTAAAGAAAGGACGACTAGTTGTTCCTGATATTGATGGATTGAGAGATGAGGTTATGAGAGAATGTCATCACTCGAAGTTGTCGATTCATCCCGGTGGTAATATAATGTACTAGGACATGAAGCGAGCTTACTACTAGGAAGGGATGAAGAGGGATGTTGGAAAGTTCATTTCCAAGTGTATGAACTGTCAGTTGGTGAAAGATGAAAAAAAGAAGCCAAGTGGATTGCTTCAGCCACTGGAAGTTCTTACGTGGAAATAGGAGCAAATATCGATGGACTACCTGGAACCAGACAAGAAATGAAGGAACTTAGGTCATAGTGGATCGCATGACCAAAGTGCAAGGTTTATTCATGTCAGATCAAATAGGACAGCATCAAAGTTGGCTGAGCTATATATGAAATGGATAGTTCAATTCCATGGTATCCCGAAGAGCATAGTGAGTGATTGAGTTCCATTTTTTACAAGTGGATTTTGAAAGCATTTGCAAGAGACTTTAGGAACCGAGTTATGTTTGAGTATGGCTTATCATCTCCAGACTGATTATCAAACTGAGAGAGTTAACCGAGTTTTGTAAGAACTCCTAAGAGCTTGTGTATTGGACTTCGGGGATTGTGGGTAGACCATCTATATTTGGTTGAGTATGTATATAACATCGGTTACCAATCAAGCGTTGGTATGGCACTATATGAGGCGTTGTATGGTAGATTGTGTAATTCTTCTACATGCTGATTAAAAGCTGGAGATAAGAGGATACTTGGGCCAGAGATGATAAGAGAAATATTATATTGTATCGAGATCATTCAGCAACGAATGAAAGCAGCCTAAGATCGTCAAAAGAGTTGCGCCGATAAGCGTCTTAAGGATTTGGAATTCGATGTAGGCGATATAGTTTCCGTGAAGATTTCGCCGTTGAAGAATGTCGTTCGGTGCAAAAATAAAGGAAAATTAGCCCCAAGGTTCGTTGGACCATTTCTGATAGTCGAGCGAATTAGAAAGCTCACGTAAAAATTGGATTTACCTGAGAATAAGTCGAGTGTGCACAATGTTATCCTTGTGTCATTTCTACGAAAGTATGTGCATGGATCGAATGTGGTGGTTTCTTCGGAACAGTAATAAGACCTAGAATCGAGTCCGTAGTTACGAGACCTCGTAAGCCGCTTCGCGTTGTGGGAAATGACACAAAACAACTTAGGAGTAAGACGGTTAAGTTGGTCAAGGTACATTGGAGTGAGGATGATGAGATTGTACGTAGGAAACAAAAGAGATTATGAAGACAATCCATGCAGAACTCTTTGTTGGTATGTCCCATTAATATCGTGTCACTCTTACACCATTATAGTTTGTGCAATTGCTGTTAGAATTTTGCATGCTAATGATGGACGTGCGGAATTGTTTTGGTTGCTTGTGTTTTCTTGGAATTTCGAGGGTGAAACTTCCTAAGGGGGGAGAATGTAACGACCTGCATTTTATGTTTTGGAGGGTCGTAAATATGTTTACTTAATTCCCTAAGGATCGAATCATTCTCATATTTTGATTGTTGATTATGAGGATGTGAGACATATCCATAATTTTTATCAATTTTACATGTAACCATTTTGCCCCTATCAGTTTTGTATAGGGAATAATTTTTGGCTGGAATCGAGTTAGGTGTTGAGATCGATTTTATTGGAAAGGAAATGATGTTTCCAATTCCGTAGAGTAGTCACATTAAAGATTTGGTTTAGCAGTTTGGGAGGAATTGTTGTTATAGTGTTACACAATTTCTGGACAGGCTAACTAGTCATTAGTGGGTTGATTTGGTGTGGCCCATTAGTGGGTCAGTTAGATGGCTATAAATAGGAGGTAGAGGGAAGGATAATTGTTTGGTTTCTTCATTTCTTTATTTGGTTGGGTTTTGAGATTCTCCCTAATCCAGTCAAATACATCTCTACTGAATTAATTTCATAGTTCTAGACTAGTAGATTGAAGATCAACATCGAAGAAAGGTAAATTGCATCAATGTGATTGATTCATAGATCGTTCTTCGCTATATGGATTTGTAGTTCATTGATTTCAGTCTAATTTGAAGATTTGGTGAGTGATAAGCATCTCTCGCATGGATTCAATCAAGTATATGGGTTGTTTGATCTTGTTTTCATCATTTCAAGTTGTTTTCGCCTAGATCTAATCAATGTAAGTATGTTTTCAATTCGGATCACCATAGGATTTAATCTAGAAACTTATAAATGTAAATTTCATGTGTTAATTCTATATACAAGTTAGATCCATTTATTTGGTTCGTTTAATTGTTTAATCATGACTGGTGAATTTTATGTGATGATATGATGATAATTGGTGTATTAATGTTTGTTTGATCATTGTTTGATTGTGATATTGAATATTGGTTTGAAGTTGATGATTTGGATCGAGTTTGTTTGATTCGAATGTCAAAAATATGGTTTAGTCGAGAACATGGTGAAATACTGGATTAGCCAAGGGCGAACACGGTGGAAAACATGATTTGGCAAGGTTCTAGGATGGATCGGTTGAGCTAATAATGGGCCTGGCAATGCTAGGAATTAGATCGGATAATTTTGGGTTGGATAGTGTTTTACAAATGCTGTGGAAAAGCATGGATCGGGCTAGAATCTATAGCATGGATCGGGCAAGATCTGGCATGACCGATCAGGTGGAAACGACAGCGTTTTATAAAAGCTATGAATGGAAAACAATAGCGTTTTTGAAATGTTGTAGAAGGAAAAATGAATGCTACAGCAAAGGCTGAAACGCTTTGAATCGAATATTGACCAAACGATGTATGTTTTCAGTTCGATAATGGTCATAGCTTCGACATGAATTCAAGGAGGAATGTTCAAAGTGTTTTGAAGTATCCTTTGATCGTCGTAATGCAACGAATGTGAAGATAACTCAAGTTGTGAGCTTGTGGATGATGGTTGCTCGAGAAGTCGCTTGAGCTTATGAATCGTCATCAGGTTGGATGGTTGGAGATACTGAAGGCCGAGAAATTCTCGTTGACGTAGGTTCTAGCAGGCTCAAAGCTTGGGTATAATAGGGATGCCTAAAAGACTATGGGATAGTCAAGTACCTTGGGTTTTGTAGAAAAGCCTAGTTGTCTCGGGGAGGCAAATGCACGTGGGACGTGCTGTAATCTGACTATAACGGGGTTACCATTTGCCCTTGACCGACGACAAGTTAGGCCAGTCAAACGACTGACGATGGTTTCAGAGCAGGATAGGCAGTGATAGCCTACTCATGGGTGTTGATTGCTTTGCTTGTACCGTCTTACGCAGATTATTCGGTATCGAAGAAGATATCTCTTGGGTGCTTGTCTGATGTTGGTTTAGGCCTTCAGGGCTTGTGCTTGGGGGATGTTGATCACGATTAGGACGGTCTATGTTGGATAACTGGTTGTTTTGTCTGTTATGTTTTCTTTTATGGTTGTTGTAAAGGCTATCACTATTAGATGTGGGGAAGACGGGTTTGGGCTTATTCTCTGTTGATATTGGAAGCTTGGTTGGTTGGTCTACCTATTTCTCATATACTTTATTGTTGATGTTAGATAGTTGTTTTATCGCTCACTGAGACTGTTGTATGACTTAAATTTTCATGTTTCATCTTATTACCTTGGGTAGTTCATCTATTGTGTTGTGGATGGGTAGACTGAGTAGCAGGTGACAGTTGATAGATATTGATGAGGATGATGCTGTTGAGCGACGACGAGCAGGAGGCACATATTATTGCTACTATATACTATTAGTTGTTTCCGCTGTTATGTTGATGTATGCTTCTCTGAGTGACTTGTAGTAAGGCATTTTGTACAGACTCTTGTGATGTATTCCAGTGATGTATGGATCTTTCTAGTTGATATGAAAGTTTAAGATTCTGCTCAATGATGCTTCACTATTGTATGTATGTTGTATAGGTTTTATTATAGTTTATCCCTACGCTGTGAGTTATACGACATGTTCCGCTTGTGTTTGTCCTACGTTGATGATCCTTCGTAGCTTCCAGATATGTCTTTCAGCATAGTATTCCTCTTGTTAAGTGCAGGAGTTATAGGCGGTCGTCACATCTAAGTCCGTACGTCTCAAAGAAGGGTGTTATGCTAAGAGAATAAATTCTCCACCACCAAACAGATATATATATATTTTGTAGAGATCATTAATATGACATACAATGTCCAATATACAATCCATTTGCAAGTCCGTTCTATGTTTGAACGAAACCAAAGGCACCTTATTCCTCGCCCTATATGTCCAATACAGGAGAAAGGCCCTCGCATATCTGGTCGATCTCCAAATATGCCTGGACGACCGCCACTTATAACCTCGTCTTGGGTGTACGGACCAGTTGGGACATCAACAATAGCTCAAACGATGTGAATATCTTCGGTTTTTAACCACCGTCTTTATATCTTCGACTTTCAATCGTAGTAACAGTTATTTAGAATGGGATAAACCCGATCTCTCCGATTAACTCGCGCATCTTTAAAATCAAGTGATAAAAAAGGATAATACCCTTTCCATTCTAGTCCAGAATTGATAAATGAAGATAACACTCTTTGCATTCCAATCCAGAATATTTTTATTCAAATATTCATTACATGGGAATTAACCCCATAAATCTTATAAAGATTTATCTTTTAAACTTATCGTTTAAATATTTCTTGGGAAATCATTTCAAAATATTTTATAATATCTTTTTCGATTCAAGATTTATAAACCTTATCGGGATAAACGGATCTTACAAACGATAATATTATATATCCTTATCCCATTCCCAATCTATTCATGCCATGGAGTAAAACTGGTAGTACTCCATATCTAACACCCCACGTGTTATGGTAAATTTAATTACCTCATTAATTACCTTGCATTTCAAATCTAATTAAATGTAACAACCCGAATTTTAACAACATGTTAAGACAAGAAGCAAGGCAGAATTAAATGTTAAAATCTGAATCAGGGAAAAGGGGTTGCGCCATTGCGTTCGTCTCAGAAAAATACGCGAAATAGAGTCCGAAATTTCGTAAATCGGAGTCTGTATGATCAAGATATGGCCTCGCAAAGTTTCACGAAAAATTCAAATTCAAAAACAGATTCAAATTTTCAGAATTCAGGGTAGGCGGGAAAAATCCCGCCCAGACAGGTCGACAGGGGGGTCGACACTAGGGTCAACCTCCCCCCCCCCCCAACCAAGTCGACACTAGAGTCGACCTGGGGGTCGACCTCCCCCCCAGGTCGACTGGGGAGTCGACCTGGGGGTCGACCTCCCTGGTCGGCCAGGTCGGCCTGGTGCACCTGTTTTGGCTCCTGGGTCCCTTTTTGGGGGCTTGTGACGATTTTGGATGGCTCAGACCTATTCTAGGGTTAATCTAAAGGATGAAATCAATTGCCTACAACTATAAAAAGACCCTAAGACCTAGCCTAAATCATACTATTTCATTTTAGCACTCATGCAGCCGCCATTAAACCTAGAACTCTAAATTAAAAATACAAAGAACAAAATTAAAGAAGACGAAGGATGATTCTTGAAGGCTACAACTAGAAGCTACAACAACTACGACGCTTTAGACAACGGATTTGGGGCTATTTGATTTAAAGTTTTGATTTGGATTGCTTGCTTCATATTGTAAGTTCTATGTCACTTTTTAGGCAAAAACGCTAAAATAACATGGACATGCTATGAATTGAAACCGGATTTAGGAACTATTGTTAATCCATGTTTATATTGTTTAACTTTGAATCAAAATTTGGGAATATTGCTATGTTAATGTTGCAAGTTAAACTTATCATGATGTTGATGTTGTTATGAATCACTTGGGATTAATTTTATTGCAAGTTGGACTACTACATGTCCATGGAATCATTATGTTTATTGAAATCCTCATGTTGATTAAACCATACCTATGATGCTAATTAAACCATGTCTATGATGTTAATGAAACTATGTCTGTGATGTTAATATACCTATCATGTTAATGCCAAATTGAGAATCGCTAGGTTATGATGAAAAATTGGAATCATTATGTTTATAATGCTAGATGAGAATCATTATGTTAGAAATGCTAAATTGGAATCCACTATGCCTATTAGAATTACCATGCCTTTAATGTTTCATGTTTGTAATAAAATTATTATTATGCCCGCAATGATTATTATGCCTATAATGTAAAGTTGAAATCATCATGTTAAACTAAGTTGGAAACATTACTATGCCAAGTTATCATCATGCTAGTATTGAAACCATGTGATATGTTATAACCTGTTTATTATGCAAGTGATGTTGGAATTGTCACGTATGCCTATCACATGTTTGGTGTTATTCCCCTTTATCTCTTGAATTTTTTATGCTTGCGAACGAAGTACGTTTATATATGTTGGGGATACGATTGGGTAGAATAAGAAAAACTTGAATTGATTATAATCATAAACCGTGAAATTTGGCATAAGTAGAACATGAAATATGGCACGAAAACTTGACTTGAACATGCCATAACTTGACTTGAAACATGCCTTAGTTGGGCACGAAATTGACATATGAACATGCTATGAAAATAGCACGAATCTGATAAGAACATGGGCATGACTTTAGAAAACAAGAAAGTGTCCAACTCGAGGTTGGGTTGAGTTTGTAGTGTAAACCTGCCCGGAACCGCCCGGCAAATCCAGTTGCTACAAACAATAGGATCCAATGTGGGTAGTTGGTCACATCGCGCTTGAAACCCGAGGTTGGGTTGAGTTCGTAGCGTAAACCTGCCCGGAACCGCCCGGCAAATCTAGTGGCTACGAACAATAGGATCCAATGTGAGTGGTTCAGTGCATTAACAAATCAATTAATGCCAATTAGGGTTAAGTCATTAAATGAAAAGACAACTTAACCAACTTGAACACGATTTGTAGGGCTAAGTCATGAACTTGAAACGACAACACTTAGCCAACTTGACATGACACGTAGGCGGGTTAAGTCACGAATTTAAATGACATACTTAACCATCTTGACATGACTAGACTGGAAAAGGATTAAGTCACGAATTACATGACTTAATCGGTTAAGCGGGTTAGGTCACGAATTACATGACCTAATCTGTTAGGCGAAACCCTAGACACGACCCTTTTCAGCAGTAACCCTCTAGATGTATCAAGGTACCCTGGGGCTAGGCCGGGTGGGGCACGATTACTGGGCTGATTGTAAGAGGTGAACGACGGCAGTGGGGTATGCCAGTGTAGGTTCGGTGGACTACGGTCGTGCACGTATTCCGGGGCAGGCACTGGGAATCCGTAGATTTATCTGTGCATCTTGAATCGTGTCAGGGGTTGACACCCTAGGGCTGATACACCCGAAGGTGGACCCAGCACAGGTGACTACATTCGTGATTAGCCGTATGACACGGACATTTGACGAGCTAGAACTTGTAGGGAGCTGATCGACTAGATAATCGCTCCATAGGACCCCGTACTTGGGTCAGACCCCGTTTCAGGGTCATTTCATGATATTGGGCCATGGGATTTATTTCGTGATTAACTTGTGATATGGGCTTAGTATACTAGTACAGTCGATGCAACGAATCTCGAACATGTGATGCTTTACTTGACTTGTCTTGACTTATCCTGATCACCTTAGTCTATCTTGTTCACCTTGACACCATTCTTAAGATTAGTTCCAGTTCATACATGACAGGTTGTTTTAACCGTTTTTACACTGAAAGTCACTAGGACTTACTCAGTATTTATGACTGACCCTTTTCCTTTCGCCTCTTTTTCTTTCGTTTCCCCCTCCTCCTCCCCCCCCCCTCCCCCCCAGGTTCTCAGGGAGGAAACACTAGCTCTTAGCTTGGATATCACTTGCTTTGGCTCAGCATGTACGGTTTGCTATGGCTGCTTCTTTTTACCGCACTTGGGGAATAAGCTGTTTTTCTGTTTTTAAGTTATTGCTTCTTTGGCTATTATTACAAGACAGTTGTAATGAAGTTATTTGAAATGTTTGTAAAAGACATGGTTTATTTTGGAATGAAATGAAGTTCTGTTTTGCTCATAAATTCTTCCGCTGTTTACTTAATTATTTATTTATGTTCTATCTTGTGATAATTCTGTGATGTTATCTCGATAATACCTCTCCAAAACTAGTGCATTCCCTTTGTGAGTGACCCTAGCGGAGGTGGGCTGTTACATTTGGTATCAGAGCAGAAGGTTACCAAGGCTGGGCAAGAGTTTTGAAAACCTTTTGAAAAACCATTTAGAAAGAAGCACTTTTCAAGAAAAGTTGGTTTATTTTAAAAGGCTATTCCCCAAAAAGCCATTAGCACAATCTTTGTTTTCTCGTTTGAATCTTTTCCTTTTTCGTTTTCAGCTTATCATGGTCGACGATCTTAATCTTCCCGAGGGTGTCAATATACCCACTTGGTTCCGTCGTTTCCTCGAGGCTCGGGCTAATGTGGCAGGCCCAGCCAATCCTCCTCATCCTCCTCAACCTCCACGAGAAACCGCTTTTTCAAAGATATGCAAGGACTTTAAGGCCATGGGCGGAAAGGATTTCCTAGGAACTGAGACTTTTGTTGAGGCACGGAATTGGTTGAAGGAAACCGAAGACTTGTTTGTTATCTTTGAGGTAGAGGACAATAGGAAAGTACAGTTGGCGGCGTGGCTCATGAAAGAGGAAGCTTCTTATTGGTGGGAAGTCACCAACGCTACTAGGCCCATTGAGACTTGGGCGGACTTTAGAGGGAGATTTGGGCTTAAGTTCTTGTCATCGGCAGAGGAGAGTCTCCAAATGGAACGGTTTCTGGCCCTTAAACAAGGAAATATGACATTTAAAGAATACGTGAACCATTTCAATCAGCTTGCTCGCTTCGGATTGGAGTTAGTCAACACTCCTCAGAAAAAGGCGCTACGTTTTGCACGAGGCTTGAACGAGCCACTACATGGTTTGGCCATGACTCATGTACCCATGGGGGCGACCATTGAAAGCTTGGTGGATATGGCCCTACTGTATGAGGAAGATAAGAAGGGTAAGAAAGAGGTCAAGCCCAACGATTCTCAGAATAAGAAGGTAGACTCCGAGAAAGGAGGCAAGAACGACAACTCACGTGATAAAAGGAAATGCAATTTCTGTGGTACGGAAGGGCACATAGCCAAGGATTGTAGAAAGAGGAAGAGAAAGCAAGGTGAATGTTTTCATTGTGGGGAGACTAGACACATCAGCAAGGACTGCCCTAAGAAGCAGACCGGACCTTCTGGGGGTACATCTTTAACTTCTTTTCTAGATGCTTTGTTTTATCTTGTTTCTCTCCTTGATCCTATCTTGAGAACCATAGGTAGAATCTTTTTGGATGTAAACATTTAATTGAAACATGTTATGATTGCGAAATGGTTGCAAGTGGTCGCAAGTGGTTGCTCGTGGATGCATGAATACACATTAGGCATTAGATTGGCTCAGACACATTTTCATGTTGCATATGCATGAGTGTTTATTTTGGAAACTTGGTTGTGCTATCATTTGGTTGTTTCATATGATTGAATGTTTGAGCACTCATGTAGAAATTATGAATTATAATAGGAAAATTTTGCATACATATTGGATTAATTTCACTAAACATATTTTGCATTTAGAAGATCAATCAGGCCTAATCATTAGCATTAGCTAAGTAACATATACACGCACTCTTTGCATGTGTTCATAAAACATTAGAAGTCTTTTAAGGACCATGGTTACTTGTGGATGATGTTTTGAGTAGATGGATGATGGATGGTAGGATGCGTTCTTCCTAACTTGGAGATTTCGGGGACGAAATCCTTAAAGGAGGGGAGAATGTAACAACCCGAATTTTAACAACATGTTAAGACAAGAATCAAGGCAGAATTAAATGTTAAAATCTGAATCAGGGAAAAGGGGTTGCGCCATTGCGTTCGTCTCAGAAAAATACGCGAAATAGAGTCCAAAATTTCGTAAATCGGAGTCCGTATGATCAAGATATGGCCTCGCAAAGTTTCACTAAAAATTCAAATTCAAAAACAGATTCAAATTTTCAGAATTCAGGATAGGCGGGAAAAATCCCGCCCAGACAGGTCGACAGGGGGGTCGACACTAGGGTCAACCTCCCCCCCCCCCCCCCCCCACAACCAGGTCGACACTAGAGTCGACCTGGGGGCGACCTCCCCACCAGGTCGATTGGGGAGTCGACCTGGGTGTCGACCTGGGGGTCGACCTCCCTGGTCGGCCAGGTCGGCCTGGTGCACCTTTTTTGGCTCCTGGGTCTTGTTTTGGGGGCTTATGACGATTTTGGATGGCTCAGACCTATTCTAGGGTTAATCTAAAGGCTGAAATCAATTGCCTACAACTATAAAAAGACCCTGAGACCTATCCTAAATCATACTATTTCATTTTAGCACTCATGCAGCCGCCATTAAACCTAGAACTCTAAATTAAAAATACAAAGAACAAAATTAAAGAAGACGAAGGATGATTCTTGAAGGCTACAACTAGAAGCTACAACAACTACGACGCTTTAGACAACGGATTTGGGGCTATTTGATTTAAAGTTTTGATTTGGATTGCTTGCTTCATATTGTAAGTTCTATGTCACTTTTTAGGCAAAAACGCTAAAATAACATGGACATGCTATGAATTGAAACCGGATTTAGGAACTATTGTTAATCCATGTTTATATTGTTTAACTTTGAATCAAAATTTGGGAATATTGCTATGTTAATGTTGCAAGTTAAACTTATCATGATGTTGTTATGAATCACTTGGGATTAATTTTATTGCAAGTTGGACTACTACATGTCCATGGAATCATTATGTTCATTGAAATCAACATGTTGATTAAACCATGCCTATGATGCTAATTAAACCATGTCTATGATGTTAATGAAACTATGTCTGTGATGTTAATATACCTATCATGTTAATGACAAATTGGGAATCGCTAGGTTATGATGAAAAGTTGGAATCATTATGTTTATAATGCTAGATGAGAATCATTATGTTAGAAATGCTAAATTGGAATCCACTATGCCTATTAGAATTACCATGCCTTTAATGTTTCATGTTTGTAATAAAATTATTATTATGTCCGCAATGATTATTATGCCTATGATGTAAAGTTGAAATCATCATGTTAAACTAAGTTGGAAACATTACTATGCCAAGTTATCATCATGCTAGTATTGAAACCATGTGATATGTTATAACCTGTTTATTATGCAAGTGATGTTGGAATTGTCACGTATGCCTATCACATGTTTGGTGTTATTCCCCTTTATCTCTTGAATTGTTTATGCTTGCGAACGAAGTACGTTTATATATGTTGGGGATACGATTGGGTAGAATAAGAAAAACTTGAATTGATTATAATCATAAACCGTGAAATTTGGCATAAGTAGAACATGAAATATGGCACGAAAACTTGACTTGAACATGCCATAACTTGACTTGAAACATGCCTTAGTTGGGCACAAAATTGACATATGAACATGCTATGAAAATAGCACGAATCTGATAAGAACATGGGCATGACTTTAGAAAATAAGAAAGTGGCCAACTCGAGGTTGGGTTGAGTTTGTAGTGTAAACCTGCCCGGAACCGCCCGGCAAATCCAGTTGCTACAAACAATAGGATCCAATGTGGGTAGTTGGTCACATCGCACTTGAAACCCGAGGTTGGGTTGAGTTCGTAGCGTAAACCTGCCCGGAACCGCTCGGCAAATCCAGTGGCTACGAACAATAGGATCCAATGTGAGTGGTTCAGTGCATTAACAAATCAATTAATGCCAATTAGGGTTAAGTCATTAAATGAAAAGACAACTTAACCAACTTGAACACGATTTGTAGGGCTAAGTCATGAACTTGAAACGACAAAACTTAGCTAACTTGACATGACACGTAGGCGGGTTAAGTCACGAATTTAAATGACATACTTAACCATCTTGACATGACTAGACTGGAAAAGGATTAAGTCACGAATTACATGACTTAATCGGTTAGGCGG
This sequence comes from Allium sativum, assembly GCA_030737875.1. Classification (NCBI taxonomy): domain Eukaryota; kingdom Viridiplantae; phylum Streptophyta; class Magnoliopsida; order Asparagales; family Amaryllidaceae; genus Allium; species Allium sativum. Next base: position 546,646,705 of record CM060913.1, on the reverse strand, counting down.
GTTAGGTCACGAATTACATGACCTAATCTGTTAGGCGAAACCCTAGACACGACCCTTTTCAGCAGTAACCCTCTAGATGTATCAAGGTACCCTGGGGCTAGGCTGGGTGGGGCACGATTACTGGGCTGATTGTAAGAGGTGAACGACGGCAGTGGGGTATGCCAGTGTAGGTTCGGTGGACTACGGTCGTGCACGTATTCCGGGGCAGGCACTGGGTATCCGTAGATTTATCTGTGCATCTTGAATCGTGTCAGGGGTTGACACCCTAGGGCTGATACACCCGAAGGTGGACCCAGCATAGGTGACAACATTCGTGATTAGCCGTATGACACAGACACTTGACGAGCTAGAACTTGTAGGGAGCCGATCGACTAGATAATCGCTCCGTAGGACCCCGTACTTGGGTCAGACCCCGTTTCAGGGTCATTTCATGATATTGGGTCATGGGGTTTATTTCGTGATTAACTTGTGATATGTGCTTAGTATACTAGTACAGTCGATGCAACGAATCTCGAACATGTGATGCATTACTTGACTTGTCTTGACTTATCCTGATCACCTTAGTCTATCTTGTTCACCTTGACACCATTCTTAAGTTTAGTTCCAGTTCATACATGACAGGTTGTTTTAACCGTTTTTACACTGAAAGTCATTAGGACTTACTCAGTCTTTATGACTGACCCTTTTCCTTTCGCCTCTTTTTCTTTCGTTTCCCCCACCCCCTTCCCCCCCCCCCCCCAGGTTCTCAGGGAGGAAACACTAGCTCTTAGCTTGGATATCACTTGCTTTGGCTCAGCATGTACGGTTTGCTATGGCTGCTTCTTTTTACTGCACTTGGGGAATAAGCTGTTTTTCTGTTTTTAAGTTATTGCTTCTTTGGCTATTATTACAAGACAGTTGTAATGAAGTTATTTGAAATGTTTGTAAAAGACATGGTTTATTTTGGAATGAAATGAAGTTCTGTTTTGCTCATAAATTCTTCCGCTGTTTACTTAATTATTTATTTATGTTCTGTCTTGTGATAATTCTGTGATGTTATCTCGATAATACCTCTCCAAAACTAGTGCATTCCCTTTGTGAGTGACCCTAGCGGAGGTGGGGTGTTACATTAAAGATTCATTAAAACTCCAACTTAGTTTTAATTCTCAAAAATCATTAGTTAATGATGATTCTATTTTAGGAAATTACTCCTGTTTTTAACCAGGTTAAAAAACAAATGTCATTTAAAACACCGTTTACAATAAACCCAAAATCAACTTCCATTTAATTCCAGTTTAATATATTAAATTAGAAACTTCCATTAAATCTTAATTAGAGATTTATTCAATAAATCCCATTCTCAACTGGGTTTAAGAACAACCTTATTAGAGACACCATTCATGACAAACCAAAAATCCAATTTGATATTAAATATAAAGCTTTGAATAGAAATCAAATCGACTTATATTCAATACCAAATTTTGAAATCAATAGATACCGTATTGGAATAACAATATCTATCATCCAAATTCCTCAACGATATTCATATAATTACGGAATCCAATATTGATATATCCGAAGATAATTTTCTCAAAATCCAATTCACTTGTTGGAAAAATCTGGTTATACGAAAACCATTTACAATCCAATATGTTAATTTAAAACCACTGGATTATTTAACTACTGAAAAACAATATCTGATGTTATGTATTTTATGTCCCGCTAGTACCCTGTAATATCTTCGCTATATCGTGTAGCGGATTTCTACCGCTATGCTATTTCCAAATAGCCTCTCCGCTTTAATCCCCGCTATATTCCAATATTCCCGATATATCCTATTATTTCGGATATATTCCGCTATTTGTGCTACATCCTCTATTAAAGAAACTAATTTTAAAATGACATTTATACATTATAAATTATATAAAATTAGCCTTTTGATATAATTTTTTAACATATATTTTCCTATAAAATACTACAATATTCTATTAAATATAATCAAACTAAACAAAAGTTTACATTAATTTTCATATATTTGCTTATGCTTCTTTTCTTAAAAGTTAAGAATGCACTAATTATAATTAAGTCAATTGTTAATTTTCAATTTATTTATCATTTTTATATTTTTAAAAGCAATAAATATGAGTTTTATATGCTATTTAAACTCATCCGCTATATCCTGCTACTTTCTCGATTTATCCCCGCTACAACTTTTTTCACTCTGCCGCATTGGATCCGTTGAGCGCTTTAACTACACAGATATGATGTTATTCGAATATTTGATGTCCTTTCAGTTCTTCCCACCCCTCGCCTAATGGAATAATTTCCGATTAGATCTCACAAGCAATACTAGACTGTACTCTTAGGAATCATCGCATATTCCTTTTAGTTCTTTTTTCTAGTTGTTAACTGGTTCATTCAGATAAAAATACCTTTTATCTTTATAAATTTGGAATATTCCATCCAAAATCGTTTCAAATCATTTATTATGATTTAACATAATTTATTCATATTTATAATAATTTTATTAAGGCCCTTGCCGTTGGTTTCCAATTCTGGCCACCGAACTGCATCCATAGCGGCCTTTTCCAAAACATATTTAGACTTAAATTAAAATAATACCAACGGATTTCAAGATTTCTTTTTTTATTAGTAATTACATTTCATTATGGTTCTAACGCTTCCAATTTTAGGAGAATCCAACGGTTGGATCTCTCGGTACATCAATTCGAAGTTATGGGTTGACGTTCACGAACTATCGTTGTGCGACAAGTCCTATTCAAGCCCGAATCGATTTATAATTTAAAAATAATCCGAAATGCCTTCCAAAATGTTTTATAAATTATATAAATATATATTCAACTTTGGAAATTATGTTTCTGTCGTTTCTCTTCAAAATCACATATTTCAACATTATCTCATTTTTAATATTATTTAAATGAATAAAATAATAATATTTTTCTAGACTTGTTAATTTAAGCTCAAACTTTTCTGTCATTCGTTATGAAAATAAACAAGAAACTTTCGAAAAGAAACTTCTTTTAAAATGTTCGCTACATAGCTTAACTGAACTTCACTTCTATAAGTTACTACTCATTTCAAATAAAAAACTTCAACATGTCAAAACCTTATAAAAATTAATTTAAAACCACTTGGTTCAGATACAAAAATTCATAAATATTTTAATATCTTTGCGTCCATCCAAAATCAGATGTCAAAATGAAACTTTTATTTTTCATCGAATATTATATTATTAAAATATTCAATTTAATCCGAATCGGAATGAAATTTCAACCAATCTCCATATAAATTAATTTATATGGATTTCGTACATCATACGTGTACAATAATAGTTGTAAACGACCATTAAACATCCAATTCACATCCAGAGTGCATCTACTCCCGTACAAGCCTTAAATAAACAATTAACGCTTATATCGGTCTGTCAGTCAATCGATTGACACACAAGTTACACATTGGGATTAGTATAGGTCAAAAATCATCCCAATACCCGTTTGTGGTTTTCATCCCATACTGGTATTTATTATCTACACACTTGGGAGACGTGTAAAATTATCATCCCAAAACCCGTGTGTGGTTTATATCACGATCCATGTGACTTATCTACACACTTGGGAGATGTGTGGGCTAACTGTCATCCCAAAACCCATGTGGCATTTTCAACCAATAAATAATCAATTAATAAATAATTTGATCTATCCAAAACAACCAAAAATCCATGAAATCAATCATAACTTATTCAATTCAAATTAATATTCAACCCAATCGATATCACTTAAGTATATCAATATAAATAAGTCGTCTGACTTGTAAATGGGTAATGAACCCAATATCAACTAGCTCAAATGTTTTAACATTGTTTTTAACATGTTAATTTACTCAAAATCATATTTAAATCATATCACAATCAATCATCCATTCATCTACATGGTTTTCAAACAACTTGTAATGCGAGCTACTATATACCCTACAATAATTTGTGATAATTAACCAAATTAAATTCAGAGTTCTCACTAATCATTATAATAATGTTTTAATTTGTTAATTAACTTAATTCAACTACCAAATTATTCCATAAGTTAACTCCAACTTCATCACATATCAAACCAAACAATTTACGGTTTAACTAACATGCAACCTACATTTAATGGTCTTGTTAACTAATTAAAGTTAAGTAACTCTTACCAAAGCCATCCTAACACCAAGAATCTTCAACATAGAACTCTATGAATGTCATAACTCCATCCCAAGACCCACCCTAATAAAGAGCATTAATGTGTAATGTTGTCTAATAGAGCGGAGAGTAGGCCTGGTTGGGGGCGATCATTGGATACGTCGATTGAGCGAAAGATTTTTTTTCTTTTCTTATTTCAACTGGATGACACACCCAATCCTCCTAATAAGAAACTACTATGGCTAAGGATCGTTTCATAACAATATACAACACTTCACAGATCATAGATCACAGAACAGATACACATAGATATAATTATTGAGTACAACATATATATGTAATACATCTCGAAGGAATATACAATACATAATATAATAATGTCAAATGGAACAATTACTCTGTGACATGAGTATACTAAGGAACAACTAGAATAAGTCTTTAAGATAGTCCAAGCTATATCAGCAAACCCACGAATAAATAACAACTGAACCTAAAACAACTCGGTCTGACCCGAGAATTACATACACAGATCAGTCTAGCTTAATCATATCAATGATAACATGATAACTGAAAAGAATGTCACTAGACACTAATTCATTTCATACGAAAATGAATCACAATACATGAATTGTCATGAAACTCAGATCCAGTCATTTCCTTTCTATCAGAAAGGAATTCCATATACTATGTCAACAAAGCATAATATTTATAAGTCCACAAGATTTGAGAATGGAAACTCGAATATGGAGTTAACACCGCCATAGCTCAAATTACCCGAACTACATGGTTAGGGTAATCAACGCTTGGAATCATATAACACGAATGGAAGACTCTGGAACCATCAAAATCATAGGATAAAAGCATAAAACCACATAAAACACAGATTCACCAAATCACAAAATCACTGAATCACTAGAACTTAATTAAGATTTCAAAACCATAAATAAAATCCCCACAATTAATAATAGTCTCTATAGTGAAATAAATTATAAAAACAAAAACACAGAGTATGGATCCATCACAAATAAGTATGCACATGCTTAACATCTTGACGGGTACTACTATTATTTGGTACCATTCATCTTGATGACTAGGGACACAAACATCATGATCATTATGATAACTACAGTCGGTAATATCGTAATGTCCCAAAGTCACAAAAACCCGAGTAGTAAACATCATGGTGATTGGAGTTACAAACATCATGATCATGTTGATGGCTATAGTCAGAAACATCGTGATGACTCCAATTGAGTACTCAGTCATAGTACTAGTAATCATCTTGAATGTGCCTCAACCTCTTGGTTTGGACTCACAAAAATGGACTTAGGCCATGTTTGCAGCAACAAAATGTGTACTTGTAAAATCTTGTTGCCAAACTGATTTTGCATCAAAGGTTTTAGGTATCAAACAAAGTAGTTTTGCATAGAAATTTTTTCATGTCTATACCACAACACATGAACAATATGCAACATTCTGTTAATATCTTTTATGGTTGGCTTCTAGAGAAAATATAGCAACATTCTAGTGTTGGAATTGAGAGAAAATTATATACAAAACATCAACCAAACTCAGTTTCATAGAAACTAAATTTTAATATGAAATTCAACCAAACTCAAGCCACATGCAAAGATAAATGTTAAAAATAGAATGTGTGAGTGTAACAACTCACCTTAACATCCCAAACTTGCATGCATCAAAACACAAACATTCCCTCGAAAAAAATTGCATTTTTGGCCTTGATGCAGCAAGGATTTGGCATAGAAAATTTAATTATTTTCCTTCGTTTTCTATTCAGATCTGACTCGAAAATCGCTTAAGAAAAGAAGATGTTTGATCCATCAAGACTAATTCAAATGCCATGAGATTTGGAGCAGGGTATCTGGAACATCTCAGCAACATCATATCAAAATTTGAGGATTTTTGGAAATTTATTTGATTTGTTATGAATTTTGGAATAGATAGGGTTTTGGGTTTGAAGTGGAAGAGAAGCCATTGTTTATTGTGTTTTTCTTTTCCACCCAAAAGAAGAAAAAGGAGGAGGAAAATATGTTGTACCTTTCTCCAGTAAAACACCCAAAAGCCAATTGAAGTAGAGAATGTGCCAAACCTCTCCAACAAGCCCAAAAAGATAAAAATAGGATGCCTAAACAAAATTTAATTAGCTTAATTAAATACAATTACTCTATTTAATGTTTAACACTTGTTCAACGTCAATTAAACACACCTAACACAACATAAACACTTAAAACACACTCAAACACAAATATTAATCAAGTTATGTTAATTTAACAACTTAATACATATATTAACACACACATACACTTACACTACCTAAATTACCAAATTTAACGCAATACTATAAAATAAATGTGTTTGGCAATAATACCTCTATTTATTTATACAACAATGTTGTTGCATACTTTATAAATTCACAAATTTAAATTTATTAACCATGATAATAAAAGACACCAATTTCTATAAATATTGATTCACATTAATATTTATATTATCATAAAATCAACAAACCAAATATATTCATTGATTAACATTCTTAAAAGCCACATATACAATTTAAATTTTCCAATATAGTTTAAGCGCAATCTCTCAATAAAAATTATTATCAAAATACATCTTGGACTTAAAATCTCAAATTAGTAATTTAATAATTTCAACAAACAATTTATCCCTTGATATTGAAAATATATTTTCCCTTGAATATTGATTCCCATTCAATATTATATACTTTCAATATACCCATAATTATATAAAATCTTAAAATTATTGGAATAAAAAAACAAAGTTATATAATTTATTCCAAAAACTCAATTTAGAAAAGCTCAAAATTCTATTTTCTTATTTAAATGTTATACGAGTTGGTCTCACAAACTCGTATCACTAACATTTTATCTTAAGAATCACAAAATACAATAAATTTGCACTTCCCGGTTAACCGAAAATCTGGGTTGTTACAACAAACTTGTAACGAACTAAAGGTGGTTCCTTTTTCCCTCAAACTCGCCAACTATCACATGAATTCACTCAAACACACTTAACTTAGGGTATTAAGTAGTAAAGCTTGGATTTTTTGTGGTGTAAGGGATTAAAGAGGGCATTGAGGTTTACGGCCTGGACTGACCAGAGGGGGAGGAGTACTGACATGGCAAGGTGGGGCCTGGCATGGGGGCGTGGGGTCCACTAAGAGGACGTTAGTGAAGGTTAAAGTTGATTTAGGGTATAAAGGATGAAGCTATGTAAATTAAAAGGGGTTAGGGTGTTTTGTGTAATGGGGAGGGGTCCATGTTGGAGGGGGTCGGGTTGGTGATGCGGCAACAGGTGGAAGGTGGTCTTGGCAATAGCGTGAGGGTTAAAGGAGGGGAGGAGCCAAGGAAAAGGTGTTTGAGTTTTAGGTTTAAGGAAGAACATTAAATTAGGAATGAAAATAAAAATTAAATAAACCAAACTTAGACCCTAAATGTAACACCCCGTAATTTTAACAACACCAAAATGGAAATATTAAAGAATAATAAATTTAACACTTAGAATTAAGGGAAACAGACTGCATCATAGCGTCTGTCTCGAAATTCTGGTCAAGATAGACATTTGGTTTGCATAAAACGGACACTGTATGAAGAAGTCATGAAGGTTTGAAGTTTGCATACACGCAAGAGAATATATATATATATATATATATATATATATATATATATATATATATATATATATAGGGTACAGATATTCAAAAACGCGTAGATTGGGGTGAGCGGGAAAGATCCCGCCCAGGGGTGTCGACCCCTTAAGGGGGCTATCAACCCCTCAAGGGGGGTGTCGACCCATGGGTCGACCCCCCTAGGGCAGACGTGGCAGTTAGGGTTTAGGGGCTGACGGCTAAAATATGAGTCCATTTCTCTTTTTTTCTACACTGGAAAATAATGGAGGACTAGGTGTCGGTGCCAAGACTGAATCAAACATTTTCCTTCTTCTGCAATCAAGTTAATCAAGTTATTCAAGTGTAGATCTGTGATTCAAACTCTGCTATTCTCCTTCTATCTTTCTGGATAACACCGTGAGTTTTTAGTTACTTTTAGATTTAAATAATTAAAAAGTAAACATGATATGACTGTAATTGGGATCTATGCATGTGACTACTTGAATCATATTAGATCTGTTATAACTTATGAACCTATGATATTCTGACGTAATTATGACTTGGATCTTAACCTTTATCATGTCAGATCTGCCTTGGATTAAAGATCTAATTCACTATTTAGATCACCTTGTACCTATTATGTTTGTGGTTAAATTGGATCCATTATTAGTTGGACATCTAAATTATTGTTTAAATCTTATCATGCCTATTATGACATCCCTATTATGTTAGAATCAGTTCTATCATCTCATGTACACCGGATCTGTTCTTAAATGACCATCTTATCAATATGCCACTATGTGTTTATGTCAGTTTTGTTGTGTAATCATTTCTACCATCTTCCCCTTATCCCTTCCCTTTTATTTTTTATAGCCAGCCTACTTTCGAGCCTAGGCATGCCGCTGAAACATGCAAACGTGTTAAACGAGGAACAAGCGGAAAAATATTGAAATTGGGCATAACTTGTAAACGGGGAATTTGGCATAACTTTAATAATGTTTATGAATATGAATTTAGGGCATATAATTCATTATGAACATAATTGGGGAAAAAGGGGCATGAAAACCTATAACGACATAGATAAAATTGGCTAATAATGAAATGCTTAGGATTATAGTAATTAGAAACTGTAACTGCGCCTAAACACGAGGTTAGATTACACTTGTGGTGGAAGTATGCCCAGAACCACCCGGCATATCTAGCGACCACAAATGGTGAATCTAATGTGAGGGGTCTAGATGCACAAATACGAGACGTGCTAAGACACGAGATTAAGCCCGACTTGTGGAAGAAGTCTGCCTGGAACCGACCGGCATATCCAGCATCCACAAGTGGTAGGATTAATGTGAGGGGTCTAACACATTATACCATAAATGGACATGGTAATGAATTGGAATACTTAACCTAGTTGAATCCATAGTGATTGTATGATCATGAACTTAAATAGGGGTTAAGTAAACTTGGTTGAAACAGTGGGAAGGTAAGTATATCTGGGTAGGGTGGGTACTATTTAAATATAGGCCCACAAACTTAACCTATTGGGGTTATGTAATTAAAGAAACTATTAGGTAAGCATAACCTGTTGAAATCCTAGTGGGGATACAAGACAAGGGGAGAGCTTGTATTATCTTGTGTGGGGAACCTGTTTCAGTCATTAACCCAAAGAACGGTATCAGACGAGTACTCCGCCCTAGGTCGAAGTTGGGACACGCTTACTGGGCTGATTGTAAGAGATCCAAACATGGAGGATGGTGCAGGTGTCGCAATCCTACCGGGGCTACGTGTGTGCATGGTCCGGGTAGAGGGGGATAAGACGACCGTGACACCAGTAGGTATGGTTGTGCACATCAACGAAGGGTTGCCACTTTAGGAAGTGATACCTCCTACTGTGGTGCCGACACAGGGTACCTTCGGAGTAGGGAGCCGATCCATTAAGGTAGTAGTTAGGGCACATCTAGACTCTAGTAAAGTTTAGGATCCTGTTAGGATTGGGCTACCTGTGGACTGTATGAGGTTAAAACCTCTTACCAGAAGTACGCCTAAGTTTACTATCTTATAGTTGTTGGGATCGTCTCATTCTGGTTATGCTAGTATCGGTGTAGGAAATCAGAGTAATCATTAGAGAAGCGTATACACTCTATCATGTTTACCTTTTCACACCTGCCTTTTGTGATATTTTCTCTCTTATACACTTTATATGCCTATCATGATACTTTTACTTATTTATTTGCTAAAAGTAACTGGACTTGCCAGACTTTATGTAACACCCCATAATTTTAAATATTAAAATTAACAAATTTAAGAACACTTAATTTTAGAAGAAGAATTAAGGGAAACGGGTTATGACATTGCGTTCGTCTCAGAATTCTGCTCGAGGTAGAGTCCGAGTTTACGTGAATCGGACTCCGTATGAAGAAGTTATGGAGGTCAGAATATTTTAAGCTTAAGCAGTAATTAAATTAAATAATGATTAAAAATCCGAAAACATATTCGAAATTCAAAATTCTAAAAAGCAGATGAGCGGGAAATTTCCCGCTCAGAGGTGTCGACCCCTAGGGGGTGTCAACATAGGTGTCGACCCCCTACAGGGGTCGACCCCTGTAGACTGTTCTGGACAGTGACAATTTTCTGAGTCGTAGGGCTACATGGCGACTTTTGATTGGCCTGATGACTCATTTTCTTGGACTGGATGGTTTGGATGGATCCTAGGTTGATCTAAAGGCTCATATTAATTCTATACTTCTATATAATCACATCAAACCTAAACCCTAAACCTCATAACCCTATTCGATAAAGTCGTCATGTTGTCCGTCTCTAAGCTAGCCTAGCCTCCATCTTCTCCAAACTAGAAATCAAATTCAAGGTTAAAAGAGAATGATCAAAGGCTACATCAACGGATTAGCTTATCAACTTCAGAAATCAGATTCCAGATCTTCTTTCTTAATCTCTGTGAGTTCGTGTAGCTTTCACAAGATAATTAAACTAAAGTAATTATGATAAGCTGTAAATTATGATCATATGATTATGCCTATAATGGATCTTATCAAATTTGCAAGTTGTCGTCTTTTTCTTTTTTTGGTTCATAGCCTATGCTTTTTTGATCAATTCTATCAGTTCATGCATGTTTGTGCTCGTATATTTATGCCTATTTTGATACCATGATTCTCTTCCCTCTTCCCTTTTTCCTTTTTCTTTTTATGAGTTAGGCTAACTTCGAGCCTAACATATTATGCGAAATTCGCACACGTATAATGCTTGAATGATGGGGAAAAAGTTTGGGAAATTTTGAATAATATGTGATTTGTAAAAAGACATAAATTGATGATGGCCATGGTTTGGGAAAAATTGTATATAATAAGCAAACATGAGACTTAACGTAAATGGGTTTGGGTGTAAACTTTTGATAATTTGGTAAGTTCAGTTATTTCTCAGATTTGGAACATGTAGTAGGAATCATGACATGTAATGAATCGAATTTAGAACTATGCCTAATTATAAGATAATCAATTCTGATTCATGCTTATCCTTTTTGTCAAAACTAAATTACCTATGCCTATGAGACTGTTGTGATGGAACCTATCATGTTGTACACCAAATTGGTAATTCTTTTATGTTCAATTCTATCGAATCTTTATGCTTATGATGTAACTTGCTCAGTTTAGCCATACTTATTGTTAATGTACAACATGTCTGTTGGAAACATGATTCTTGAGTTGGGTACACCTTTACATGCCTATTTTGTTCCTTTTGTAAGTTCTTGTGTTTCTCCTCTATCACTCTCCGTTTTATTTTTGGACCTTGTTGTACGTGCGATTGAAACGCGGGGAATTGGGTATAACTTAATTAAGTAATTTTGGGCATAACAAGTAAATGTGGCATAACTTGAATTGACCAAACTTATGGATAAATTACAGATAAATCTAGACTTAGACTGTAAGTATGTAAATTGGCTAAAAGATGAATGCCAAAGACACGAGGTTAGACTTGGTTTGCAGTATAAGACTACCCGGAACCGCCCGGCATATCCAGCAACCGCAAACGACAGTCTAATGTGAGAGGTCAAAGGCATAAATTAGATGCTTAGACACGAGGTTAAGTCTGGCTTGTGGTGGAAGTTTGCCCGGAACCGCCCGACATATCCAGCGGCCAAAAGTGATTGACTTAATGTGAGAGGTCTGTGCATTAATAACTCATTAATGCTTATCAAAGACGAATATGATACCTAAACGAGTTAGGTGGGTTGGGTTAAGTTAACATGGGTAAGAAGACAACTTAACCAATATTACATGAACAAAGTGGATAGGGTTAAGGCAAGCTTAACCAATAACACATATGGACTTGATAAGTGGAAGGGTTAAGTAAATCTTGGGTAGGTAGGTAATATTAGTATATATAGGCCCACAAACTTAACCGTTAAATAAAAATGCGTGAATCAATGGAAAGGTTAAGTAACATATAAATAGGCGACACTTAACCAATACAACATGTTAATTAAAACATATGGATGGGGTTAGGTTAAATTGAGAACACTTAACCGTTATAACATGTTGATTAGGAAACCCAAGTAACGGGGACCTATTTCAGCAGTAACCCACATAGATGTATCATGGTACCCTAAACTAGGCAGGGTGGGGCACGATTACTGGGCTGATTCTAAGCGGTCAAAATAGCGGCGGGTGGTGCGTCAGTGTAGGTTCCGACGAAGTACGGGCATGCACGTGTTCCAGAGTGGAAAAGAAGGCACTGGGAATCAGTAGTTATACACTGTGCATCTTGAATTGTGTCGGGTTGCCATCATAGGGATTGATACACTCCATGGTGGGACTAGCACAGGTATCTACAAACAAGCGGGGCTAGATGACACAAGTAATAAATATATGCGAGTTAGGGAGCCGATCGATTAAGCGATAAAGGGGGAGTGTGGGGACATCTAGTATTTAGTATGGCCAAGTAAGGATTTTACGGGGTGGATACCTCTTACTAGATGTTACGTCTGAGGACTACCAATTACAAGATGGGGATCAACTTTCGGTATGAGACTAGTAAGGGTGCGGTGTAATCAGCATTGGGGCAGTGTAGTAATTATACTATAGTGATTAGAAGCACAATCAACGTTTACCTTATTCATCTTGCTTACCTTGTTATGCATGCTTATGTACAGTCATTTCTTACTTTCCAGTTTATATTCTTATCCTGTTACTTTACTGATTATATTGTTAAAGTTACTGGACTCACCAGACTAATGTCTGACCTAGTTTGTTTCGCCTCTTTACTTCCGTTCCCCTCCCCCCCAAGGTTCTCAGGGAGGAAATACTCAAGCTTAGTTCATATGTCTCTTTCTTCCATCTTGAAGTTGAAAGATGTATTGCTTGGCTTTGATTCTGCTTATGGCATTTTCTGTTGGGGGTTATGGCTTTAAAATTATGTACTCTAAAGGCTTTTGTTCAAGACTGATATTATGTACTTGGTTTTGTTGTTTTGAAGGTGTAACCAAACCTATTTCTATTTCCGCTGCAATAAAGTTATAAATTTTTCTAGTACTACTTTATCCGTCTTGTAATATTCCATTCTGTTTACTTATAACGCTCCACGAAACTTAATGCATTCCCTTTGTGAGTGACATTAACGGACGTGGGGTGTTACACTTGGTATGAGAGCTGAAGGTTACCAGAACAGATAAAAGATTTTGAAAACTGTTTTCAAAAGCATTTTTATAAAGAAGTATTTTCAAAAACATGTTTTAAGGAAGGGGTTTTCAAGAGAAAGGTTTATTATGAAAAAATATAATCCCCAAAAGCCATATATCTTTATTTCGATTCTTTGTTTCGAATCTCTTTCTTTTTCCTTCTTGGGTCTTTTTCCCCGCGTACAGATGCTTTTTTCTAAGATATGTAAGGACTTTCGTGCGATGGACGGAAAACCATTTTATAGGACTGAGATGTTTGTCGAAGCTAGAATTGGCTCAAGGAAGTGGAGGACTCGTTTGGTATCTTTGAGATAGACGATGGAAGGAAGGTTCAGCTAGCTGCTTGGTCGATGAGGGAGTTTAGGCTAAGGAGCACAACCCAAGGATGAGGAATTTGTGTATACGGCTTTAATCCACGAAGAAGGTAAATGAGGAAGTAGAAATAATAATTAACCCCATGACAAAAGAAGGTGTCTTTATTGTGGTATAACGGGCCATGTAATTAAGGACTTTAGAAGAAGAGGAAGCCTGGTTGTTTTCATTGCGGTGAGGCAGGACATCTGATTAGAGACTGGCCGAGGAGGCAAGGATAAGGGAAAGGGCAGAGGACAGGACCAACTTTTGGAGGACAGGTTCATGCTCTCATGGCACGAGGATAGGAGAGAGATAGAAACATTTTGTTGAAAGTTTGATTTTTCCTTTTTGATCATCCTGTTTGAACTTTATTTGATTCTGGCACTTCACACTTGTTTGTATCTGCTTCGTTAGTTAAAACACTGCACCTAAATACTATTTTAGTTATGGATCCCATTGTAGTCTCAAATCCTATTGGTGGTTCGACTCATTTATCTATGCTTTGTCGGGATTTGAGAGCGTCTATCTTGGGCATTGGGTTTGAATGCAACGCCTTCATTCTTGGTTTCACGGGATATATCTTGATTCTAGGGATGGACTGGCTAGCTAGGAATGGTGCCATCCTAGACTGTGGAAAAAGGGTAGTTAGACTGTTGACTCATTGTATAAAGACCCTTGATATTTCTTATGACCCTAGGAGTTCAGCGATTCTTAGCTATCTAGAACTCTTGATGCATCTATTGACGATTTGAAATCTGTTCGTGAAGTCCGTGAGTATGATGACGTCTTGACGAGATTCGGGGTTTACCCCCGAGGCGCAAGATAGACTTTCGTATATACTTAGTAGATAATGCAAAGCCAGTTGCATTACCAATGCGCCACATGGCTCCGACAGAGAAGGGAACTCAGTAAGCATGTAAAGAGTTGCTTGAGAAAGGGTTCATAAGAAGAAGCATTTCGGAATGGGGTGCTCCAGTTGTTTTTTCAATGAAGTCATATGGTTCACTTATATTGTGCGTGGACTATAGGGAGATGAACAAGCTCATGAAGAAGAACAGACAACCATTGCCAAGGATAGATGACTTGTTCGATCAGTTGGTTGGCGCTTCGGTTTTCCCGCAGTTGGATTTAGCTACAGGATTTCATCAGCTAATGGTGGCTGAGGATAGCATAGATAAGACTGCATTTAGGACTCCCGACGATTTCTTCGAATGGCTCGTCATGCCTTTTGGTTTGACAAACACATCCGCATATTTCGTAGACTTGATGAGTAGTGTGTTTAGGGGGTTTCTAAACAAGTTTGTGGTAGTCTTTGTGGATGGTATTTTGATTTTCTCTAGAAGCGAGGAAGAGCATGCCCTACATCTAGGGAAGTCTTAGAGACCCTATAAGCGCATCAACTCAAAGCTAAGTTCTCCAAATGTCATTTTTGAAGGAAAGAAGTGAGGTTCTTAGGACATGTGGTCTTTAAGGAAGGGATAACAGTGGATCCTCCAAAGGTGGTGGCAATCCAAGATTGGAAGGTTCCTAGAAAAGAAACGGAAGTAAGAAGTTTTCTAGGGTTGGCGGGCTACTATAGGAAGTTCGGACTTTGCGAAGATATTAGCCCCAGTTTTGACTTTGCAAGACGGGAGCAAACCGTTCATAGTATATACCGGTGCTTGCGGGACAAGGCTTGGTGCAGTTTTAGATGAAAGAGGAAAAGGTGACATGCAAAAGGCAGTAGGTACATAGTAATGTTTGAGCATCGTGTATCATCCACAGACGGATGGATGGACAGAAAGGGTGAATAGAATCCTTAAAGATCTTTTTGAGGTTATGTATCCTAGGTTTTGCAGGGACATGAGAAGAACACCTTCCATTTGTGGAGTTCGCTTATAACAACAATTATTAAGCAAGTATTAGGGTTTTTATGGACGACCGTGTCGATCACCAACTTGTTGGTGGGAGTCTACGGATAAGATTTTGCTTGGGCCCGACATGGTTTTTGTCAAAGTGTCGCCATTGAGGAACGTAGTTTGCTTTGGAGCTACAGGGAAATTAGCACCAAGGTTCGTAGGACCCTTTCTCATTACAGAGGGGATTGGACAGATGACGTACAGAGTGAAGTTTCCGAAGATGCTTGGTGGTATTCATGACATGTTTCATGTGTCGTATTTGCGGAAATGTCTACATGATACCGCGGAAGTAGTGGAGCCGAGCATGCTTAGAGAAGTGGGAGTGGAGCGAGATGCCATGACTAGACGAGCTCCTACATGCATCCTTGGATCAGAGATCAAGAAGTTACGCAACAGAGAGGACAAGTCGGTTAAACTCCAATGGGGAGATGATCAAGGAGACGTGACTTGGGAGACGGAAGACGAGATACGTACGCTGTACCCTTTCCATTTTTTTGAGGGTAGACACTTAGCTTCTCCTTTTTCTATTTCTTTTTTGATACTTGTTTTGTCGTTTAGTATGTCCTCCCGTTTACATCCTCGATTTTTAGATAGGAAAATCCTTTGGTTGTAAACATGTGTTTGAGACATGTTATGTTTGGTGGATGCAAGTGTTTGCTAGTGATTGCTCGTGGATGCATTTAAACACACATTAGACACTAGATCGGCTAAGTCACTTTCATATTGCATATGCATATATGTATTTGTATATGGATTGAAACTTGATGTGTTATCATATGGATGTTGCATTTGTATGAATGTACAGTTGTGCCCTCATATAGGAATGATATGTATCATGATTTGCATTAAGGAGGTCAACTGAATCAATAGACCACCTGATTTTGAATTTGGGTAAGGACATATACACACACTATGCATATGTTCATGAAAAGCATTAGAAACCTTTTTAAGGACAATGGATGCCTGTGATTGAATGGTTGAATAGATGGATGTTGAATGATAGGATATACATTCTTCTTGACTTGGAGATTTCGGGGACGAAATCCTATAAGGAGAGGAGAATGTAACATCCCATAATTTTAAATATTATAATTAACAAATTTAAAAACACTTAATTTTTATAAGAAGAATTAAGGGAAACAGGTTACGCCATTGCGTTCGTCTCGGAATTCTGCTTGAGACAGAGTCCGAGTTTGCGTGAATCGGACCCCGTATAAAGAAGTTATGGAGGTTAGAAGATTTCAAGCTTAAGCAGAAATTAAATTAAATAATAATTAAAAATCAGAAAATAGATTCGAAATTCAAAATTTTGAAAAGCAACTGAGTGGGAAATTTCCCATTCAGGGGTGTCGACATAGGTGTCGACCTCCCTATAGGGGTGTCGACATAGGTGTCGACCCCCTTATAGGGGTCGACCCCTGTTGACTGTTCTGGACAGTGATGATTTTCTGAGTCGTAGGGCTACGTGGCGACTTCTGATTGGCCTAATGACGCATTTTCTTGGACTGGATGGTTTGGATGGATCCTAGGTTGATCTAAAGGCTCATATTAATTTTATACTTCTATATAATCACATCAAACCTAAACCCTAAACCTCATAACCCTATTCTATGAAGCTGTCATGCTGTCCATCTCTAAGCTAGCCTAGCCTCCATCTTCTCCAAACTAGAAATCAAATTCAAGGTTAAAAGAGAAAGATCAAAGCCTACATCAACAGATTAGCTTATCAACTTCAGAAATCAGATTCCAGATCTTCTCTTCTTTCTTAATCTCTGTGAGTTCATGTAGCTTTCACAAGATAATTAAACTAAAGTAATTATGATAAGCTGTAAATTGTGATCATATGATTATGCCTATAATGGATCTTATCAAATTTGCAAGTTGTCATCTTTTTTTTTGTTTCATAGCCTATGCTTTTCTGATCAATTCTATCAGTTCATGACTATTCATGCTCGTATATTTATGCCTATTTTGATACCATAATTCTCTTCCCTCTTCCCTTTTTCCTTTTTCTTTTTATTAGTTAGGCTGACTTCGAGCCTAACATATTATGCGAAATTCGCGCATGTATAACGCTTGAATGATGGGGGAAAAGTTTGGGAAATTTTGAATAATATGTGATTTGTAAAAAGGCATAAATTGTTGAGTCAAGGATTTCAAAGTTTTTTGATTAATAACAACGAGAAGTTTCATGATCAACAAAAAGAAGAGAATGATATCATAAGTTAGAGCATAAGTAAGAGGTTGATTATTTAGTATTTTAGTTGTGTTATAAATGTTAAAATCTATCCTCAAATAATCATTTACCTCATTATTGTGAATGTATATATGTATATATATATGAATGCACATTTGTTGTGCATATTGCCAGAAATCGGTCGACCGGTTTCAAAATAGGCGGTCGATCGTTTCTGGGTAAAAATGCACAAAAATGTGCACACATATGTGTAACGTATATATATTCAATTTTCAGTCTACTGGTTAATTTTGACCTGTCGACATATTTTCGAACTGAAAGCAACACTTTGAATAGACATCTCTTTTCATCAAAAGTTGCTTCTTTTTCCTTTCATCAAAAAATCATTTGTCTTCAATGCTTCTCTTCACCAATGGTTACGACTGTTTAATCATTATATAAACATCGTTAAATCATCATGCAAAAAATATAATTATTCTCAATTCTTTGATCTATCTTGCACTCTACTCTGTATTCAAAAAGCGCTCATATTCAATATACTATCGTTTGAATCTCAAAGCTTACTTAATATTCTTGTGATTCAATACGATATTCACTTCCAAATCTTCACATACATCAAATTATATTTGAGGATAAGATTATAGGAAGGGTGTACTACAAGTGACAAATCCGTGTTGAAAAGAGCTCAAGTTGTCAACATACAAATTGTAATCTTAGTTGTTGAAGTCCTCAGAGTTGTAAGAGGCGAGTTGTGAAGTCCTCGTGTTGATAGAGGCGTGAAATCCCGTTCGGCTGTTCGGGTGTTGTAAACCTGTTTCCTCCAGGTGAAGTGAGGTTATTTGTTTAGTGAAAATCCAGATAGAAGTCTGGGACTGGACATAGGACGGTGCTCTGAACCAGTATAAAAATCTTTGGTGTGATTTTTCCTTTTTACTGCATTTACTATTATATAGTTTTGTGATTAGCTATTACTTCATTCCTGAATATTGTTCTTCATATTACATGATCCTTGTGTGTATTATACTTAGTACATATACACGCACAATTCTTACAATTGGTATCAGAGCACGGTCATCTTATAACCGTAACATAGTTATTTGATATATTCTTGTAATATGGCAAATAACCCAAGTTCTAGCACTCAAAACCCCACCTACACGGAAGGTCAATCAACACAAAGACTTCCATTCTTTAATGGTCTTAATTATAGCTATAGGGCAACACGTATGTCATTTATGTGCAGTCAAATAGATATGATGCCTGGAATGCTACACAAAAAGAAATAGTGAATCCACCAACTGAGTATTCAGAATGGACACCGGCTGAGAAAATGGCAGCAGCCGTAAATGCAAAAGCAATAAATAAATATGTTGTTTTGTGCATTAGACCAAAATGAATATAACCGTGTTAGTATTTGCACCACTGCTTATCAAATTTGGCAAACGCTAAAAACCACTCATGAAGGTACTAACAAGGTTAAACAAGCCAAAATAGCCATGCTGAAAAGTCAGTTTCAAAATTTCAAAATGAAGTCAAATGAGACTATCAATGATATGTATTCATGATTTCAAACTATTCATCATGCACTTATTGGCTTAGGACAAAAATATTCAGATTTTGATGTTGTCTCAACAGTCCTACATTCTCCGACTAGTGAATGGGAAGGAAAAGTATTAGCGATTGAAGAAGCTAATGACCTTTCCATCATGAAGTCAGATGAATTGATAGGAAATCTAATGTCCTATGAAGCTAATTTGCAGGCTAGAAAAGAACAGAAAGAAGAAAAGAAAAATGTAGCATTTCATGTTGAGAAGGATGAAAATGAATCAGAATCTGAAGAAGAAGACTTAGCTTTTATTGCAAAAGGATTCAAAAAATTCCTAAAACATTGGAAAGTTAGTCGATATAATAAAAGAAAAACTGGTTCAAATAAACCTTCATCATCAGCTATAGAATGTTTCAACTGTCATAAAAAGGGGCACATGCACAAAGATTGTCCAGAGCAAAAGAAGAAGTTAGAAAATGACAAGTTCAAACACAAGAAGGACAAATCCAAGAAATGAGCTTTCTCAGTTACATGGGATGACTCAGACTCATCTTCATCAGAAAGTGATAGTGATTCAAAAGATGAACAAGCAAATGTTTGTTTCATGGCGACAAAAGATGAGGTACAAATTCCAACATTTGATGAAGTTCTTGATATTAATGCTGAATTAATAGTTAGATTCAAAGATATGAAACGACAATGCAAACAAGGCAAAGCAGATTTAAGTAGAGCAAAATTTGAACGTGATATGCTAAGAGACGAGAAGAAAATATTAGAAGAGGAACTTGAAAAAGTTCAAGAATCATCATTTAATATTGGTTCTCAATTATCTATTTTGAGTCAAGAAATTTAAACTCAAAAAGAGAAAAATGATGCTCTTACTACTGAAAATCATGAGTTTAAGGCAAAAGTCAAAATTTTAGACCTAGAAAAAGCTAGTTTACAAACTAAGTTAGACGACATTACTCAAAATGTTTCTAACTTCAACAAAGGTCGAGAAAATTTGACAAAGATTATTGAAAATTCACAGTCTGCATCAAATAAGCAAGGTTTGGGATATAAGAAACAAGGAACTCAGAAAAATCATTCTTACAAAAAGAAGAATGTAAAAGCTAAGAAAAATACTAGTTTATTATATTCCAAGCCAAAACCAGTTGTGAATTCTCAAAAGAAAAATGTCAAGACTATCAAAATATGGGTTCCTAAAACAAATAATAATTTGATTAGGAACAAATATATTCAGCAGTTCATAAATACTGTACATCATAATTCTAATTATACATACAAAGGGGATACGGGACCCGTATGGGTTTGGACTCCTAAGACCTAACTCTTAGGACCCTATAAAAAGTGGGTACCATGGACTTAATTTTATTTTTTGTAGGTCCCACTAAAGAAAAGAGGAAAGTGGATATTGGACAGTGGTTGCTCGAAGCATATGACTAGAGACAAGAGCTTATTGACAAATATCACTTATTCAGATGGTGGCTCCGTCACTTTTGGAGATAATTCAAAAGGCTATATCATCGGCAAAGGCGATGTGAGCAATTGCGGTACATCTAACTTACCTCTTATTACTAATGTCATGCTAGTTAAAAATTTGAAACACAATTTACTTAGTATTAGTCAGTTATGTGACAAGGGCTTTACCATTTCCTTTTCTGATAATAAGTGTAGTATCTTAGATAAAGATCATGAGTTAGTTTTCGAAGGATATAGAGACAAAAATATTTATATTCTGAATATGAATATCAATCATAATTCAGATATGTGTCTTGTAGCGAATGATAATGATCCATGGCTATGGCACAAACGTTTCTGTCATATAAACTTCCGAACTATCGACAAGCTAGCCAAAAATGATCTAGTTAGAGGACTACCGAAAATGAGCTTTACGGTTGATAACATTTGTGATGCATGTCAATTAGGAAAATTGACTAAATCATGATCTAGTTAGTGGATCCCCTAGTTGTCTCAAACCCCGTTGGTGGTTCGACTCATTTGTCCATGATTTGTCGGGGTTTGAGAATATCTATGTTAGGCGTCGAGTTTGAGTGCGGCGCATATGTGCTCGGTTTTATGGGCTATGGCTTGATTCTAGGGATGGATTGGCTAACCATGTAAGGTGCCATTCTAGATTATGAGAAGTGGGTTATTAGACTTTTGACTTGCCATGGGAGGACCCTCGAGATTTATTATGACCCACAAGGGACTGTTATGCTTAGTTTCCTTGAGTCTCTAGATGCATCTATCGATGATCTGCAATCTATTCCAGTAGTCCGTGATTGTTCGGATGTTTTTGATGAGGTATGGGGCTTACCTCAGAGGTGTGAGATCGATTTTCGTATATATTTGGTGGACAATGCATAGCCAGTTGCATTGCCTGTGTGCCATATGGCTCCAAGGAAAAGGAGGGAGCTTAGTAAGAAAGTAGGGGAGCTACTTGAGAAACGGTTTATTAGGCGAAGCATATCAGAATAGGGTACTCCAGTAGTATTCGCAACTAAGGCGGATGGTTCGCTTTGCTTATGTGTGGACTTTAGAGAATTGAATAAACTCACTGAGAAGAACAGGCACCCACTCCCAAGGATAGATTATTTGTTTGACCAGCTTATTGGTGCATCAGTATTCTCTCAGTTAGACTTGGCCACGGGGTTTCATCAGTTGAGAGTGGCTGAGGACATTATATATAAGACCGCTTTTAGGAATCCAGATGGTTTCTTTGAATGGCTAGTTATCCTTTTAGGGTGACAAATGCACCCGCCTATTTTGTTAATCTGATGAGTAGGGTGTTTCGAGAGTTTCTAAATAAATTTGTCATGGTCTTTGTTGATGATATCTTGATCTTCTCAAAGAACGATGAAGAGTATGCCTAACATTTGAGAGAAGTTTTGAAAACTCTCCATGTGCATCAACTTAAGGCAAAGTTATCCAATTGCCATTTTTGGATAAAAGAGGTGAGATTCCTAGGGCATGTGGTTTCCAAAGATGGGATAGCAGTAGATCCCACAAACGTAGTTGCAGTTCAAGACTGGCAAATTTCGAAGAATGCAATGGAGGTGAGAAGCTTTTTGGATTGGCAGGTTATTATAGGAAGTTCATCAAGGACTTCGCAAAGATATCGGCCCAACTCACCAGACTGACGAAGAAGAATTTGGCCTTTTTGTGATGTTGCTTTCCAATGATTGAAGTGGGCTCTGACAACAGCCCCAGTTGTGACCTTGCCCGATGGGAACAAAGTATTTATAGTATAAACTGATGTATGTGGTACAAGGCTTGGTGCGGTTCTGATGCAAGAAGGAAAGGTAGTGTGTTATAGGGGTAGACAACTAAGAGTTCATGAGAAGAACTACCCTACCCATGATTTAGAGCTAGATGCCATAGTATTTGCACTTAAGATGTGGTATCATTATTTGCTTGGAGAGAAGTTCGAGTTGTACATCAATCATAAATCTCTCAAGTACTTGTTCTCGCAGAAGGATCTTAATATAAGGCAACAAAGGTGGATGGAGTTCCTAACTTGTTATGATTTCGAGATTGCCTATACCCTTGGCAAGGGTAATGTGGTGGCAGACGCACTGAGTAGGCAAAGGATGGCCTTAAGTCCGATGTATGTAGAGAGGAAAAGCTTGGAGTACATATCAACTTTAGACCCTCCACCGAGTTATTTCCTGGTTTGTTTGCATCGCTAGAGATACGAACTACTCTTATGAATCAAATAGGAGCTTCACAGTGAGATGATCTACAGATTTCAGACATCTTGGATAGGCTAAGTAAAGGGGAGACTTCTAGTCACCTCAATAGATATTCCATTGACGATAAAGGGTGGTTGCGACAAGATGGAAGGCTTTGTGTTCCCCAAACTGGAAGTTTATTAAAGGCAGTCCTAGTGGAGGCCCATCACCCTAAGATGACTATTCATCCAGGCATTGATAAGATGTATAGGGATATGAAGAGGGTTTTCTTTTGGCCTGGGATGAAGAAGGATGTGGCAGAGTTTGTTTCCCAATGTTTGGTTTGTCAGCAAGTCAAAGCTGAACAAAAGAAGCCCGGTGGTTTACTTCATCCTTTGGAGGTTCCACAGTGGAAGTGGGAGAGCGTATCTATGGATTTCATAGATGGTTTGCCTAGGTCAAAGAAAGGTAACACCAGCATTCGGGTTGTGGTAGATAGACTTACTAAGAGCGCTCATTTTATTCCAGTTAAGAGTAAGAGGACGACAGCTTGGTTAGCGACAATTTACGTTCATGAGATAGTCCGTCTTCATGGAGTGCCTTCCAGCATCGTAAGCGATCGTGACCACAATTTCACTAGTGAATTTTGGAGGAGCTTGCAATAAGCATTAGGTACACAGTTGTGTTTGAGCACCAATTATCACCCACAGACCGATGGACAGACGGAAAGGGTGAACGGAATTCTTGAGGATCTTTTAAGGCTATGTATTCTAGACTTCAGAGGGACTTGGGAAGAGCATCTTACTTTAGTAGAATTTGCCTACAACAACAATTATCAAGCTAGAATTGGCATGGCACCCTTCGAAGCATTGTACGGACGACCCTGTAGGTCACCAACTTGTTGGTGGGAATCTACATAAAGACTATTATTTGGACCTGATATGGTTAGAAAACATCCAAGAAGATTGATCTTATTAGATGATGAATGAAGACCACTCAAGATAGGCAGAAATCCTGCGCTGACAAGAGAAGGCTGGCATTGAAGTAGGAGACATGGTTTTCATTAAAGTGTCACCTTTGAGGAATGTGGTTCTCTTTGGATTTGTAGGGAAGTTGGTACCAAGATTCGTAGAGCCATTTCCCATAACAGAAAGGATTGGCCAAATGGTCTAGAGTATAAAGCTACCAGAAAGATTATCTGGCGTTCCTGATGTTTTCCACGTTTCTCATCTGCGGAATTGCTTGCATGATACCACAGAAGTAGTTGAGCCGAGTATATTAGAGGAAGTAGAGGTGGAACGGGAGGCAACAGTCAGACGAGTTCCTACCCGTATTTTTGAATCAGAAGTTAAGAAGCTATGCAATAAAGAAGTCAAGTTGACAAATGTTCAGTAGGGAGATAATCCAGAGGATGCGACTTTGGAGACCAAAGACAAGATTCATGCTTCGTACCCTTTTCTTTTCGAGGGTATGTTCTTAACTTCCTTTCCAAAGCTTTTATTTATGCTTGTTTCTATCATTTAAGTATGTCCTATCATCGAATCTTCGACCTTTAGGTAGGAATCCCATGAATGTAAACATGTGTTTGAGACATGTTATGTTTGATGGAATGCAAGTGGATGCAAGTGTTTGCTAGTGGTTTCTCGTGGATGCATATACACACACATTAGACACTAGATCAGCTCAATCACTCTCAACTGCATATGGATGTGTGTGCATTTTTCCTCTTTAATGGATGGAAATGGATGTATCATCATATGGATGTTGCATTTGGATAGATGATTGTGCACCCATATAGAACTTACATGTTATAATAGTATTATTGCATACATGTTGGATTCATGGAGCTAACATAGATTGCATTAAGGAGGTCGACTGAATTCGTAGACCGCCTGATATTCGCATTAGTATTGGGACATATACACACACTTTCGCATATGTTCATATAAGCATTAGAAATCTTTTAAGGACAACGGATGCATGTTATTGGTGGATGAGTAGATGGGGTGATGGATGGTAGGATATACATTCTTTTTAACATGGAGATTTCGGTGACGAAATCCTTTAAGTAGGTGAGAATGTAACAACCTGTAATTTTAACAACACTAAAGAGGGAAAATTAAAGAATAATTAATTTAATACTCAGAACTAAGGGAAATGGACTGCACCATTGCGTCTGTCTCGAAATTCTGGTCAAGATAGACATTTGGTTCCCTTAAAACAGACACCATACGTAGAAGTTATTAAGGTCTGAAGTTTGTGTACGCGCAAAAGAATATATATATATAGGGTCTAGAAATTCAAAACCGTGCAGATCGGGGTGAGCAGGAAAAATCACACCCAGGGGTGTCGACACATGGATCAACCCCTCAAGGGGGGTGTCGACCCATGGGTCGACCCCCTAAGGGGCGTTGACCACCCTAGGCCAGACGTGGCAGTTAGGGTTTGGGGGCTGGCGACTATAAATATGGCTCCATTTCTCTTGTTTTCTACACTGAAAAAAAATTGAGGACTAGATGCTGTCGGTGCCCAGACTGAATCAAACCTTTTCCTTCTTCAGCAATCAAGTTAATCAAGTTATTCAAGTGTAGATCTGTGATTAAACCTCGGCTATTCTCCTTCTATCTTTCTAGATCCGAACACTATGAGTTTAAGTTACTTTTAGATTTAAATAATTAAAAAGTAAACATGATATGATTGTAATTTGGATCTATGCCTACGACTGCTTAAATCATATCAGATCAGTTATAACTTATGAATCTATGATATTCTGATGTAACTATGACTTGGATCTTAACCTTTATCATGTTAGATCTATCTTGGATTATAGATCTAATTCACTATTTAGATCACCTTTTACCTATCATGTTTGTGGTTAAATTGGATCTGTTTTTAGTTGGACATCTAAATTATAGTTTAGATCTTATCATGCCTATTATAACATCCCTATTATGTTAGAATCAGTTCTATCATCACATTTCACCAGATCTGTTCTTATATGGCTATCTTATCAATATGCCACTATGTGTTTATGTCAATTTTGTTAGTGTAATCATTTCTATCATCTTCCCTTCATCCCTTCCCTTTTATTTTATATATCCAGGCTACTTTCTAGCCTAGGCATGCCGCTAAAATATGTAAATGCGTTAAATGAGGAACGAGGGGAAAAACATTGAAATTAGGCATAACTTGTAAATGGGTAATTTGGTATAACTTGAATAATGTTTATGAATATTAGTTTAGGGCATATAATTCATTATGAACATAATTGGGGGAAAAGGGGCATGAAAACCTATAACGACATAGGTAAAATTGGCTAATAATGAAATGCCTAGGATTACAGTAAATAAAAACTATAACTGCGCCTAAACACGAGGTTAGATCACACTTGTGGTGGAAGTATGCCCAGAACTGCCCGGCATATCCAGCGACCACAAGTGGTGAATCTAATGTGAGGGGTCTAGATGCACAAATACGAGACGTGCTAAGATACGAGGTAAAGCTTGACTTATGGAAGAAGTCTGTTCGGAACCGACCGGCATATCCAGCATCCACAAGTGGTAGGATTAATATGATGGGTCTAGCACATAATAACCATAAATGGACATGGTAATGAATTGGAATACTTAACCTAGTTGAATCCATAGGGATCGTATGAGCATGAACTTGAATAGGGGTTAAGTAAACTTGGTTGAAACAGTGGGAAGGTAAGTATATCTGGGTAGGGTGAGTAATATTTATATATAGGCCTACAAACTTAACCTATTGGGGTTATGTAATTAAAGACACCGTTAGGTAAGCATAACCTGTGGAAATCCTAGTCGGGATACAAGACAAGGGGAGAGCTTGTATTATCTTATGTGGGGAACCCGTTTCAGTCAGTAACCCATAGAATGGGATCAGACGAGTACTCCGCCCTAGGTCGGAGTTGGGACACGCTTATTGGGCTGATTGTAAGAGATCCAAACATGGAGAACGGTATGGGCGGCGCAAATCGACTGGGGCCATGTGCATGCATGGTCCGGGAAGAGGGGGTAAGACGACTGTGACACCAGTAGATATGGTTGTGCACATCAACGAAGGGTTGCCACTTTAGGAAGTGATACCTCCTACTGTGGGTTCGGCAAAGGCTATCTACGGAATAGGGAGCCAATCGATTAGGGTGGTAGTTGGAGTACATCTAGACTCTGGTAAAGTTTAGGAGCCTGTTAGGATTGGGCTGCCTGTGGATTGTATGGGGTTAAAACCTCTCACCAGAAGTACGCCTAAGTCTACCATCTTATAGTTGTTTGGATCATCTCATTCTGGTTATACTAGTATCGGTGCAGAGAATCAGAGTAATCATTAGAGAAGCATATACATTCTATCATGTTTACCTTGTCATACCTATCTTTTGTGATATTATCTCTCTTATCCACTTTATATGCTTGTCATGATACTTTTACTTATTTATTTGCTAAAAGTAACTGGACTCGCAGACTTTATGTCTGACCCTTTTTGTTTCCTCTTCTTTCTTCCGTTCCCCCCTAGGTTCTCAGAGAGGGAATACTTAAGCTTGATCAGGATTCTGCTATCATTTTGCTGGAGCTGCTTAGATGTATTGCTCAAGCTCCTACCCTTGCTACTATGGCTATGTTTTTATTTGGGGATTATCCTTCTTTTATATTGTACTCTGATGTTTTAAGTACAAGACAAAAGTTTTTATGATGTACTGGTTTTTATGTAAGTTAGAATATGATGTTTTGAACCACGATGCTTTATGATTAATAAAAGTTTTTAATTTCGTTGTTATTTTATAACAATCTTGTAATGTTTTTGTTTCTGTTTACCAATAACGCTTCACCAAACTTAATGCATTCTCTTAATTAGTGACATTAACGGACGTGGAGTGTCACATTAAGTATCGTGAATGACATATTATGGAAGAGCTTGACACATGGCAAAGAGGGCAATGAGTTTAATGATTTTGACTTGGTATGGGAATTAGTGCTAAATGTTTAATTAATTCATGCATTAATTATACTACTCAAACTTTGTTCTAGTCCTACGACTACACACTAACTCCAAAAATTACGAAATTTTAAATATCGCTACGTTATGGAATTACGCTTCTAACGAATCAAGTCTCGTCGAATCCTGAGCCCATTTGAAAAATCGCCTTATTTCTAGCTTAAACTAAAATTCAACTGAATTTTCGATATATGTTTACATATCATACACTCACATATAAAATACGATTGACTTGAAATTTTAAATCCTAACATATTTCGGCATTCCAGATCCAATGAAAGTAGTTTCGTCATATTCCAAGTCTATCTTAAAAATGGTCTTTTTATAATTCATCACAATAGCTTTAAAATATCGATTTTTAAAATCTTAACTTTTAAATTGATTTAGAAATTTTACTAACCCTGTTTTAAGTTAAGTAAAACATAAAACCAATTTTTAAATTATTTTAAACTTTTATCAAATCCAAAATCAACATTTATATTTAAAAATTCATCAAAATAGACTAGGATGCTATAAAGGATGATCCAATCCGCTATGAACTTTTCTTCATAAATTTGTGTGGTTTGATTGAATTGTCTTGAAATTTGAATTTGTACATAAATAACTTTAATATTGGTGTGTCTTGTTTTGTGTGATGCCCCACCCTCTCGGTATTTGGGATATCAACATTCCAAGTGCTCGAAAGGACAGATTACCTTTAGAGTACAACACATTACATAACAACGGAAATAGACATTGCATTATGTGACACCCCACGTCTGTTAATGTCACTCTTTAACAGGATGCATTAAGTTTCGTGAAGCGTTATAAGTAAACAGAAACAGAAACATTACAAGACAAATATAAAATAACAGCGAAATCAAAACTTTATTAAATAGAAAAGCTTCGTGGTCCAAACCCAATTACATAATAAGTATTAAATACTGAAAACTCATTACATCAACATAAAAATTCTGTCTTGCACCAAAATCATCATCAGAGTATAGTAATACATAAAAAGAGCATAATCCCCAAAATATAGCCATAATAAAGAAGGTATGAAATCAAGTGGTATTTCTAAGCAGCTCCAAGCGGAATGAAAGAAGAATCCTGGTTAAGGTTGAGTATTCCTACCCTAAGAACCTAGAGGGAAACGGAAGAGAGAGAAGAGGAAACAAAAATGGGTCAGACATAAAGTCTGGCGAGTCCAGTTACTTTTAGCATATAAATAAGTAAAAGCATCATGACAGGCATATAAGTTGGAGAGTGAGATAGCAGTTTTATAAGGCAGGTATAACAAGGTAAACAGGATAAACATGATGGAATATATTGTGCTTCTTTAATACTTTTCTCTGCACCATTACTTGTATAACAAGAACAAGATGATCCCCAACAAGCACAAGATGGTAGACTTAGGTGTACTTCAAGTGAGAGATTTTACCCCATACAATAACAGGTTGCCCAACTGAACTGACCAGTATTACCCCCAAGGATAATAACGGGCTCCTAAACAAGTGGGACTAGATGTACCATAATTACTACCCCCAATCGATCGGCTCCATAACTCGTAGATACCCTGTGCTGGCCCCACAGTAGGATGTATCACTTCCTAAAGTGGAACCTGTTGTTTACAAGATGTGCACAAACATATCTACTGATGTCACAGCGTCTTATCTTCTCGAGCAAGTGGACCCATGCACGTAGATGACTCTAATGGAACGCGCAGCCGACACCCTCACCCAAGTGACCTTTTATAATCAGCTCAGTAAGCGTACCCCGACCCCGACCTAGTTCAGATACTCATTTGATACCTATATGGGTTACTGGCTGAAACGGATCTTGCACACTAGATGATACAAGCTTCCCCCTAGGCTTGCATCCCCACTACTAGGATTTCAATAGGTTATGCCTACCAGTTTAACAAGATTGCATAACCCCAACAGGTTAAGTTTGTTGGCCTATATATATAAATATTACCCACCACCACAAGATTTACTTAGCCCTCCCATTGATTCAAACAAGTTTACTTAACCCCTACTTAATTTGACAAGTTCATGTAGCCCCCATAGATTCAAACAGGTTAAGTATTACCATTCATTCATTTTTGGTTATTAATGCACTAGACCTCTCAAATTAAGTCTACTACTTGTGGATGCTGGATATGCCGGTCGGTTCCGGGCAGACTTCTTCCACAAGTTAGACTTAACCTTGTGTCTTAGCACCGTTACATGTTCGTTTATGCACTTTGATCCCTCACATTAGATTTACCACTTATGGACGCCGGATATGTCGGGCGATTCCAGGCAGACTTCTACCACAAGTGTAATCTAACCTCGTGTCTAAGCGCAGTTATAGTTTCTAATTACTGTAAATATAAGCATGTTCATTACTTACCAATTTTCATGTTTATTATGCCCTAAATCTCCATCTACTTTACGATACAAGTTATGCCCCGATTAAGGTTTAGATCAAGTTATAGATTATGCCCCCAAATCCTAAGTTTTGGCTCAAGATACAAATTATGCCTAAATTTCCCAATCATGTTTTACAATATTAATTATACCCCAAGTTTATAACTCCCAATCATTCCCAATTTCGTGCATTCGCGTATTTCAGCGACATGCCTAGGCTCGAAGGTAGCCTGGCTATAAAAACAAAAAGGGAAAGAGGGAGAGAAGAGAACAAGAATAGGCATAGCAAATAAAACTGACATATGATGATAGAATTGGTCATACTAACAGAATAGGCATAGTGACATGATTAGGCAAACTGACATAATAAGCATACGGTGACATGATTAGGAAAACTAACAAAATAGGGATATCATAAATAGGCATACTAAGATCTAAGCAGTAAATTAGGTATACAAATAATGAAAAATTTGTTATGATTTAGATTACTAACAGGCATAGGCTTATATCCAAACTTATAGGAATGTCAAGATTACATTTTAGGTGTTTATATCTAAAAGCAACAAAAACTCACTGTGATTGGATCTAAAGAACAGAGAATTGATTGTAGATGTTGTAGCGCAGATCTCTGAATATGTATAACTTGCTGTTGAAGAAGAATAGGCTAGATCAAACTGAGTGGGGGCAGCACCTCATTGTCACCATTGATTTAGATGAATAAAACAATGGGATTAGGTTCCTTTATATAGAAATCATCCAATGAACCAGGGCACACAGCTGGTCCAGATTCGTCCGGGGGGGAGGGGGGTCGACACCCTTGAACCAAGGGTCAACTCCCATAGGGCACGGGGTCAACCCCCAACGGGCCAAATTCCTGTGCCTTCCGACTTCTGGTTTTCAAATTATTTTGAATTCTGGATGATGTTTGTTTACATATATTTCTTTTATACGTATACAAACTTCTAACCTTAATAACTTTCTCATACGATGCCCGTTTTACGCAAACTCAGAGTCTATCTTAAGTAGATTCCGAGACGAACGCAATGGCTAGGCTCATTTTACTTAGTTCCCAATATTTAATTATGTATTCTTAAGTTTATCATTATAATGTTCTTTAAAATTATGGGGTGTTACACATTACAGCATCATAATATACAACATATTACACTAAGAATATATCAGAGTTAATACAACTGACATCGTTCAATAGTACAGAACATCGGAAATAAGAATTAAGTACACAACGGAAATAGTAACATGATAGGGTCTTCAGAAGGAATCCAAGAGGAACATCCAACTTCTACTCCTACTCCAAATCCAAACCAGCTTTCACAGATAGCTTCCATATATAGCTCTTATGATAACCAAATATGATTGATACCGAAAATCATTTGATATTATCATTAATTTCTATCTTTGAAAACCTTTTCAAAATAATGTATAGATCTTAGCAGACGTAGGTACCATATATTATGTCTATATATATAGGTCACAACTAAAACTGTAAAGGTTTGTATCGGAATTTCGGTTCCATCAATGACCAAGGCAAAGGATCTTCCTTAACCGCCTTCAGGCATACTTTTAGCGGAATGTCCTAGGAGTCAACAAATAAGGCCTTTTTGTATCGGCAAAGCCGGCCCACCTATACCAGGCGTAGTTTGGGTTTCTCCTGAACATGACTTCTGTCCGTCTTTGCCGACCTTTATCCGAGGCTCCCCATTCCATCATCCACTATGTAATTTGCCTAGGCTCCATACCATGGCATCATTTTCTCAACTAGAAGGAAATGTTTGTCCTTATCTCTGTTGTACTTCATCCTGTTTTGGCTCATTACTAGTTGTGAGGTCATGAAGTCACGTTCCACAAAGCCATGGTTTTCAACATAAGCTTTGATCTATCTGCCACCAGCACTTAGCATGCCAAACTATCAATTCACAGCATATAATCAGTGTCTATTAATATATAACCCTCTAAGTACATAAGTCTCAAAAGTGGGTGTTAAGCTAAGAGGATAAATCCTTCGCCACCAACTGATATATCATCAATAGAAACCAGTTGGTTATGTTGTAAAATAAAATGTTAGACATAGATCCAATACAAGTTCGTTCTAGGTTGTGAACAAAATCGAAGGCACCTTATTCCTCGTCCAAAAAAGGAGAGAGGCCCTTGCACATCCTGAAAATCAACAAGTACGTCCGGACTACTACCACTTATAACCTTATAATAGGGGCTACCCAAGGCATCAGCAAAGCGTCCGTTCAATGTGAAGACTCTCGGTCTTCCACTGTATTCAATATCTTCGACTTCCAACTCGTTGTATAATTACCCGAAATGGTTGAACCCAGTATTTTCGAAATATTTAGCGTCAAACAAAATCCTTTTGGATTATCGGATCCCCAATTATGTCTCTTTTAATTGGGAAAAGTTTCATAAGATTTGATCTTATTCTTAATCTTTGTTAAGCTATTGAGCTTCCAAAATCTTCTTCAAATTTTCTTATTAACCTTATAAATGGCATTGCAAAATAGTCCATTTCTAGTTTGTAGGTTTTTACAACTCAAAACCTTATATATTTGATCCAAAACTCTTTCAAATCATTTATTATAATTTATAATGTATTTTCCCTATTTTTAATACTTTAAAAATAGTCCATGTCAATAAAATTCCATTTCGGGTTCTAAACTGCACAAACAATGTTTTTATTCAAATTTGAATTGAACTTACTTTAAAATCCAACCATTGGAGTACAAAACTTTTCTTTGCATTTTAAAACTCTTTCCATTTCGAACCAAACCTTTTTGTTTCGGTAAAATCAGTGGTTGGATCTCTCGGTATGTCATTTTGAATTAGTCAATGGTCGAAATTCACAAAATACTATCGTGCGAATAGTCCAATTCAGACCCAACTTCGATTTATGTTAAAAATCAAAGTCGAATTGCTTTTAAAATAATTTATTAATTATTTAAAGCATATATAATGATTTTCAAAGAGTATATTTCCAATATCTAACTTCAAATTCAAATATTCAATTATTTAAATATTATAATATTATTTAAATCATTAAAACAATATTATTTTTCAAACTTCATCTTTTGAAATCCACACTTTCCAAAAGTATATTATAAAAATAAATAAGATAGTTTGGAAAAGAAAATTTAGTTAAAATATTTCTCATATACCCAAACCAGACTTCGCTTTTCAAAGTTACTATTCAATTTTTTAATTTAAAATTTGAAAATGCCTTAATTATTTGAAAACTATTTCAAATAAATTTCTTTCTTTTACAAATGTTTATGATAATGACTTTGACATCATTTCTATCAAAAGTCGGATATCGAATTCGAACTTTTATTTTCCACTTATTATTTAGTTAATAAAATATTCAATTAAATAACTTTGTTGAATAGAGACTTAACCATTAACCCAACAATCCAACTTTTTTGGTATTATTGTTTACGGTAACATATAACACATCATAATCAACCATTATAACATTCAACATTAACCAACCAAGGTGCTACTAACTTAGCAAGGTAACATCCACTAACCCATTACTATTTAAAATAGTGTTCAATCAACCTAATAGGTTTATACCCACAATCAACATCCAATATCCACACAACTATCATCATAGGGTGTTACTTAAGTGTCATATGTTTATCACTTAAATATCAAATTTTTACTTCACTAATCATTATTAAACCCAAACGTGATTTGATATTAATAACCCTATACAACTTAACCTTTTAGGTATGTAGTTTCTCACCGAATTATCCACTCCTTCGTAACTTCGAATGTAGGACTCCTCTGTTATCCTGATTAAATCTGGCAGCCTTCGGCGTCACAGTGTATTTCAAATTTCGAACGGACAGGATATCGACGCATACAAGTTTTATGAATTATATTTGAATACATATATATACACACACACATATGTGGGTATATATTGGTTTCAGAGACAAAGGGTCGGATCTTTTAGCTTAGAGGGGTGCGGCTTAGGGGTAGGGGTCCACATAGGGGTTGATTTGGGTTGTGGGCTCCACGGGTTAGGTTGTTTTGGGGTGAAGGGATGTAGAGGTTAGGTCTTTAAGTGTTTTAAGGGTGTTTAAGGGGTATTCGGAGGTGGTAGCGTGCACGACAAGGAGGAGGGAGTGGTGGAGATGACGTGGCAGGCAAGGGAAGGAGGAAGAGCTACTGCCGTGACGGATGGGGTCCACGGTCGGGAAGAAGGAGAGAGAATGAAGCGAAAAGAAGAAAAAAAGAAGAAAAAGGAGAAGGAAGAAAAAGTGAAGGGAAATGGCCTCTATTTATACACATATGGTAGGGTTCTAAGTCCAAAAGTGCCCATCTAGGTGTCACCTTGAGAGTAGGTGGATTCATGGTGAAGTAATGGGTTTTTAAACAATTTTCCACCTAATGTTTAATGTAACACCCCGTAATTTTTAAAACATTAAGTTGATAAACTTAATAATACTTAATTAATATTTGGAATTAAGTGAAACGGACTGCACCATTGCATTCTCAAAATTCTGCTTAAGGTAGACTCTGAGTTTGCATAAAACGGACATCGTACGTAGAAGATATTAAGGCTTGAAGTTTGTATACATATAAGCATAACACACATATATATATATATATATTAAAAACTGTAACACCCCATATTTTTAACTCAAAATGATAAAATAATAGTAACTTAATTAAATATTCAGAATTAAGTGAAATGGACTATGCCATTGCATCCGTCTCAAAATTCTGGTTGAGATAGACACTTGGTTTGCGTAAAACGGACAATGTATGAGGAAGTTATTAAGGTTTGAAGTTTGTATATGCGTAGGAAGAATATATATGTGTGTGTATGTATGTATATTAGGTTCAGAAATTCAAATACCGATTCAAAATTCAAAATTTGGGAAGGCGACAGATTTCCCGCCCAGGGGTGTCGACCCCTAGGTCGACCCCCTAAGGGGTGGGTCGACCCCCCTACGGCAGATTTTGGCAGATTAGGGTTTTTTGATACGTGGACGTTTATGATGGTTTTTAATTAAATCTAAGGGTCCTGGCTTCTTTGATACACCTATAAATAAGACCCTAGAGCTAACCCTAAACCTCATATTTCTTAGGCTACGCTGGAGCTCTACTGTTTCTCCTCCTTTAAGGATTTCTTCAGAAAATATAAATTATTAGTTAGGAAAAATTCTGAATCTAAATCTGGAGGAAAGGAACATATGCTTGTAAATGGGTGTTCAGATCTCTTAACGAAGTGAGGTAATTCCTAGATCTGGTCTACTTTCAATTCTCTTCTCTTTCTTCTTTTTCTTTCTTTCTTTTAGTAACAAGTTATGAATCCATGGTTGTTAGGTTCTGAATCAAATTAGGGGAAAAACCATGGAATGATAGATTTGGACCAGATCCAGGATTTGGAAAGCTTACGAGGTGAGTGGGTTTAAGCTATAGCCTTTAGATAATAATATGTTATCGTTTAGCATTCCCCTTTTTATTAATTATGAAATTTCCAGATTAATTATAAATTATTGTTGTAACAAGTTGAGATGTTAATATGAATAATTCGTATATAGAATCGGTTAAAGTGTTGGAATGATTACATGTTGAATAAACTTGTTAGAATATGGGCAATGACTACTGTTGTTATAATTATATGATTCGCTTGTGGCATATTATTGGGTAAACGACATGTTTAACTTGTTGGATTTAAATAATTACCCAATTGAATGTTTACATGTCAAAATAGAATTAAACATATGTTAAAAAGGACATGCGACAAAATATAGGCATAATTGGATGACATGTAAATTAGATTACTGTAAACTAGATTACAGTAAAAATGATAATATGCCTAAAATTTACATGAAATAGGAATAATTGAACATGCCTAGATTCAGAGTAATTTGACACTGTAACGCTCTTAGACACGAGGTCAGATTGCACTTGTGATAGAAGTCTGCCCGGAACCGCCCGGCATATCCAGCATTCACAAGTGGTAAATCTAATGTGAGGGGTCTAAGTGCATAATTAAAACATGTAATGGTGCTAAGACACGAGGTTAAGTCAACTTGTGGTAGAAGTCTGCCCCGACCCGCCCGGCAAATCCAGCGTCCACAATTGCAGGCTTAATGTGAGAGGTCTAATGCATATATATATATGTGTGTGTGTGTGTGTGTGTGTGTGTGTGTCTGTATGTATATAACAAGATATGAATAAATGGAAATGATGGTAATTAAATGTCTAACTCATAAAATAAGAAAGGAAGGGATGTAATGGACTGAGTTAGGGTGATGCAAAGGAAAAATGATGTATTTCCCTAAATGACCTATTTCTGAGAACGTGGTTGCAAGTAAGCCTCAGTCAATAAAGTAAGAAAAAGGAATGAAATTACTTGCCACCACGGATTTAGTGGGGAATACGTTATGAAAATAAATCGTTGATTCCTTCTATACATCAAACTGATAAGGTGCATGAAGTGTTTTCCTTAATTAAAATAAGGAACATATATTACAATGAATGAAGAATACTCGA
Source organism: Allium sativum (assembly GCA_030737875.1). Classification (NCBI taxonomy): domain Eukaryota; kingdom Viridiplantae; phylum Streptophyta; class Magnoliopsida; order Asparagales; family Amaryllidaceae; genus Allium; species Allium sativum. The sequence continues at coordinate 546,609,593 of CM060913.1, read as the reverse complement.
ATACAACAGTAAAAAAATGGTTTAAATGGGGAATGATAATCACCTATTATAAATGAATAACATTAATGAAAATGTTGTATAATGGGTAGACTTGTCCTAGGGACAAGTGAAGATTATAACTTAGGTTATAATAAACTAATGAGGAAATGGGATAACTGGTGAAATGAGATTAGGGACACTTAATTGTAAATTAAGTAATCAGTAAATGGGGAAAACCTGAAACCAGTTGAGAAAAGGGGGAAAGTTTATGAAATATAAGAAGTTGTACTTAATTATAAATTAAGTAATATGTAAACTTGGAAGTTTGAAACCCGCTAATAAGAATAACATGTTCGGACTTGTCCTAGGGACAAGAGGAAATTATAACATAAGGTTATAATAAGTGGGTAGAGAAACTTATTAATGGGACTTAGTTAAGAGAACTAAGTTAATAAGTAAACAACGATAAGTTGTAGTAACAGTGTAAAATGGGATTATGATTAAATGTGAAAGGATGAGGAAACTTATATAATGAAATAAGTTATATTTAATCATAATTGGTAAGTGACATGTTAGTTAGAAAACATGTGAATTGAGATCTACTTAATAACATATTAAGTAGAATATGTTAATGTAACCTTGAAATCAAATAAGAACATAAAGGGGATTGTGGATTACAGACCTTGGACCACAATCTAGAGTATAACATGTTGTAGGCTTATTAATAAACTTAAACGGGTTAAGTTATATAGCTGAAATTAATAAGAAAGCGGAACTTGGTAATTTGATTAAGAATTCGATGTGGATGGGAATAACCAAGTTAAATGAAAACCTGATGAGGTAAGGCAAGCACATAAAAGAATGTTTAGACATAGGGTCTAACAACATATTAAAGTGAGGCGCTTGGACCAGTCCGCATATTTGAGGGTGAACAACCCAACGGGATAGATCATCGTGGTGTTATAAGGCACGAGGGGAGCACACATTTATCTGATTATTCTATCTGCTCTGCAGGACTGGAAGGGGAAGCATACGGATTCCTGAGATATGTAAGGTGCTCCTTGTAGTCCTTTGCGCGATGGCAGATGTTTAGACTGTTCTCATAGAGGTTGGGTCTGCGTGTAACTACTAGGTGGGTAGGCCTTGACTGCAAAAGTAGTTATGCAGTCAGAATGCTGTGACGCGGTGACACCAGGGTGATTCGACGGTCGACTCAATGGGGAGGCGAAGGGTCAGGACCAACAAGGATAGTAGATCATCAGATACCCGTCATCGGCAGCCAGTGGGATGCGAAAAGACTAGAGCTATAACCAATAAACCATTTACCTTTCACTATTGGGGTATGGTGGTTGAGAGAAGATGCCAAATGGATGTTGAGATTGTTTTTCTTATCGGCGGTCGTTTAGCTCTTGCAGTCTTTACTAGTTGAGGGAGGGGCCGAGGTGGGGCCGTAGCCACCGTGAAAACAAACCCTAGGAATATCTGTATATAGAGGCACTTAAAGATGGGACTATACAAATATGGAAAAGCTTCTGATCGAGTTCCTTGTTTCTTGTATCGCCCTGCCATGGGACTCGGTGCACATTAGAGGACGTGCAGTTATGGCATCGAGCTATAATTGATGATATGTATGTGGGACAGTCTAGATACATGCATGTCGGCTCTGGGTAGTGTTTCGTAGACTTGAGTGCATTACTCTAGTATGGAATCTGATTCGATCGAAGATGGCAGTGCGTACGCTTACATAGCATAGTAATGACAGATATATGTGGAACATAACATTGTTATATATAGATTAATACGTCACTACGGCGTAGGATGAGGGACTGCGTATATTTTGATGGTGTTATGGTGGAGACTCTGCGAGTGGGGTACCATGGGTTGTACCTTAATATTGGGGGTAGCTAAATATATACTGTATTAGGTTAATAAACTGGGAAGTAAATGGGTGCGACGTGCGTGTAAGCCTTGAGTGCTGTTAACCCAAGTAACCTAATAAATAAGAAAATATGATTGAACGGTACATGTAGTGTTATCCAAAGTGTATAATTTAAATCCATTCACCAGAACTTGTGTTCTGACCCCCTCCTCATAACATACTCGTAGGTTAGATTTGTGGCAGAGGCATGATAGCTTTGGATACTAGTTAGGTAGTATTATTAATAAGGTAAGGCTATACTTTGAGTATATTATATTTTATCCATTCTGTTGTGAGATGTTTTCTAAGCTCTGACATATTTTATGTCTCTTTCTTTTCTGCAGGATACCAGAGCAAACCAACTTGAGTTTCGATAGATTGGAATTTTAAAAAAAAATCGGTCTGTTGGAATTCGAGTTGTTACAAAAACCAATCAAGAATTCAAATTAACGACACGGGGAAGGGGGGAAGTCGGCCCATTGGGGGTCAACCCCCGGTCCCCATGGGTGTCGACCCATAGGTCGACCCTATAACGGGGGTGTCGACCCCTATGTCGACCCTGGGGTCGACCCTATCAAGATCTAGGCAGATTCCTGCCCTACACCTGGACACAGTTCTGAGTGAGGTTCGTTGACCATAGGCTATAAATAGGACCTCATTCTCATTGTTTTTACACACCAAAAACAATGGAGACAACTAGATGTTGCCCCAGCTCAGATTGAATTAGCTTATTCTTTAGTAATAACATGAGTTATATGTATTCAAGGATCTGTGCAGCAACATCAACAATCGTTCCTTTGTTCTTAGATCCAGACCTTGTGATTTTATGCTATTTTTAGATAAAAACATTTAAAATGTATTCTTGACATGTCTATAAGTTGGATCTAAGCCTATGCCCAAATTCTGCCATTATATGCCTATCTTGTTATTATGGTCAATTTTATCCTCATATGACTATTTTGTTATTATGCATGTTCTTTTTCTCTTCCCTTCCTCTTTCTCTTTTTATTTTTTAGCCACGCTACCTTCGAGCCTAGGCATACCACTGAAATATGCGAACGCGCGAAATTAGGAACGACAGGGAATGTTAAAATTGGGGAATAACTTGTATTAGGAAATTGGGGTATAACTTGTACTAGGAAATTAGGGCATAACTTGTATTGGTAAATTGGGGCATAACTTGTACTGCGATTTCGAGGAATAACTTGTAATGAACATGAATAATTGGCTAGGAACGAATATGCCTAAAACTATAGTAATTAGAAACTATAACTGCACTTTGACCCAAGGTTATATTACACTTGTGGTAGAAGTCTGCCCGGAACCGCCCGGCATATCCACCAACCGCAAGTGGTTAATCTAATGTGAGGGGTCAAGGGCATAAATGTACACGTAACGATGCTAAGACACGAGGTTAAGTCTAGCTTGTGGTAGAAGTCTTCCTGGAACTGCCCGACATATCCAGCAACCACAAGTAGTCGAATTAATGTGAGAGGTCTGGTGCATAAATGAAAAATGACAATCATCTTTTAACTAGAAACACTTAACCTATTTAAACCTGTGTGGTTACATAGACATGACGAATCGAGTAGGGGTTAAGTAAACTTGCTTGAATCAGTGGGAGGGGTTAAGTTATCTTGTATAAAACCGACAAACTTAACCTATATAATATGTTGCTTGAATCAGTGGGAGGGGTTAAGTTATCTTGTATAAAACCGAAAAACTTAACCTATATAACATGTTGCTTGAATCAGTGGGAGGGGTTAAGTTATCTTATATAAAATCGATAAACTTAACATACATGACATGTTGCTTGAATCAGTGGGAGGGGTTAAGTTATCTTATATAAACCGACAAACTTAACCTATATGACATGTTACTTGAATCAGTGGGAGGGGTTAAGTTATCTTGTATAAAACTGACAAACTTAACATGTATTACATGTTGGGTTTATGCAATCTTTTTAAACCATTAGGCATAACCTGTCAAAAACCTAGTAGTGGGGATACAAGCCTAGGCGGGTAGCTTGTATCATTTGTGTGGGACCCTTATCATTCAATAACCTATTTGGGTATCATCCGGGGAACCCCGAACTAAGTTGGGGTCAGGGCACGCTTACTGAGTTGATTGTAAGAGTTTCAAATAGGCGAGGGTGTTGACAATGCAGGATCCAACGGAGTCATGTGCGTGCATGGTTCTGGCTTGCTTGTGGAAAATTAAGACGTTGTGACATCAGCAGGTATTGCTGTGCATATTGAAAATAAACGAGTTGCCACCATAGGAAGTTATACATCCTACTGTAGGGTCAGCACAGGGTATCTACAGAGTAGGGAGCCGATCGATTGGGGTAGCAATTAGGGTACATCTAGTCTTGCTTGTGTAGAATCCCGTTATTCTTGTTGGGGGTAACACCTGCCATTTCTATTAGGATGGATTGTTGAGGGTAAAACCCATCACTAGAAGTACACCTAAGTCTGCCATCTGTTTCTATAGGGATCATCTTGTTCTGTTGGTATTGGTGTAAAGAAAAATAATAGAGAAGTGCAATATATTCCATCATGTTTATTCTGCCTTTCCTGCTCAGTTTGTTATACCTGTCTTATAATATTGATATCTCTCTCATCCAGTTTATATGCCTGTCATGATGCTTTTAATTTTTTATATGCTGAAAGTAACTGGACTCGCCAGATTTTATGTCTAACCCATTTTGTTTCCTCTTCTTTCTCTTCCGTCCACCCCCCCCCCCAGGTTCTCAAGGTAGGAATACTCAGGCTTGATTTGGATTCTCTCTTTCATTCTACTTGGAGCTGCTTGGATGTACTTTGATGACGATTTTAGTACAAGATAGAAGTTTTATGTTGATGAATTTTCAGTATTTCAGACTTATTATGTAATTGGGTTTGGACCACGAAGCTTTCCTATTAAATAAAGTTTTAATTCCACTGTTATTTTACATTTGACTTATGATGTTCCATTTTTGTTTACCTATAACGTTTCACGAAACTTAATGCATTTTGATAAAGAGTGACATTAACAGACGTGGGGTGTCACACTTGGTATCAGAGTTGAAGGTTACCAGATCGACTAAAAGATTTTGAAAATTGTTTTCAAAAATATTTTAAAGCAAAGCATTTTCAAAAGAAAAGTCTATTTTGAAAAACATATTCCCCAAAGCCATAGGAAATATCTTTTGATTCTCTGTTTGAATCCCATTTTCCTTTCAACATGTCTGGGAACCTAATATTCCTAGGGCATTCTGATACTAGCTTGGTTTCATAGGTATATGGAGGCTATGGCACTGGCCAAAGGCCAAGCAGATGCCCCTCCCCCAGTTGCAGCCGCTATTCCTCCTCCTCATCCTCCGCGTGCTGATAATTTCTCTAAGATATGCAAGGACTTCTGTGTTATGGGCGGAAAGCCATTCTGAGGAACTGAGACATTTGTAGAAGCAAGGAATTAGCTCAAAGAGACGGAGGATTTGTTTGGAATTTTTGAAGTTGACGATCGTAGGAAAATTCAGTTAACCGTTTGGAAGCTGAAAGATGAGGCCTCATTTTGGTGGGAAGTAATGCATGCAAGACGTCCAGTTGAGACTTAGGAGTATTTCCAACAGTGATTTGAAATGAAGTTTCTTTCTCAAGCCGAGCAAAGTGTGCAAATGGAAAGGTTTATGGCACTTAAGCAAGGAGGCATGTCTGTCAAAGAGTATATTAATAAGTTCAATCAATCGGCGAGGTTTAGGTTGGAATTAGTAAATACCCCACACAAGAAAACTTTGAGGTTTGCTAAAGGTTTGAATGAACCCCTTCATGGGTTGGCTATGTATCATATTTCTATGGAAGCAACTTTTGAGAGACTCGTTGACATGACATTGCTGCATGAAAAGGATAAAGGAGAAAGAAAGAGGCCAAGGTTGATGAATCGCAAAATAAGAAAGTGTGACCCAAGAAAGAACAACAGCAACAACAAAAGAAGGGTGGAAAGAACAATAAGGCCCGAGAAAAGAGGAAATGCTATCACTGCGGGCACGTGGGTCATTTGGGTAAGGACTGCAGAAAAAGGAAGAATGCTTGCTTCCAATGTAGAGTGGTTGGACATCTTATTAAGGATTGCTCGAAGAGGCAAGGACAGTGCCAAAGGGCTGGATCTTCTTAAGGGCAAGTGCATGCTCTCATGGCTGATGTACCGGATAGTGGTAGGAAAGTTTCTATTGAAGGCTTGATTTCTCTTTTCGATCATCCTGTTAAAACTCTTTTTGATTCTGGAGCTTCACATTTTTTTATATCTGATTCTGTGGTTGAGTCTCTGCACCTTAGTACAAGTATGGCTTTGGACCCCATTGTCATCTCAAACCTCATAGGAGGTACGACTCATTTGTCTATGATTTGTCGGGGTTTGAGAATATCTGTGTTGGGCATCGAATTTGAATGTGACGCATATGTGCTTGGTTTCATTGGTTATGGTTTGATTCTAGGGATGGATTGGCTAGCCTTATATGGTACCATTCTGGATTGTGAGAGGAGGGTTGTTAGACTTTTGACTTGTCATGCAAGGACACTCGAGATTTTTTCTGACCCTATAGGGTCTTTCATGCTTAGTTTTCTAGAGTCACTTGATGCATCTATCGATGATTTACGATATGTACCAGTAGTTTGTGAGTATCCTGATGTTTTTGAGGAGGTTCGAGGCTTACCTATGAGGCGCGAGATTGATTTCTGTATTTACTTGATGGACAATGCAGAGCCAGTTGCATTTCCTGTGCATCACAAGGATCCAAGAGAAAGGAGGGAGATCAGCAACCAAGTAGGGGAGCTACTTGAGAAAGGGTTTATTAGGCGAAGCATATCTGAATGGGGTGCTCAACTAGTATTCGCCACTAAGGCAGATGGTTCGCCTCGTTTATGTTTTGATTATAGAGATTTGAATTAACTCACTAAGAAGAATAGGCACCCACTTCGTAGGATTGATGATCTGTTTGACCAGCTTGTTGTTGCATCTGTTTTCTCTTAGTTAGACTTGGTCATGGTATTTCATCAGTTGAGGGTGGGTGAGGATAGTATAGACAAGACCACATTTAGAACTCCAGATGGTTTCTTCGAGTGGCTCATCATGCCTTTTGGGTTGACGAATGCACCGGTCTATTTTGTTGATCTGATGAGTAGGGTGTTTCAGGTGTTTCTAAATAAGTTCGTTGTGGTCTTTGTTGATGACATCTTGATTTTCTGAGAGAGCGAGGTAGAGCATTCCCGACATTTATAGGTGGTTTTGAAAACTCTCTGTGAGCACAAGCTTAAGGTGAAATTCTCCACATGTCATTTTTGGAGAAAAGAGGTGAGATTTCAAGGGAATGTGGTCTCTAAAGATGGGATAGCAATAGATCCCGCGAAGGTAGTTTTAGTTCAAGATTGGCTGTTCCCAAAGAATGCAAAGGAGGTGAGGAGTTTTCTTAGATTAGCGGGCTATTATAGGAAGTTCATTAAGGACTTTGCAAAGATATCAACCCCACTTACCAGACTAACGAAGAAGAATATGACATTTTCTTGGGATATAGACTGTGAGGATGCTTTCCAGCGATTGAAGAGGGCACTGACAACAACCCCAATTTTGACTTTGCCTGATGGGAACAAAGTGTTCACAATATACACTGATGCATGTGGTACAGGGCTTGGTGTGTTTCTGATGCAAGAGGGAAGGGTAGTATGTTATGGAGGTAAACAGTTGAGAATTCATGAGAAGAACTACCCTACCCATGACTTGGAATTAGCTGCCATAGTATTCACGCTTAAGACTTGGTTCCATTATCTGCTAGGAGAAAAGTTCAAGTTGTATACCGATCATAAGTCTCTCAAGTGCTTGTTCTTACAGAAGAATCTCAACTTGAGGCAACAAAGATGGATGGAGTTCCTAGAGTCCTATGACTTTGAGGTTTCTTATGCCCCTGGCAAGGGTAATGCGGTGGCAGACGCATTGAGTAGGCATAGGATGACCTTGAGTCCTCTATTTGTAGAGAGGCAGAGCTTGCATTATATATTAACTTTTGATTTTAAGCCCTCTACCGAGTTTACACCAAGTTTATTAGCATCATTGGAGGTGCGACCTACTCTATTGGACTAGATAGGAACTTCGTAGCGAGAAGACCTATAGATATCAGATATCTTGGATACGTTAAGTAAAGGGGAGACTTCTAGTCACCTCAGTAGATATTCCACGGATGATAGAGGATGGCTACGACGAGATGGAAGGCTTTTTATTCCCCAAGTTGGTAGTCTGTTGAAGACAGTCCTTGAGAAAGTCCATCATTCTAGGATAACTATTCATCCCGGTGGTGATAAGATGTATAAGGATATGAAGAGGGTTTTCTTTGGGGCTGGGATGAAGAAAGATGTGGCAGAGTTTGTTTCTCGATGTTTGATTTGCCAACAAGATAAAGCTGAGCAAAGGAAGCCCGGTAATTTGCTTCATCCTTTGGAGGTTCCACACTGGAAGTGGAAGAGAGTCTTTATGGATTTCATTGATGGTTTGCCTAGATAGAGGAAAGGAAACACCAGTATTTGGGTTATAGTTGACAGACTTACTAAGAGCGCTGTTAAGAGTAAGAGGACAGCAGCATGGTTAGCAGCAGTTTATCTCCGTGAGATAGTCCGTCTACATGGAGTACCTTCCAGTATCATAAGTGATCATGACCCTATATTCACCAGTGAATTTTGGAGGAGCTTGCAAGAGGCAATAGGTACACATTTATGTTTGAGCACCGCTTATCACCCCCAGACCGATGGACAAACGGAAAGGGTGAATAGAGTTCTTGAGGATCTTCTAAGACTGTGTATCCTAGACTTTGGAGGGACTTGGGAAGAGCATCTTCCTTTAGTGGAGTTCGCATATAACAATAGTTATCAGGCTAGTATTGGCATGACACCCTTCGAGGCACTATATGGACGACCCTGTAGATCACCGACTTGTTGGTGGGAGTCTACAGATAGGCTTCTACTTGGACCTGAGATGATTAGGGAAACTTTAGAGAGGATAGATCTTATTTGAAGACACATGAAGACAACTCGGGACAGGAGGAAGTCCTACGTAGACAAAAGAAGGAATGATATCTAGTTTGAAGTAGGAGACATGGTTTTCATCAAGGTATCACCCTTAAGGAGTGTGGTTCGCTTTGGATCTGTAGGGAAATTGGCACTAAGGTTTGTAGGGCCATTTCCCATAACAAAAAGAATTGGCCAAATGGCCTATAGAGTAAAGCTACCAAAGAGATTAGCTGGTTTTCATGATGTTTTCGTGTTTCTCATTTATGGAAGTGCTTACATGATACCGCAGAAGTAGTTGAGCCGAGTATGCTTAAGGAAGTAGAAGTGGAATGGGAGGCGATAGTTAGATGAGTTCTTACTCGTATTCTTGGAGCAGAGGTTAAGAAGCTACGCAACCGAGATGTCAAGTTGATGAAGGTTCAATATGGAGAAGACCCCGAGAATGAAACTTGGGAGACTGAAGAAAAGATTCGCGCTTCGTACCCTTTTCTTTTCAAGTGTACGTGCTTAACTTGTTTTCTAAAGCTTTTTATTCGTACTTGCTTTTGTCATTTAAGTGTATCCTATCGATCGAATCTTCGACCTTTAAGTAGAAATCCAATGGATGTAAACATGTGTTTGAGGCATGCTATGTTTGATGGATGCAAGTGGTTGTAAGTGTTTGCTAGTGGTTGCTCGTGGATGCATACACACACACACATTAGGCACTAGATCGGTTCAATCACTCTCATACTGCATATGGATGCATGTACATATTTTTCTTCTTTTCATATATGAAAGTGGGTGTATCATCATATGGATGTTGTATTTAAATGGATGATTGTGCACGCATATATCCTTTACATGTTATACTAGGATTGTTTGCATACATTTTATTTCATGGCACGAACATGGATTGCATTAAGGAGGTCAACTGAATTAGTAGACCGCCTGATCTTTCGCATTAACATAGGGACATATGCACACACCTTTGCATATGTTCATATAATCATTAGAAATTTTTTAAGGACAATAGATGCCTGTGATTGGTGGATGAGTAGGTGGATGAGTAGAAGGATGATGGATGATGGATGTTAGGATATACGTTCTTCTTAACTTAGAGATTTTGGGGACGAAATCCTTTGAGTAGGGGAGAATGCAACACCCCGTAATTTATAAAACATTAAGTTGATAAACTTAAGAATACTTAATTAAATATTTGGAATTAATTGAGTCCGACTGCGCCATTGTGTTTGTCTTGGAATTCTTCTTAAGATAGACTCCGAGTTTGCGTAAGACGAGCATCTTATGTAGAAGATATTAAGGTTTGAAGTTTGTATAATATAAGCATAATATTATATATATTAAAAACCAATCCAGAATTCAAATTAACGACGCGGGGAAGGGGGAAATCGGCCCGTTAGGGGTCGACCCCAGTCCCCATGGGTGTCGACCTATGGGTCGACCCCATAATAGGGGTGTTGAACCTTATGTCGACCCCGGGGTCGACCCAACCGAGATCTGGGAAGATTCATGCCCTGCACTTAGACAAAGTTCTGAGCGAGGTTAGTTGACCATAGGCTATCAATTGGACCTCATCTCATTGTTCTTACACACCCAAAACAATGGAGACAACTAGATGTTGCCCCAGCTCAGATTGAATTAGTCTATTCTTCAGCAACAACAAGAGTTATATGTATTCAAGGATCTGTGCAACAACATCAACAATCATTCCTTTTTTCTTCAATCCATTCCTTATGAGTTTATGTTATTTTTAGATATAAACATTTAAAATGTAATCTTTGACATGTATATAAGTTGGATATAAGCCTGTGCCTATTAATAACTTGAACCATATCAGATCTACCATTACTTGTACATCTGATCCATTGTTCTAATATGCCCAAATTCTGCCATTATGTGCCTATCTTGTTATTATGGTAAATTTAATCCTCATATGATTGTTTTGTTATTATGCATGTTCTTGTTCTCTTCCCTTCCTCTTTCCCTTTTCATTTTTATAGTCGGGCTACCTTCAAGCCTAGGCATACCGCTTAAATATGCGAACGCGCGAAATTGGAAATGATAGGGAATGTTAAAATTGGTGCATAACTTGTACTGGGAAATTGGGGCATAACTTGTATTGGAAAATTGGGGCATAACTTGTATTGGTATTTTGGGGGCATAACTTATAATGAACATGAATAATTGGCTGGGAACGAATATGCCTAAAACTACAGTAATTAGAAACTATAACTGCACTTCGACACGAGGTTAGATTACACTTGTGGTAGAACTATGCCCGAAACAGCCCGAAGTATCCAGCAACTGCAAGTTGTTAATCTAATGTGAGGGGTCAAGGGCATAAATGTACACATAATGGTGCTAAGACACGAGGTTAAGTCCAGCTTGTGCTAGAAGTCTGCCCGGAACCGTCCGACATATCCAACAACCACAAGTAGTCGACTTAATGTTAGAGGTATGGCGCATAAATGAAAAATGACAAGAATCTGTTAACCAGAAAAACTTAACCTATTTAAAACTGTATGGTTACATAGACATGATGAATCGAGTAGGGGTTAAGTAAACTTGCTTGAATTAGTGGGAGGGGTTAAGTTCTCTTATATAAAACTGACAAACTTAACCTCTATAACATGTTGCTTGAATCAATGGGAGGGGCTAAGTTATCTTGTATAAAACCGACAAATGTAACCTATATAACATGTTGCTTGAATCAGTGGGAGGGATTAAGTTATCTTGTATAAAACCGACAAACTTAACCCATATGACATGTTGCTTGAATCAGTGGGAGGGGTTAACTTATCTTGTATAAAACCAACAAACTTAACCTGTGTTACATGTTGGGGTTATGCAATCTTGTTAAACCATTAGGCATAACCTGTCAAAATCCTAGTACTGGGGATACAAGCCTAGGTGGGTGGCTTGTATCATCTATGTGGAACGCTTATAAATCAGTAACCCATGTTGGTATCAAATGGGGAACCTCGAACTAAGTCCGGGTTAGGGCACGCTTACTGAGTTGATTGTAAGAGGTTCAAATAGGCGAGGGTGTTGACAGTGCAGGATCCAACAGAGTCATGTATGTGCATGGTTCCGGCTTGCTTGTGGAAATTAAGACGTTTTGACATCAGTAGTTATTGCTGTGTATCTTGAAAATAAACAGGTTCCCACCTTAGGAGGTGATACGTCCTACTGTGGGGCCAACATAGGATATCTAAAGATAGGGAGCCGTTCGATTGGGGCAGTAATTAGGGTACATCTAGTCTTGCTTGTGTAGAAGCCCATTATTCTTGTTCGGGGTAACACCTATCATTTCTATTAGGCTAGATTGTTGAGGGTAAAACCCGTCACTAGAAGTACACCTAAGTCTACCATATGTTTCTGTAGGGATCATCTTGTTCTGTTATACTAGTATTGGTGGAGAGAAAAGTATTAGAGAAGCGCAATATATTCCATCATATTTAATCTGCCTATCCTTCTCAGTCTGTTATACCTGTCTTATAATATTGCTATCACTCTCATCCAATTTATATGCCTATCATGATGCTTTTACTTATTTATATGCTAAAAGTAACTGGACTTGTCAGACTTTATGTCTGACCCATTTTGTTTCCTCTTCTTTCTCTTCCGTTTCCCTCTAGGTTCTCAGGGTGGGAATACTCAGGCTTGATTTGGATTCTCTCTTTCATTCTGCTTGGAGCTGCTTAGATGTACCGTTTGATTCCGTATCTTCTGTACCATAACTATATTTTGGGGACTATGCTCTTTTATGTGTTATTGTACTCTGATGATGATTTTAGTACAAGACAGAAGTTTCAAGTTAATGAATTTTCAGTATTTCAGACTTATTATGTAATTGGGTTTCGACCACGAAGCTTTCCTATTAAATAAAGTTTTAATTCCGTTGTTATTTTATATCTATCTTATGATGTTCTATTTATGTTTACCTATAACGCTTCACGAAACTTAATGCATTCTGATAAAGAGTGACCGGACCTGAGGTGTCACATTTAATTAATTAATTCATTATTAACTTTTGTGCCACTTCTTATTTTATGTGCCACTAAACATCTTCATTAGTAGGATATGTCATCATGGAAGAGTACAAGCAAGGGATAGTGAGGTATCAAGGAGGAAGGGAATTAAGGAATTATGTTTTTGATTAGTTTAAGCTTGTAATCAATTAAATTACTTTTATACGTTTTCAACTCGTACGACCAAACCGTAAGTCCGATCGATACAAAATTTGAAATCCTACCATATTTCACAAACATGAATCCTATGAAACTAGTCTCGTCGAATTATGAGGATGTTTGCGAAATGGCTATTTTAAGGCTATTAAAATAATACTAAATTATCGAATTTTAATATATTTATTTTTAATTCAATTCTAAATGTTCACTAACCTTATTTTACCTTTATAAAAATATAAAATAAAATTAGAATCCATTTTCAATTATTTTAAAGTTCAGATCCAATATTTAATCATTTAAAAATCCACTTATATATATATTAAAACTCTTATTTTTAAATTGACTAAAATTCCAAGTAATTACAATCTCCCGCACTTAAAAGAATTTGCCCTCGAAACTGAAATGAAAGAGATACCGAATAGAAATGACATTTAAGAAATGATTTTACATCGCAAATGAGCTACTCCTAGATATCCACTCTACACAGGGGATAAGACTTCTATATAATGTCTTCTGTTTCCCAAGTGCAATCCCTCGGATCGCCGCTCTATTGCACTTTGACTAACTTCACCATCTTGTTTCTCGGTTCCTTTACATCCTTTCCAATGATCTTTAAAGGCTCTCTTGGAACTATTAACTCTGGTGTGATCTCTAAGTCTTGTTGTGTAGCCTCCTCAATGATCAAATCAGGATCTTGAGCATACCTTCGAAGATGAGAAATATGAAACACATCATGTACACCTGACAACCAATCAGTCAACTGAATTCTGTAAGCCAAGGTTCCAATCCTTTCTAATACTGGGAAAGGTCCAGTATATCTAGGTGATAACTTCCCAGTCTTCCAAATCAAATGACTCCTCTTAATGGAGAAAATTTAGCAATACCTGGTCACCTAAAGAGAATTCTAAGTCTCTTCTCTGTTGATTAGCATAACTCTTCTACCTACTTTGAGCTACTTTCAATTTCTTTTTAATGGAGTCCACTTTCTCAGTTACTTAACGGATCATATCTAGACCCAATACAAGCCTATCTTCCAACTCAATCCAACATGCTGGCGACTTACAACGTCGACCATACAAAGCTCAAAAGGTGGCATACCTATACTTGCTTGGTAACTGTTATTGTAAGA